>JAGFMF010011683.1:834945-858475 GCA_019455555.1 Galemys pyrenaicus
CCCCCTCCTGGCCGGTGGCAGGGATCGAACTCGTGCTGCAGCGGCTGCGGTTTGCTTCATAGTGTGTTGCTTAACCCACTGCGCCACCAGGGAGGCCCTAATTTAATCATTCTTATGTTCATTTCTTTTCTTCCGTGTACAAAAGATACAATAACATTGTAGAATTTGTATGAGGACTGAAAGGATATATTATTAAGCCTTGCATATAGTAATAGATATGCATAGGTATATTAAAATTGCTGCACACATCCTATATCTTTAATCATGTTCTGTTTACTCCAGTTTTGCAAACTTGGCTTTGAAAAAACAACACAGAAGTTTATAAGCAAGAATCTGTCACAAGATAACAAAAAATGAACATTTGGTAAACGTTAGGGCAAGCCTCTGGAGGCAAAACAGATGGGATGCATTGATAGAAAGCAACTGAGACAAAACTGGCCTTAGTTTACACAGGCTTCCGTGACAGTTCCTAGCCAAAGAGAAAGAAACCCAGTGTTCCTTGACCTTGATATCAGATTCACAAGCACATTCATTTGTTCAAACATTTGAAAGGTGTCAAGTGTACTGTGTGTATGCCAGGTTCCATGCTGGGTGCTGGAGTCACTGCAGTGAGGCAGACGCTATTCAAGTCAATACCTTATTCAATAACTTGTGTGGAATTTAAAGATTGTTGCCATACAATATCTCTTTATAGCTGCCACTTTTTGAGTCTCTTTATTCTGTTTGTATACATATTTACGAAGAAATGAAAGAAAAAATGTGAACATCTAGTAAGTTGTGAATATAACATATGTGTTATTATCAATTCTTAGCAAACCTTATTTATAATACTTATAACAACCCCATATTACTCGATGTTTCCATCACTTCTAGCTCACAATTGGGGCACTAAGTGGCCAGAAACACCAAGTCATTTGCTCAAGATAATGTAGCTGGCGGAGGAGAGCTAGGGTCCACAGCCTAGCAGTAGGTATCTTAAACCAATGCCCTTAGCTGAAATTCTTCAATTAATTATGAAATTTTAAAGAGCTTTGTAATGTCAGTGTTTATATGACAAGAGGGAGGAAACATTGAGATTATAAGTTTTAGTATTGTAAAAAAGCACTATCTACCAAAACTGTAGAAAGTTGAAAATTTTCTTTGACTTACTTGCGTCTGTTACCGGATTGTATCAAATGTCATAAGAAGATGGTGATGGAGAATGTTTCTGTTTTTGACTGAAATATTCCACAGCAGTTTATCTGCAACCTAAAATAAATTGCAACTTTATATATATATATATATGTTTCTGAAAATTGTCTAAAATTCAAATTTTAACTATAAAAATATTTTTATTCTAAATAAGTCCAGAAGTAAAATTATCTGCTCAAGAGCTTTATTATAAATTGTATTTCCTTATGTTATACACACAAATATTAAATATACCTTGTGGTTTTTTTGATCATTTTTTAATGTGTTTGCTTCTTTGCTAATGCCGCTGAATAAACTGAAAAATTACTACGGTCAGTCATTAAAATTTAAAAAGGATAAACGGGTTGTTTAAATCATTTATCTAATTAAAATATATGGTTTAAATATTACAGTAACATAAAACACCTTATATTCATATATTCATGTAGTATTTACACTTTAAAAGCATTTCACTTGCATTATTATCTTTAACTTTAAACCAAAGCTAGAAGAGCACATAATTTTAAATTTCCTCCTCTTTACCTACATTTCCAATCATAAGTTGAGTTGGAATGAGATCACTGTTATTTTACAGCATTTAGCAGCTAATATTTTAAGTTTGAAATACAGTTTCGAAAAGGCCTCCTATGTCACTGATAAAACTAGAGAAGATAAAGTCCTATGCTCAATGTTTTATTTATAGTATTTTTTAATAGCTTCTATTTGTCATTTTATTCCTTGTAACATCCTAGAGCTTCTTTCCAGTATATATTGGACAATGTCAAGAATGTGGAAGGTGATTTGAGATAAAACACAAGGCAACTATCACCAGATTGGACCACCACCAACCAGACATTCATATAGCACCTGAGTGTTTATAGAGATCATCGTTAGTGTTGACGTAATCTTGCATGATAAACTTCCCTGTGGGATCTTCTGAAAAACATGACCCTGCTATTGTGAGCAGGACACCTGTTTTGGTAATAAAAGGGGATGCCAAACTGAAAAGTGGATGAGAGCACATAGGGAAGCATTCGACAGAAAACAGACCTAGAGTAATAAGCTTTATATACTTTGAAATATAGGCTTTCAGTCTTCTTGCTTTTCTGAAACCGTCACTTTAGAACCATGACTTTAGCCACACTTTCATTTAGGAGAATATTGATTGGTTGTGTCTGTTTTGCTCTTCTGCTTTCTTCAAAAAACTCACGTAAAATGTTTTCATAACATTTTTGGTAACACCTTTGCCATATTAGGTAAGAAAAAAACTACTTTAGTTTGTTGCTATAATTATGCTAGTTTTGGGCATATTTGTACATAAAGTTATGTGTTATACACAATGTACAAGCACACATATTCACACATACATATAGATATAGTGCGGGTGGCTGAAAGAGACAGATACCAACATGCTCTGACTGCAAATGATAAAGACAAAATTAATTCTGGCCTTTTCTTTTTTTTTACCTTTCCTTTTGAATCCATATGGATATTAACATTATTAAGTATGATGGAGCACTATCAATTTTATAATGACTATATTGTGTTAATTCCATACCAACTATTCAGGGAGGTACATAGTTTGTCAGGTTTCAGTAATATAAATATTTAGAATAGAAAATATGTTTTTAGAAAGGTCTAGCTATACATTTTTCAGCAGTATTCCTAGTAACATCTTCAGAGAGAAGAAACACACTGAATATTTGACTACTTTCTGTTCAGTAGACTTTCCTTTTACTTCATTGATAGATAAGGCTGACATTTATAGGACATTCTAAAGGACAATAATCACACATGTACACACACACACACACAAATGCTTCTATTGCCAGAACTTTACTTTTAATACAATAAAAGTTACTATTCATAAAACATTTTATCAGAGATTGATAAACTAAGACTTTAAGGTGAAATAAAGAACATTTATATTTTGCAAAAAAAAGCAGCCACATTCATTCACTCATTTACATAGTGCCTATGGCTGCTTTGGAGCTACCATGGCAAATTTGAATTCTTAGAAGAAACCGTATGACCTCTAAGTCAAAAATATATACTATCTGAGCCCTTACAGAAAAAAAAAAGCACACTAATGCCTGACTTACAGACTTATCTGATTATCTAAGTTTAAAGATAGCAATCAGAAATTTCTACCCCTTATTTAAAAAAAAAAAGCATTTGATTACCATCAATGAAAATACACCTGCAAGCTATTGAAATTAAAACTCAGAATCTGTATGGTTCAAGTTTACTCCCATCATTGCTTCTCAGACTTCATTTTGGGTGTTTCATGTGTTCCAACTCATAAGAAAACCTATCTGCCAAGTATCCTCCCAGTACCTTCATGGAATTTTAAGAATCAATCAGGTGATAGTTGTATGAATGACTCAATCACTGAAATGTGTCCTATTTTCTATAATTCTACACTGTAAACTTACACACTTATCCTTTCACTTTAACAAAAAATAAGCTATATCTTTAAATATCTTAATCTTTTCACTTCCATTCAAAACAATTGATTTTATAAGGAGAATAATTGCTTTGTTTATTCTCCTTTGAACTCTTCACAAAGTAACATAATAAATTGATTTCATGGAGTTTTAAAATTCAAATATTTCCCAGATACCTTCCAAAAAACCTAACTGTGTGAATGAATCACTATTTAAAAGACATTTTCCAGTTGAAACAACGATATTGGAGAACCTATTGTAAAGAACAGACACATCCAGAGCTTCCAAATATA
Source organism: Galemys pyrenaicus (assembly GCA_019455555.1). Classification (NCBI taxonomy): domain Eukaryota; kingdom Metazoa; phylum Chordata; class Mammalia; order Eulipotyphla; family Talpidae; genus Galemys; species Galemys pyrenaicus. The sequence continues at coordinate 838,856 of JAGFMF010011683.1, forward strand.
TCACAAAACATCATTCTGCCTAAAATGTTAGACTAGATGTATAATGAGTTCAAAGACCAATCCTGCCACTGAAAAAATATATGACCGTGGGCAGTTAGTCTCTACCTTCAACTCTATACTTTGAAAATAATCCCTTGCAAAATTCCTGCCTTATCCAGATACATCACCACCACTACCCCTACCACTAGCAGCCATAAGATTTGCAGATTTCCCACCTCCTCTATATACTGGAACTTTTCTATCATGTAAAGTTGAAATGTTGATCTTTCTTTGATCTTACCACACAGGATTCATGTGACACTCAGACAATATAATGTTATGTTGAAATGAAAGAAAGTAGTTGCATAAAGTACAGCTCTATAGCCTCTATCATGGATGTTTAGAGATAATCTATGTAGATCACAATTTGAAGTTCTCTCTGTTCTCTGTTAGCAAAACCTTTATTCTGACCAAGTCTTCTGTTTATTTTGACCTGCTTTGTAGGATTGGTGCCCATGGCACTCCATGGGCCTCACATTGAGTCCATGATAGCTGTGAGCATTAGGATCTGTGATATGCTTACATTCCAGATATGAAACTAAAAGATAACCTTGACATTTTATGAAGTCAATTTCACTCATTAGGCAAATTGCCACATTTGAGAACAAGGAAATTAAACATTTTCATTGTCTTGGTTTCTCTGAGTAGCTAATCACCATGGATTGTGTCATGGATTGTATTCAAAGCCTTGTGATTGTATGTCAGTGGGTGGACAGGATGCTGAGCATTCCCCTGGGGCTCTTTGTCAGCCCACCTTCAGTTTCACACTCTCCTTGGACATAACCATGACTTCCAACATACAATAAGAATCATTTGGAAGCATTGTTCTTTCAAACCTTTTAGACCATATCTAATTTGGAGGATCTTGCTGTCCCCATCTTAAGCTGAAGTAATAATAATACACAGTAAAAGTAATGAATAGTTGCCTATTGTTTGTGAGAACTGTGTGGCAAAGAAACACTCTGCATGTGGACCCCTTCCAGGAAACTCAAATTTGTATTATTAATCCTTGTTGTAAATTGCTACCATCTATGGAAATTGCTACAGTGCAAAATGTAGAAATATATTTCCTTTGTTAAAAACCTAATTGATTCATTTAGAGCTTTCTTTTGTTAATCTACCAAATCACAGCTACTAAATATTGCATGTTCCAGCCATAGATACAGTCATTATTAACATGGCAATTATTGTGGAGTTTTTTCAGCCCACGTTCACATATATTTTCCTTTTAATATAACATGGCCCATACTTCAGGAAATTGTCTTGCAACAGATTTACATTTTATCTTTAAAGACAAAGCATTCCAGGAGAAAAATTAGATAATTCTTTCTATATAAGAAATGTGTTTGTATGCATACATAAATATATTTCTCAATATATTATAAATTATATTATAGAATAAAATATATTCCTGATAAGCACTACTGATTGATTAGTTCTATCCCTAAAATGAAACATATTTTCAAACTGGAGAAAAATATTTTAGTTGTATTAATTATAATGACTGCATTGATTAAAAGTAAAAGTCCTCTACCTCCCTTAAAGATGGCATTATATATGAGTGATTATAAAGATTCTTATAAATATTAAACATACCTATTTATTAATCACTTACTGTGTAGTAATAATAATAATACACAGTGATACATACTAGGTTTATGCACTGCTTCTTACTCCCCATAACAAACTAATAAGGTGAATACCATTACTTGTCCTATCTTAGAAAAAGAAAATGGAAAAAGAGGTTCAAAACCTTTCATCAAGCTATACAAACTAACATCATCTTATACTAAAACCCTGAAGACCAGGATCTAATGATTCTAAAATCATTACATTATCCTACCTCTCACAACACAATAAACTTCACATTTTCAAATTTAATGAACTAATCACATTATTAATTAAAGAGAAGCTTTTTCAAGTCTTCTCAGTTTTAATGTGGTGTTCCCATATTAAATTTGAGGTCTTTATTTTTTCTTTTGCATTGCATAGAAATTATTATGTATTTATGTAGGATCTACCTATTACTTACTTTTAAGAAGTTTTACTGGTGCTATGATAGTATCTGTGGTATGGTATCATATATCTGAACAGGTGTGACCTATATCACTAAATTATATACAGTGTTCAAAACTAATGTTATCTTAATAAAAAATAATAAAATTTTTAAAAAGAAACCTGAACTTAATGCAGTATATGCACATATTGATTTTTAATAATGTACATTTAATGTGATGTTATTTCAATTAATAAAAAGATCAAATAAATAAAATTGTTAGGAAGGCTAAAAAGATTTAGAGTTGTGTGAGGAATATATGCTATTTTTCTATGACTTATGGGTATTCCATTTATTTGCCTTTTTGGTTGTTGTTGTTCTTTCAGAGAAATTTGAGCTTTCTACAAGTGGCACATAACTGGAAGATTACTCTGGATAGTTCCTTAAACATGTGATCATGTAGTGCTTATTTTACCTTTATTTTCCACAACTGAAAGATGGAACTAGACCTCAGAATATGCAACTTACCTTCCAACTCTGACATAAATGATTCATAGGAAAATTTCAGTATTCACTGTATTATGAGGTATTTGATATAATTTATCCATTATAGTACTTTGAATTATTGCTTGAAAATGTGAACATCTTTTATTTTATTTTGTTTGTTTCTTGCATAGAAGAACTGGGGTGTAGGCCAGAGGTATGGTGGGTGAGAGGATTCACCAGGGATAAAATGGGGAGCAGAACAGGCAGGTATACTGAAACATACTGCTAAGGGGAACAGTGAGGTCTGCTGTGCCCTATGTGGGTTATCTCCCTAGTGGGGAATCAAACGCAGGCTGTAGCAACGATAACACTGATGCTTAACCCGTAGGCCATCAGGAAGGTCCAAAGGTGTGAACATCTTAAACTAATTCTTAATCTAGTTTTCATTGAAAATTTGCAAATATTGACCTACTAACTTGACCTGTTAGTAGACTATTTCTACAGGCAATAAAGGCTCTTTAAAAGGTGGCTATGCCAACTTATTCAACTTTGTTATATTTATCTGTGACACCTAGTGAAGAAAACGAGGTGTTCTGAGGGTTAAGCACTAATGATATGAACCTTCTTATTGAGGTAACAGCATATCTAGCCATGTAAAGTCCTTTTGGTGACACTAGGAAACTCACTGTTCCAAACATCATCTCTGAATTGGCTATAACACAAATGGTAGAAGTCTAGATATAATTTCCTTCCATAGGATATCTATTGACTTTTCATCATTTATCATAAAAAAATAGGTAAGGTTAGATGCTAAAATATGCTTGTTTTATGTTTGCATATGCAAACACCCAGGAATGTCATTTTCTATTTCTAAAAATCGTCATATAAAATATGTTTGTGCACCTTCATTTATTCATTTCTATATATTCTTCCTCATTAAAAAAAAATCACATCTTCCTTTTCATGCTCAATTCTTTTTCTTTTTTGGCAAAAAAAAAAATCTTAATTCTTTTAAAGTCCTCAAAAACTTCTGCACCAAGTCTTAAAGCAACTTTTTACTTGCAAATTAGAATACAAAATAGTTGGACTTAGATGTTGGTGAAAGGAAAATTCCTATTACAGCATCCACAAATTACAAGTGAAAGTCACTTATAACTTATCCTGCAGTGCTTTTGAGAAACTTAGCTTGTTTTCTTCAAAGAAGAAAAATGCTTCATGAAAGGCCTAATAACACATTTAAATTACTGAGGATAATTTAAAAATTTAAGTTTTATGGAATTTAGATGATTACTAGAATCCCAGCAAGTAGCATAATGGACATAATTTTATAACAATTGAGAATTACTCTGCACATGATACACTTCCATTGATTTGAACCTAGCATTTAAAAACTGTACTTAACCCAAGTCAGCAACCGAAAAATTTTTTTTTGTTCCGAAATACAATTAACTTGATAAAAACTTTAGATAGCCTATATTGTTCTATAAGTTAAAATTAAATGGAATGGTACATTTACTGATAAGATCAAGTCATATAAAATTTCACATTTTTCAAGAAAAATATTCTGAATTCTGATATATATATACAATTGTGTACCTATATATATATATAGCATGTATGTATATAGTCTGAGCATGTATGTACATTTGTGTATAGTTATATAATTGTGTACAATATAAGTACATTACATATTATATATAAATATATCTAAAAATATAAAAAATGTGTTTGTTTTACTATCTGGATATTTAAAACTCCTCAGGAAGGCTCTGGTTTCCCCTTAAAAATGTGGCTGTCAGGGCCTCCCTGGTGGTGCAGGGGGTTAATCCCTGCATTATGAGGAGTCTGCAGCCACTACAGCATGAGTTCAATCCCTGGCCAGCGAGGTGACCCACATGGCACAGCAGACGTCTCCTGTGTTTCAGTCAATCTGCCTGTTCTGTTCCCCACTCTGTCTCTGGTGAATCCTCTTACCTCCCACACCTCTGACTTGTACCCTGTTCTTGTATGCATAAATAAATAAATATTTTTTTAAAAAAGGGGCTGTCCTCACTAAAATATCTTTCAGTAATCACCTGAAAGTGCAAAAATGGCACAGGTAGACTCCAGACTTCACTCCTTCAAAATGATCTATAACTAGAAGGGAGAAAATAGTGGCCAGAAATGATAGCAGTGAGGAAAGGAAGAAAGGAAGAGAAAATAAATGAAATAAAGTCAGGAGAAAAGAGTGCATATCAGGAGGAGTGATAAGGTAATTCTTTTTTCTTGTGCTCATATGGCTTGACTCTGTCTCTATCTCTCATAATTCCACAACCACTCTGATGGCATAAGTAGCATGTGCAAATCTGGAAAGAAGGAGAATCCCATGGAAAAATCTTACACACCATATATGGAGGAAGAGATTCTTTAGACTTCTTACTTTTTTATCAGTTTGAAGCACTAATCAGTAATCTAATTTAAGGAGATTAAGGCACTGCCGGTAGACTAACCTGAATTCTTAAAATGGATTAGCTGACTCTTAAAATTCGAGGGAAGAATTAATTTCATTCAGTCTTAAAGAATAAACTTACCAAAAATAAATGTATACAATAGATCTATGTGTTTTATATATATATAATCTATATTTTATTCATTTAAGACAAGAATTAGCAGGCATATAAAATTACATTTACCCAAATATGTATTATACACACTTGATCTTAGCCAAAAGGCCGAGAAGCGATAACTCAAATATGTATTATAAATAGCTTATGCTATATGACAATAACTCCAAAAGTGCACAGTTTAAGGCAACAAATATGTGTTATCTTACATAATTTCTGAAGACTGAGATTCCAGATACAGCTCTATTGGGTTGTTTAGGTCACAATTTCCCCTGATGTTGCTGTAAATCTGGTTTAAGTCATCTGAAAGCTTAACAGTAGGTGAAGGATCCACTGTCCACCTTACTCCTGATGGATATTGGCAATCCTCAGTTTCTCACTCTAGGTCAGCTTGTGACATGGTAGGACTGCTTATGACATCTTCCAGAAAGAATAATCTAAGAAAGAAAAAATCACCAAGATGGAAGTCACAACCTTTCATATCATAGTTTCAAAAGTAAAATACCAGCACTTTTGTCACATTCTATTGGTCACATAGACCACCTAGTACATATAAGAGGGAACTACATTAGGTGTTGAATATTAGGAAATGGGTTCCTTGAAAGCTATCACAGAGACTGTCTACTATACCATTCTTACACATTTATTAGTTCCCTAAATCACACAAGTATGGACATGAGTAGAATAAATAAATTAATGAATACAATAATTTATGAAGAAACATTTAAAATCAAATATCCCCAAATTATTTTATGATTGTAGTATTGTAGTTCATATTTTCTATAATTTGATAGAATTGGAGCACATAAAGGACAGAACTGAAGAGAAAGTTCTAAGAAAAATGAATTAAACTTCATATTTTAACATGCTTCACATGTAAGTGAATGAAGAAATACGAAGTTTTAGTATGCAAAATAATCTGAATTCTTCCATTTAAAAGCATAACATACTAATGTATCATAACATTATTTCTTTGCCTAGACAAGTCACAATTACTTCTTTGGTAATTGTTCTAGCTACTTCGTAAGTAACTGTCATAAAATCCTGACTTTCTTTGACTCCAGTTTATGGTGACTATTGCTTCATTTTTAGTTTTGATGATTCTAACCAACATCATTTCCAAATTCCCATACTCTTCACTTCCAACTATACTGTCATTCAAAGTGCTAAGTGGAAAATTTGGAGCCACTTTACCCAAATAGTTCTTGGCCACTTATAAATTCACAGTTTCAGGACTATTTTCTAAGCTTCAGACTCATATTTTGAAAGGAAATTGAAATACTCTCATTTACGTGTTCCAAAACACACCAAATTCAATAAATCTAAAGTAAACATTCTTCTCCCAGCATCTACTCTTCCAGCTGGATATCTTTCATCAGTGAATTACATCCCAGTGAAGAAGCTTTTCAAGTCAGAAATCTGAGAATAGGCTCACTTACTAAGACTTCTGTATAACACTTTGCAATTTGCGAACCATAAAAAGGTATTCAGGTGAGAGTGGTAGGAGAACTGGACAGTCACATGCAGAAAATGAAACCAGACTACACTCTCACACCATATTCAAAATTAACTCAAAATTAATTAGACTTGTATATAAGACTAGAAACAATAAAAAACATAGAAGAAAACACTGGTAAAAGACTATGGCATTGTCTTCAGTGATATCTTTGAGAACTGCACTACAACATCAAGAAAAAAAAGTAAAATAAAAAAATGGGACTGCATCACTATCTGTAGAGCGAAAGAAACTATCATCAAAATGAAAAGATACCCTAGTGAATTTGTAAATTATACATTTGACAACAGGCTAATATGCAAAATCTGCAAAAAAGTCATGACTCAACAGAAAGAAAACAAGAACCCAATCACAAACTAAGAGAAAAGCTAAAAAGACACATCTCCAAAAAAGACATACACATGGCCAACAAGCAAATGAAAAAAAAAAATCATCAAAACATCACTCATGATCAACACAAAGTAAAGCCACAGTCAGATACCACCTCACTCCCATGAAAATAGGCCCCATCAACAAACCAGTAACAAATGTTGGCATTTGTGTGGAGAAAAATAACCCTTGTATATTGCTGGTTGAGTGTAGGCTTCCAGTTCCTGTAGGAAACAGTATGCAGGCTCCTCAAAATATTAAAAATAGATATATGACCCAGCAATTTCACACCTAAGTATCTATCTAAAGAATGAAAAAACACTAAATCAAAGGGGTACATGCAGTCATATGTTCATTGCAGCACTATTTACAATAGTCAAGTTATGGAAACAACTGAGGTACCTAACACCCGAGAACTGTATTAAGAAATGTGGCATTTAATATGATAAAACAATAGCTATAAAAAAAGATGAACCATTGCTATTTGTGACAACATAAATGGAACTGGAGGAGATAGTGTTAGCGATAGTGTTAAGTGAAAAAAGGGGAGAAAGACAGATACCAGATGATTTTACTCATTTGTGCAATATAAAGAAACAACAACAAAAAAGGAACTGTCAAAATTAAATCAAAAAACCCCTAGAAATATAACTGCAGATTAAAGCAACTAAGAGGGGCTTGGAGAGTGAGAGTAGGAACAAAGTAGGGAGGGGACCCAAAGATTGATAACATAGGACTCTAGGTGCTTTGGTGGTGGGTGTGGTGTGGTGACATACATCTAAGAGGTGTATGTATTCCCCTAAGTCATATATAGTGTTTAAACAAATGTTACCTCAATTAAAAAAATGAAATGTATTATAATGATTTCTTTAATAATTTATTTATATATATTTTACATCATTGTTCATTTTTGTACAACGTTTGCTTTTTTTTCTCAGGTGTGGTCCCCATAGATTCCATCAAATCACCCGTCCTCCATTACCATAGTTTTTGTGCTCTTCCCACTCTCATGTTTTTATTCCTCTCCCTCCTCCTCCCCTGCAGAATGTCACTGATATATAGTTGTCGGTTTATTTTTGTTTTGTTTTGTTGTGGTTTCTATTGTTATTATTTTTTCCCCGATCCCATATTTGATTCCCCTATAATACTCCTGTAAGTGAAACTATCCTATATTTTTCTTTTTCCTTCTTATTTCACAGAGCATAATCCTTTATAGCTTCATCCATATTGTTGTGAATGACATTAGTTTATCTTTTTTGATTGCTAAATAGTATTCTACTGTATATATATACTACATCTCCTTGATTTTGTCATCTATTTTGGGGGGTGTGGGTTGTTTCCAAGATGTACCCATTATAAATAGTGCTGCAATAAACATGGGGGTACAGATATCCTTCTGAATTAATGTTTTTTGTGTCATTTGAGTAAATCCCCAGGAGTAGAACTGCTGGGTCATTTGATAGTTCCATTTCTAGTAGTTTGAGGAAACTCCACACAGATTTCCACAGTGTTTGGACCAGTTTACCTTTCAACCAGCAGTGTACGAGAGTCTCTTTTTCACCACGTCCTCTCCAACATCTGTTGTTGCTAGTTTTTTTAATATGTGCCAATATTACCAGTGTAAGGTGGTATCTCATTTTGGTTTTGATTTGCATTACCCTGATTATGGGGGATGTTGAACATTTCTGTATATGCCTGTTGGCCATTTACATTTCCTCTTTGGAAAAGTCTTTTAAGTTCTTCTGCCCATTTTTTTTTTTTTGGATTGGATTGTTTACTCTGTTTTTCTTTAGTCCTGTGAATTCTTTGTATATCTTTATGATCAGTCCCTTATCAGTTGTATGGAGTGAAAAAATTTTCTCCCAGTCAGTAGGGTGTCTCTTTGTTTTGGTTGATGTCTTTTTTGCTGTACAGAAGATTTTTAGTTTGATATAATTCCAGGTGTTTATCTTTTCCTCACTTTCTTTGCTTTGGGTGATGAGTCTTTAAAGATGTTACTGAGATGTATGTCGTGTACGGTTTTACCTATATTTTCTTCTATATATTTTATGAATTCAGGTCTTATGTTCAGTTCTTTTATTCACTTTGAGTTGATTTTTGTGCAGGATCTGAGGTAGTGGTCTTGTTTCATTCTTTTGCTTATGGTGGTCTAGTTTTCCCAGCACCATTTATTGAACAAACTGTCATGGGCAATGAGATACCACCTTACACTGGTAATAGTGGCACATATTTAAAAAACTAGCAACAACAGATGTTGGTGAGGACGTGGTGAAAAAGGGACTCTCGTACACTGCTGGTTGAAAGGCAAACTGGTCCAAACACTATGGAAACAAACTATATATGGACATATAGTTGTCCATATATGTGTAGCTTTATTTCTGGACTTTCTATCAGTTCTATTGGTCTATGTGTCTGTTTTTGTTTGGCTTGTTTTTCTATGGTTTTGTAGTATAGTTTGAAGTCTGGAAGCATGATACCTCCATTCTCCCTTGTTTTAGTCAGGAGATCTTTAGCTATTTGAGGTTTTTTGTGGCTCCATATGAATTTCATCAATATTTGATCCATTTCTTTGAAGAATGTCATAAAGATTTTTATTTGAATAGCACTGAATCTGTAAATTGGTTTTGGTAGAATGATCATTTTGATAATGTTAATTCTTCCAATCCATAAGCAGGGGAAATCTTTCCACTTCTTTGTTTCTTTTTTTATTTCTTTTAACAGTTTTATAATTTCTTTGTATAGGTCCTTCACCTCTTTTGTTAGGTTTATTCCCAAGTATTTGATTTTTTTTTGTTTCAATTATATAAGGGATTTTTTTTTATTTCTTCTTAGATTGATTGTATAAAGGAAAGCCACTGACTTTGTGTGTTGATCTTGTATCCTGGTACTTTAATAAACTTGCTGATAGTTTTGATTAGTTCTTCTGTGGAGTTTTTACAGTATTTTATGTGTATTAACATATCTTCTGCAAATAGTGATAGTTTCACCTCTTTACTTATTTGGGTACCTTGTATGTCTTTCTCTTATCTTATTGTTCTAGCTATATATCATTATTTCTTGAACCAGAATATAGGGAATAATTTCAAATGATATTTTTATATTGTCATTTATTTTTATAATATATTCTGGCTTTAATTATTTTCTAAAATCTTAATTATATGTCTGATATGTTGAATTAAAAAGGTGAAAAAACCTGAAAATTTGGAAAACCTTCACATAGGAAATTATTAAATAAATTGTGTTATTTGAGGAATTTGTGTACAGAATATTATGTTCTTGGGTCTATAGATGAATAGGTGTGTGTGTATGTGTGTGTGTGTGTGTGAAATAAAACCCTAAAATATCTTATTTACACCGTGATTCCTTCTAATACATAAATTGAATCATTTGGACCATTCTAAAGAGAACTTTATTCTGTAACGATTACATTCTCTACAACTTGGTTTCATCCATGCACTAGTCTGCCAACATACAACTGCCATTTGTTTGGAACCCATTTGAATTATGAAAAAAATAAAAAAATAAAAAAAAAACCAACAACAACAACAACAACAAAAAAAACTTTCAAAATAGCACCTAATTTAATGTTCCAGAAAACTCAGTGAGTAAATAGCACATATGTAATACCAAATTCATATATCTTAAACTTAGTATGATAAACACATGGGAATTGATGTCAATGTAATTAAAAGACATGCTTTTTTTCTGTTTTTTTTTTCTCTCTTTTTATCTTCCTGACACAGAGGCAGGTGCCTCTCACAGTATTCTCCAGCCTGGTTGCTAAAGTTCACATTTACATTTGTAATAGGAACATTTCTGAGCCTCTGCTGGCTCTTCACTGGTTGTTTATTGCACGTTGGTGACATAACCATTATCTTTTCATTTTAATCTTCCTTGTCAATGTAACATCTGAAGTGCAGGATAGAGGATTAGGGGTGCCCTGACTTAATCAGTTTATAAAAATCTCCAGAGAAAGCTATCCTCCCTTTCATACATCACAGATGTTTTGTTTTCACTTGATTAGGCAATTGATTTGGCCTCCCGCACCTCGGGAAAGGAAAGATGCTGTTACCATTTTTATACTGAAGGATGGCAAGGGAATGGGACAGGTCATATCCAGTACAGCTGGATACAGAATAAAGCATTCCAGGAGGCTGCCATGCGTTGACTTTGCCAGCTGGAAAAGAGGAAAGAATAAGGCTTTTGCAGGCATGTTATTCTTTTCATCCCAGAACCTGCTAAAATGTGGTTGAGTGCACTGTGATTCACAACACAGCAGGATCTTCTCTACTATAATTCATGCTTTATATATAGCAGCTGTACATTGGGAAGATTACTAGAAAACCCTTTGGAGAAAAGTCAAGTTAAAGTTGTTTGCACAGGTGAATGAGCAGTGCAGCTGGGTTCAAGACTACCCCCTTTTCAGCCCATTATTAAATGAACCTATTAAAAGTTCATTTAAAGGAGGAACAGCAGGACAATGTGTCTACGTAAGTGATATCTGGAAAGATTTAGTTCCATAACTATAACAGATGCTCTACTGTTTCATTCCTGTATTTATCCTGTGGACTATAGTGCTTGTGGTTACCCAACTACTTGGATGATGTAATAATCAATTTACTACTGTTGCACTAACCAGTTTACTACTGTGCATTTTCCTCAACCATATTTGTGAGTCCAAGCAGCTAAAGATTTAATTTTTAGTATAATGTTTACGAAAAGTAATGTTCTCTGGCAAGTTATTGTAGCCAAAAATTATGTATTACACTGATATTAAATTCAGTCCCAAAGCTACCAAATAGAAAATACCAATAGGAGAATACTGTGAGAGGCAACTGCCTCTGTGTCAGGAAGATAAAAAGGAAAGAAAAATAGATAAAAAGATTGTCTTCTATTTAGTGTAGTAGAACTATTTGAAATGTATTTGTACCTTTTTCAGGGTGAGGGATGTATCTTGTCTTAAATTATTCAAGCCCAATATGTCATCATAATAATAACTAATTTTTAGGACTAATGTTTATTAGAAATAGTATATTGTGTATATCTCTTAAAGTAATCTATTGTTATAATTTTAGTTGTATATAAAATGTTTTCCTGAATTTAAGAGTCAAACATTTCATAAATAAGAAACTTTAATTTTTGGCTTTTTACTCTTTGTATATTTGCATGTTAAAGAGCAGAGTCATTTTTTCATTTTGTGATTCCTTTGAATGTGACTCTCCATGAGGTGGACAGGAATTCAGAGATGTATTAGGCCAGTGTAGCAGCAAGATGGGAGGTGGTACTGGAGCAAGGTTCAGGATGGTTCTGGGCAGACGGGTCAGGGAAAAAGAGTCTTGGAGCCCTCGGTGGCTTTTCATACTTTTATTTAGTAGAGGTGGCCAGGTACATGGCAGGCAGGGGTGCCGGGGGGCCGGGAGGCTGCCAGGCCTCTCAGCCCCCAGCGCATCTCACCCTCTCGGCAGCTTCTTCCCTTTCTCTGCTGCTGCTGCTGCTGCTGTCAGGCCTGTTGGTTCTCTCAGTTCTGTCTCTTGATCCTCGCAGCTCTCACAGTTCTGGTGTCCTTATGACGCCGCCCATTTATGCCCGTGTCCAACACAGGTGCGCCCACTTGTGCATGCCCACTCTGGAATACTCGCAGCACCACAGGTGTCCATCATCAGTGGTGGGAGGGTGGAAATACCTGATCAACCTTTACCCGACAGCCAGCATGTCTTCATTCACATACCATAGTTTGTGACAGCTAGAGTCACAGCATCAACTAGGAATATCTCATAGGATCAGTCACCTCAGAACCCAAGTGTAGGGTAAAGGTTGATCAGGTCTTTCCATCCTCCCACCACTGATGATGGACACCTGTGGTGCTGAGAGCATTCCGCGGTGGGCATGCACAAGTGGGTGCACCTGTGTTGGACACGGGCCTAAATGGGCGGCGTCATGAGGATGCCAGAACTGTGAGAACTGCAAGGACCAGCCGACCGACCGACGAAGGAGCAGCAGCAGCAGCAGAGAGAGAAGAAGCAGCCGAGAGGGTGAGATGCGCTAGGGGTTGGGAGGCTGGCAGGCCTCCCGGCCCCCCGGCACCCCTGCCTGCCATGTACCTGGCCACCGCTACTAAATAAAGCATGAAAAGCCACCGAGGGCTCCAAGACTCTCCTTCCTTGACCCGTCTGCCCAGAACCATCCCGAACCTTGCTCCAGTGCCACCTCCATCCTGCCGCTACACCATGCTTGCTATAAAGAGTTTTCAAGACAGAGTTGTAAAGAAGAGATTAAAACATAACAATGACATGTCAGATATATAGTACAAGAGCAAAATGACATAAAATTAAAAAAGCACTTTTATCTAGCAAGAAATTCAGCATTTTCCTATCTTAATTATGAGGTGCAACATGAATATTTAATATGTGAAAGATAAGGTATTCTGAAATGTTAATGAGTCAGATACATTGGTGTTTATGATCAACAGTGGGTGCACAGATCACCATGGAGATGAATAATCCTTTTAATCCTTCTTAGAATCCATTTTCAAAGCCAAAATGTAATCACTGCATAATGAGACTTATATATGCCCCCTGCTAAAAGTACATGAACTAGTATGAACAATTACAAGGAGTAACCCTTAAAACTATGCCATACAGATAATTAGATTCATGAGATTAAGAATGTACTCTGAAGATTAGCCACGCGACCCTACTTCAGAATATTTTAAAATGTGCAAAACGCTTTCAGGCCATATGGTGACCAAGTACACTCTGGCCTCCAGGGAACCTTGTCAGACTTCCACACAATCTGTTAGCAGGCCCTACAGGTGAAAACGGATTCCAAAGAAGTTTAACTCCAGAAAGTCTTCTAGAAGACACTCTCAAGATTATAGGAACACAACTCCCCTGCCGCATTTGTGGCTGGCTGTCATATGTTTCTCTCTGCATTTGTGCTTATTGCACCATAAATCCTGTGCTCTCAACCTAAAATCATCAGGTTCATCAATACTAAGAATATCTACTCACCCAAACTAAACTCAGTGAATTTCAAATTAGCCCTATGAAGCCACAGAAAAAGCTTCAAAACATACTGTGTAAACATATTGTCCTTTACATGTCACCTAATTTACAAGTGAATATATAGCTATAAATGAGGAATCATTCAATAAGTGATTATTATTATACTCTTTGAGGTTAGATTTGCACACGTAAAAGAAGCGAACTCTTTTTACTCCAAATGCCTAGACCATTAGGGTTCAGAAAGAGCAAATATCAGCAACAACAATTATAGCCCAGACATAGCATTGTCAGATTTTTATATGCTAAGTATTAACATGTTTAAACTGTTTTCTGTCATTTTAATGAGAGAGATTTGCTCTTAGGATAAGAATACTTATAATTGTATAAATTAGTAATCTAAATAGAAATGAACTTCAGAAATGGCTTCATGTTTTTCAGATGGTTGAAATCCAAACTTGCTATACCACTTTTGTTAGTATTTCTTGAGTTGCATAATATCTATCTTAATAGAGCAGATAAAAAATATTTCTATGTAAAATTGATTATAAATATATATAATTAATATATATATATTTAAATTGTAAAGACTGAAATTTGCTATTATTAAATATGTCATTTCTCATTTTGTGGTCAGATCTTTTAACATGATGTCTTTCAGCCCATACTCTTATATAGATCATCAATGAACTGGATATTCAGCTATTTTAGTTGATGAGCTCTGCTTTTAATCAAAAGCACAATCATGATTAGTTGCATGTATGTCTACCTTTTATTCATCAATCTATTTATCAATTCAGCCATATACATTTACTCAGTAAAGAATTTGTGAACTATTTCACCAGCACTTTTAATAAAATATTTCCTCTTCTCATTCTGTATATTTCAGAAATGTGAGAATGTGCCTTCTAATCGATTTTCATTGTCGAGTGCACTGTGGATATGAGTGTGACAAGGGAGGTGTCACCTTCTATAAGTGATATGGTATAAGAATTTGAAAGTCTAAACTTACATTCAAACCTTGATTTGAAACTGTATGTAATGTATTTTTCTAGGTGCCTTCAGAATTTCTACAGAATAGAGCAATGGAGATCCACGATGGCCAGTACAACAAAGGAGTAGTACTGAACCAGTACTGAACCAGATGTTATGGGATTCAGCTGCATTTCAATATTCTAGCAAATCATGTGGCAAAATATGTTTTGTAGGGTTCCTTGGAAAACAGAATCTAAAACAGAGATTAGAATGCAAGACATTAGTTGTGCCTAAAACAGTAATACCTATGAGAATGTGAATAAAATAGGATCAAGCATATGAAAGAGTTCCACAAAGTTGGGACACATCTAACAAATATGTTGACAGTTCCCATTGGAAATTTTGATGCTGGGATGGCCCTTTAGAAATGTCCACTATTAAAGTAAGGGGATAAATATCTTTTTGAACCATTTATTTGATGTAGGCTATTCTGGTGAAAAGGTATATTACAATAGACGGTTGCTCTCTTCAATTGAGAGTAATTTTTAGAGAGGTTTGGGTGAGACCCACCAACTGTCAACATTCCTATCAGGTGGAAGAAAGAGTTTTCATTCATGGAAGAGGGATTCAGACAGCAAATCATAGGTTTTATTGTATTGCATTAGTGTATAGCTACCAAATATTAGCTCTTTGCATCCCATTTATTTTTTTATGTACTTATATCGTGCAACATAGTGTAGCTCTTACTTATATACTCTGCTTACTACATCACCTTGTTTATACTGGCCCCCCCCAGAATAAAAAGAAACTGAGGCCAAAGCTTACATTACATACTTTCTTAAGGAGTGCGAGGTACAAGAAGAAAACAAATAAAAAACAGATATTATAAACCTAGGAACAAAGTGTTTTCATATTACTGAGTCACAAAATAAGTGTCAAAATATGATTTGTATTACCAATAAAATGATTAATCTAGACCTTTGTTCAGACCCAATCCACATGGAAAAATAAACAATCCTATGAAACACAAAAAATACTCTCAAGTTTCCTTGGAAGTGGAAAAGGCAGTATGTAAGGCACTGTTTTTGTGATGTGAATCCAGGTAGATGCACCATGGTCTGGCATCAGCTACCATGGAAATGGTTTTATAACAGGCCAGTAGAGTTTGTCTCATAACCCAGTTCTAGATGATATGTGGTGTATAAAGTATCCCTAGAATTTCAGCCTTAAGTCTGAACTCTTCAGACATTTGGGAGTTATTTATACCTTCTAAAGTATATTTTTCTCTTTAAGCTAATTCACAAGATTCTATTGTTCATAACTAGTCATGATGATTTACAGAATATGCCAACTTAGTTTAGATGAAAAAAAATGTTAAGAGAAGTAGTTGTAAAGGTATTTTCTTAAATAGACATAAACTATCTCTTGAGAATGCAGGAGAAAATATAATACTAGTTGACTCTAAAGAGAGAAATTGGAAGTCTTAGAGAAAGGAGTATGAGAAAGGTTTTTATGATATTCTCTTAAATTTGGGGTCATTTGAAAATATGATTTCAAAAAACATGTCCCTAACTCAGCATACATTCTACAAATATGGAATGAATGTAAATATGTATAACTTATAAATCTTTGGTTGTAGAATGTAAACATTCAATCAGTAGTGTTTATTGAATTTTTCTTTATGCTAGAGACTGGTGCAAAAAAAAAAAATAGAGGGCCTCTCTGGTGGCGCAGTGGATTAAGCAACACACTATGAAGCAAAACCACAGCCACTGCAACATGAGTTCAATCCCTGCTGCTGGCCAGGGAGGGGACCCACATGGTGCAGCAGACCTCTCCTGCTGTGCCCGCTGCTCCCCTCAGCAGTGTACTTCAGTTGATCAGCCTGTTCTGCTCCCAGCTCTCTGTGGTGAATCCTCTCACCCTCCCCCACACCTCTGGCCTGTACCCCAGTGCTTGTGTGCATAAATAAATAAATCTTTAAAAAAATAGAGTGGGTAAAAAAATAGGTACGTTTTTTGATTTTATAGATTTATAATTTTATAGGTAGAATTATACATAATAGAATTATACCTAAGAGCATATAACAGTTCAATGAATATACATAGTGCCATTTGTAAGAACAAGATTATTATCATTATATTAAGTCAACAACTACTATTCATTACCAAAATTTAGGTGTATATATGTGAATATATATATATGTAGCATGCAAATATTAGCTATATACATATATAGCATGTACATATTCATAAATATATAATGTATGATTTACCTTTTTCATAGATAATAAGCAATCAAGCAATATCTTTATTATTTAAAAGGGCTAATAAAGTATACAAACATGTTCAATTTTTAAGTTAAAATTAGTTTATGCATAATTTGGAAAATATCTCAAGAAATACTTTGGTGAATTCTTTTCCTTCCTATCAAATGGTGTTCAAGTGGATACCTTCATGGTCAGCAACAAGTGAGATGATGGTCATGATTTTAAGACCTTCACGTTTTCTCATCATCTGGGAAGGAGAGTACCCTAGCCCTTTTGAAAATAATAAATTTTCCTGTTAATTATACAAAGTGTCAAAGATAATCATGGAAAACACATTAAATCATTTGAAGATGGTACATTAAAAAATGCCCCCTGAGTAGTTCTCTTTAAGCTGCCTCCAGTTGACTAATCAAAAGTGAAAGGCTTTTTTTTCCCACTTGGAGCCAGGAAGCTGAGTAAATATCAGGTCTCTCACATGTTATATAAATTTAGAAAACAATGACATATTAATCTTCATGATTTTGAAACTGATTATGATCATATATATGACAAATACACATTATTACTTTATAGACCTTGAAATAGTCACATTTACTAAAAGGAGGCAAGATCATGTGAATATTAAGAGTTTTAGTTCTAGACTTTCTAGAATGAGATACAATTATACTATTTATTAGCTTTGAGGTATTCAGTAAGTTAATCTCTCTACATCTTAGTGTCTTCGCAGCTAACATTGGAATAATAGTACCAACCAAAGAAGGTTGATAGTAGTACAATGAATAATATATGTAAAGTACTTATAATTGAAACTCTCCTTTTTAAATGGTGTCTGGTTAGCCATTAGTTTTTTAACTTCCAGCACATACCTAATATGGCATACAAAAGTTTCAACAACCAAAAACACTAGAAAGCATTTTTATGAGCCTGAGATACCTGGGAAAACTTCCCACTAAATTGTGTAGATGAGCATTATTAATCTCAATGTGTGGTTCATGCATGTTTATTTTTGTGTGTATTTTTCTCAAATTAAGCAAACCTTAAAAAGGCAGGTCATACCCCTGACTCAGGGAAGTAGCAAAGTAAAAAATAGTCATCCGTTTACCTGTCCTTTACCTGTTTTTGTAATTTCCTCTAGATAGATTCAGTTATATTCAGGGCACAGTAATGCCAGGTTAAAATATATAGGTAAAGGGAAACAAAAGATATGCCATCAGTACCCTGATAAATTTTGGGGGTTGTTACTCAACTAATTCAAGATATATCAGTTGAGAAAGATCTAGCAAAAATTTCATGAATTATTCACGGGAATAGCAGTTTGTATGTTTTGTGGTCAATTTTATAAAATTCTACGTAAACAATAAAAATCAGGCCTGTAGTTTGAAGATATTTGTGTTCTCAGAAAATAATTTTGTCTAAATACCACCAGTTGAACTAATCGGAATTCTTTGCTTACTCTCTTAAAAATATTTACTTTCAAAAAAAATAATATGGCTCAGTCATTTTCAAAATCCTTTTTGTTTATTCTCTAGAACTAGAACTTTGATTTTATCTAGACACTAGATAAAGAGCACATTTGCCTGCCTTTCATCAAACAGATATAGCTAAGTTTGGTCAATAACATATATATGCCAAAGTGTCACATGACCAATTCTATGAATATTTCTTATATAACTACTGGTGTATGTGTTCTGAAATGGGAAGTAACAACCCTGTGGCAATCTAGTTCTGGTATCTCCATAAGTTGGCTTAGGACGATAGCATCTGCAACTGATAACTTATCAACATGCTTGAACACACTGAAAAAGAAACATGGGAGCAGAACACAAAATTAAATGAATAAATAAGTCAAACAAGAGTGCTTCTTCACCTCCATTTCTTTCACAGAATAGCACATAGCCAATATCATAAAGTATGAATTGAAATGTCTGCTCATTAAAAATGGTGAAGACAAAATGACAGAATCTCTCTGGGGAAATTTATTGTCCTCATAAAACATGGGACACTGACCCATGGTTGAGGGTCTCATAAGAAAAGAGTAAGTTAATTCAGTTTGCAAGATTTGTTTGTCAGGGGAGAGCTTTAGAGTAGAAAAGGAAATAAGATGTTTTATTTCTGTGTTTTTAAATTCAAGTACATAGACTATCATAATCATTCATGGGAAAAAGGACAAACATACACTAAAATCTTAGTTGGGAATGATTTCCAAATGAAGTTGAAACAGAAATAAAAGAATATTACATTTGTACTTCTTTTTTTTTTTTTAAGAAAAGAAGAAGGAAGGAAGGAAGGAAGGAAGGAAGGAAGGAAGGAAGGAAGGAAGGAAGGAAGGAAGGAAGGAAGGAAGGAAGGAAGGAAGGAAGGAAGGA
>JAGFMF010011683.1:858525-906035 GCA_019455555.1 Galemys pyrenaicus
GAGGGAGGGAGGGAGGGAGGGAAGAGTCTTCTTACACTTAAAAATACACAATTCTTAGGATGTTGATTTCACAGACTTGAAATACTCTTCTCTGCCATAAATAATACAGGAAGAATAGACACTGAATAAGTAATGAACAACATTTCTTATTAGTACATTTACTGCAAATGCCCTATGGTCATTTAAGTGGACTCAACAATGGGCTCTAGAAAGAAATCAAGCGTGGAAACATAGGCATGTGAGTCATCAGCATAGGTGTCCATTTGACCTTCATAATTTAATTTTATAATCTTTATGCTTATTCCAGAGCTATGCTCACTCCAAGCTAGATGCCCAAACATCTGAGATTTTTTATTTTGGTACTCACTGTTGTCCACATTTGATTCTTACTAGCAAATTAATCTGAACCTACTACCAATTTAATGATTTTTCAAATGAA
Source organism: Galemys pyrenaicus (assembly GCA_019455555.1). Classification (NCBI taxonomy): domain Eukaryota; kingdom Metazoa; phylum Chordata; class Mammalia; order Eulipotyphla; family Talpidae; genus Galemys; species Galemys pyrenaicus. The sequence continues at coordinate 858,965 of JAGFMF010011683.1, forward strand.
TTCATAGGGTCATTTAAGACATGAAGAAGTAAACATTATTAATTTGCTTGAGGGAATCTGAGCATTTGGCTCAGTAGGGCATGTAAAAGTGACCTGCTGATTCTTCCACATGAATGTCTCGTCATTAATTCAGACCCAACATGCCCTAAACTAAGCATTTAATATTCTCTGAACACGAGCTCATCTTCTGTACACCCTATCTCACTTTTTTATATTATCAGGCCACCCTTATTTCATTTGTGATTGAAGTCTTTGAGTTTTAAATAATATAGTCCAATGAATAATTGTAATTGAAAGTATAAAGGAAGGAGGTCAAATTTTACTATTTAACATTATCAAATTCTTCTATAAAAAGTGAATTGGTATTTCTAATAATAATATTGATTTCTTTGAATTTAAAACTCCATATTCTTACCTACTGAGATGTATGTAAAGATTCATATGTCTCTATGTAATGCTAATTATTCTGCATGGTTTAAAATAGCAGTTAATTGATTAAGCATATTTAAAGGACTACAAGGAAGACGGGAGTTTCATAAAAATGTGGTTACTAATAATCAATTTACTTTTTGTATCCACTTCCATGCAAAGAAGAGTTAACCACTAAACTGGAAAAAGTTAACCACTAAACTTTCAGGTAAAGGTCTATAATTTTGGAACTTTCAGTGTACATGTAAGACATGATTCATTTTTCTTCTCTCACTGTGTGTGCAATCCAAATATATTTTGTCTGATTCAGCCTTCTTAAGTGAGATAATATTTTCTTAACTACTTGAAAATCAACTGGGGGTCTGAAAAATCACTATGATAAATTAATGTAAGTGGCTCATGGCTTAGATAAGGCAAACAAAAATCTATGTGTATATACATATATGTATAAAATCACATACACACACACTGAATGATAAAAAGCTAAATAAAATATTCCACTTCAAACCACATCTCCTAGTAACTCTCCTGGAATCTAGTATTTCAGTCTTCATAATGGCATCATGACTCAGGAACTGATTATGAGGATATGATAATTCAGGAAATTAAGGAACACATGCAGGCTACTTTCTCAGCAGGTATTCCTTCCAACAGAACAACTAGCACAGCTGGTCTGCTCAGCCCAAGTGCAGACACAGCACCGGGTCCCACTTCAAAATCACTCCCCAGCATATCAGAGATTTCACATTTCAATCTTAGCAAAATAATTTTTTTAAAAAAGTGTTTCTTTTGTGGTATTGTTTCAACTCTATGCTGGAATATGGAAGAGTTTCACAAGGAATAGATTGTGTTATATCATTTTATATTAAACACCAAGCTGAAATTTTCAAGTAATTGTTTTTGTCAAGATGGTCAGTCAGTAAATCTAGACTTGTCATGATTGCTCTTATTAATTTTCTTTATTGCAAAACAGAAGTAATAAAAATTATTTTCATGCAATTACCTGCCACAGATCATTAGAGTTTAATGACTGGTAGGCTATTTCAGAACTTTTAATGAAATTTCTATTAATTAGAGATTGTATGGTCTATCTCATTCAGTGCAGGCAGTATACCTGTAAAGTCAATAATTCCTTTTAGACTACTGGTTTTGTGGGGAGACAGAAAGTGACAGGCCTTTCATTAACTTGCCACAGTTTACCATGTATGTGATCACAGAGCCAAAATTTCAGTTTAGTTAGGTTGTAGTGTTATTGTAGCCTTTAAGCAGAATTTGGTATTTAACCTTTCTTGCAGTCTCTTCACTTGGCTGCTTACACTATTTCTGGTTTTCCCTATCTCATTGGCTCCTCCTTATTATTATCCACAAACTGTATATCAGAGATCATCAAAGTTTCCTTACTTATTTCTAGTCTTATCTTACATTTCTCTGTAGGCAATCTCAGCTATGCCATAAAACTTGATTCATTTCTATATAGTGATGATAAATGACATTTGTAGCTTTGAACTTGAACTTCAATTACCAGACTTGAAAATATTTGGGGACCATAACATATCCCTTTGGGTATCTCAATAACAACTCAAACTCAATCTGCCCAAAATGAAGCTCAAGACTCCATCAAGACAGCTATATTCTAGTTATCCTTGCTTAATTTATGTCAATACAACCATCCATCCAGTTATACCATCCAGAAAACTGGTAGTCACTTACATGTTTCTTTCTCTCAGCTTATCTTCATTAATTACAACTCTTAACTATCTCATAAAACTAAGTAATTGTTTTCAGACACATGGCTATTTCTCTAGCTCAAGCTACCACAATTGCCAAAGCCTCCTAAGTGGTCTACATCATCAACTCTGGAATGTACATTCAGTTTTCTATATTGCAGCCTCAATGATCTATTCAAAAGAAAAATTTATACTGCTGGTACAAAATTTTCCAAGTTACTGAAAACTTTTTGGTGAAACTAGAAACAAACTAAGTAAAATCTTTCCATTTTACTATAGTTGTATTCCTGAAAAACAATATATATTGTAATCATATATACTGAATATATTGAAACCATATAAAGAAATCAATGTATGCTTTATAGATTCTAGAATTATTAAATTTTCTAGCTAGCTAACTAGCTAGATATCATCTATCTCCATCGTTTCAGTGCCCCCAAACAAATGCATATGGTATATAAGAATATTTTATATGCATGTACAATTTATCAAATACCCCACAAGATATTCAATAGTTTTGACATATTTCAGACAATTCTTATTTGTGACAAGTTAAATAAATTGTCTTAGTTTGACATCTTCACAAAGCAGTGAAGGACAAAAAAAAGAGCAAGAAGAAAGATGAAAAGGAGGAAACTTATGAGTTAATTTATAGGATGTCACTGTAGGTAAATGAGCCCACCACAATGAGAATCTTCCGAAAAATCATGTAGAACATGCCCCAATCCAAGGACAAGAAGTCAGGTCGTTTATTCATGGATACCCATGACTCCCTGGGAGGGAGCTTCACTCCTCACTTCAGGGTTGCCCCTGCTGTGAATGAGTAAAATCCTGTGGTGCTGGAAAAACTTGTCAGTCAAAGAAGAAGAGGTATGAAATACTTGAAGTGGACATTGCCTACGACAACGTAGCTAGGCAGGGGCAGCTAATACAATACATAAATTAAGAATAAATGTGGTTGACCCCATGCACTAAGTGTTAATTAATTGTGACTTCAAAAAAGGCATATGCAACTTTCAAATACATTCTAGGGTACTCTAGCACTCCCTTGGATAACTTCAACAAGTATTTAATAAACATTTGTTGAATGAGTCAGTTAATTAGTATAGACAGTTCTTGTTTCCAAAATCTTCTTCTAAAATTCTAGTATAAAATGTATACATTTGATGACTGAAGTTAATTTACATTTTGCAGTGAAAAATATTAAGAGGTTTTCTAAGCTGATAAATGTTTGAATTTAGTGTCAACTCTTTCATGGTATTATTATTTTTTTAAATAGACTAGATGCATTCTTTGGAAATATTTCAGGAAAATAAAGCTGTATCTTTAGAGTTAGTAAATGAACTTTTACATTGTACGATCACCACTTTATATTAGACTAGTTTGTTATTGAAACAGACAAAACAAGCAAAACTTTTACTTTCTGCCAAAAAAATTTGGAGATAAAGTGGTGAAATACACAGTTGAAATGTTTTCTTTAATAAACTAAGCAGTTGCTGAAAAGATATAAACCCTCTAATCTATAGACTACATGTAACTCTGTATAGTTATTCCTAGTGCTAATGCATTTTAAAAGTTAGAGTATGTACAGGCACTAACTTATATGATGCTTGTCAATTTAACCATCAATGCATAATAATTTTTTTCCAGGCTGCCTTATTGCTAGGCTGTCACAGAAGATGAAATGTTTTCTGGATTTCCGATAAAATACAAGACCCAAAGCTTCTCAGTCTCTGCCACCTGATAAGATAAAATACAATTGGTTAAAGCCAATGAGTTTGTTTTTTCTTTCAAAGCACTACATGATTAAGTAGATTCTGGTAGCATGTTTCCATGAAGCAAGCAGAACCTTTAAGTCTAGTGCTGTGCTTTCTTAAGTTGGGTGTTACCTTTAATACCTGAACTTGGCAATGTCTTTAGACCATGGCCACTATGACATATTTCCAGTAGGGACTAATCTTTACTTGCTGGAACTTTAAACAGTTACAAATGTGCCATATATGTATGTTTTAATTATGGTAATCACTGTGCCCTGACATTCACTCAAAGAAGCCATTCTATATTCACAGGCAGCACTCGAAGTGTCAGAACAGCATGCCCTTACTTGGCTACTTTCTTAATAGCATATTTGCTTCTGTCACAGACTCGGTGTCCTGTGCCCATGTGGTCTGACTAATCTTACTGGTCCTACAATTATTTTGTCACTGTGATGGTTGAAGGGTGATCTATGAAAGGCAGTATTTTTTTTTCCCTTTTTCATATTGATGGTTCTGTCTGGCAGAATCTACAATACTAGTAGCAGATATTCTAATTTTTATGTGTATTGTGCCAAATTTCAAGAGGAAAATTGCAGACAAAGCACAAGCAAAATAGAACTCACTGTAGGGAACATTATGGATAGCAGCTACATACTTTTTTGTTATACCTTCTTTTCTAAAAAGGAGATGGACAAAAAGAAAAAGAGAGAAGTATATATAATACAATTTTAATTTGATATTTTAGTAAAGTAGCAACAAGACTAACATTCATCAACTCTATCCAGAAAATGCTGTTTGTACAAAAATATCAGCAATTAATCATGGTAAAATTATGCAGAAAGGAAGCCTTTGCCTTGCAAGTTTTCTTCAAAGCTTCTAAATAGATTTGTTGCACCTACACAATTTCCCATGTCCTTGAGTGCAATCATTTGTCTATGGTAACTTCAGAAGTAATTTTTTTTCAATATAAGAAATCAACCATCAAAGCACATAATAAAATGATTCTGGAAATATGTTAATCCCCTACTTATTCCACTGTACTTAGAGATTTAATATCAATATTGCTAGAGCTGAACAGGAGCCAAAGTAATTCCACAAAAGTGTTCTATCTGCATATTAACTACTGAAAATGCACAGAGCTACAATCCTATTTATGCTACACTGCAGCATCTGATGTGATTTAGTTTTGTAATCTCCTCAGCCTTTTAAATATGCTGTTCTGCCCCCTCCTACTTACCTAGAGATGAATACTCCTTTTAGTCAAATTTTAGGACAGCCTACATTATATATTCTGAAATTGTAAATATTTATAGACTTGAGAATTCATTTTATTTTACCTACTTATGCGTTTCATTTTTCCCCAATGTTTAATATGTCATCCACAAAATTTTCTTAAGAAAATAAGTAGCCTCCTTTATCCAGTCAAGTATGGCTAGATCATTTTTATGACATACAGAGTCACCAGTCATCTTTTTGAGAACAAGAACACAAATTTGAAATTATGATCTTAATTAAGGTTGACATGATATCAAAATTTAATCAACAGGAAATAAAAGATTACTATCTTTCTATTGTCATAACTTCTGTTTTGGTAATACTGTTTCATAAATTTGATTTCTGTATGATATAGTTTCCCAAAATGATCTTAAAAATCTTAACGTCTCTTTGAAAATATCTAGATCATGTACACTGAAAATTAAATAGAAATTTTTTAATTTATAAAATGCCATTACAAAGGGAGTCATTAGAAAATTATTATAGTACTTCCAATAGAGGGTTTTAGAATAAACAAGAAAGAATGTCCCCAGAATGATACATAACATATTCTAGTAGTAGGATGTCATCCCAGGATATTCCCATTATTAGAATGAGGTTGAGGACTGATTAATTGAGATAGATAGAAGATAAGCAGACAGATAGAGAGGGCTTATGTAATATTGTCTAGTTAAAGAAAAAGTTGATACAATCCTGAATGAAAAGGATGCTTTGTAAACTTCTTAGAAATACAGCCCCAAAAATCATAGTCAAAACTCCAATGGGAAAATTCATGAGATTCATGTCTATTGAAAGAGGTCTTAAAAAGAGTTCTTTTTAAACAATAATGAAATTTGCTGCCAAGCATAGATTTTATATATGCCTATAAAAAGGAATTTGATTTATGAGAATTAGATTATTATGTATACTATTTAAGCATTGTATTTAGCTATTTACTAAGTAAGATGGAGCAATACACCAAAATCTGCTGGAATTGGGGCAGGTGTGGGGAGAAGAAACCGCATCTACCCCTGAGTTTTACATTCTCACTTTCTTAGCTGTAGGAATTTTTTTTACAATACTCCTTAGCTACAGCTATGCTCCTTGATCATTTATATTTTTTTCTTTTTGCAAAATGACTATGAAAAGGGATTGCTCTTAAGGCCAAGGAAAAGACCAAGCAATCTTCTGTTATACTTCCTAGACCAATAAATTATTGGCTATCTGTTTTTATATTTCAGGTTACCTTTTGCCAATCAACATTTGCTTTTTCATCCAACAACAAAAACTTGCAAACAAAATGTTTGCATACCCAATACACATACCCCCATGTAGTGCTTCCCATTTATGTGTATATCCTTGACAAGGATCTAAAATACAACTTTATAGGGCTGAGTCTAAGCATGAGATCATGAAAAAGAAGTTTCTAGAATGTAAGCATTTCTCTTCTACAATTTCCCAAAGTCACTACAGCATAGGAATCCTCAATACACACTTTAATTTGATGTTTCTTCAAGACAAACCAACATATGTTTAGTTTTTTTTTTTAATGTTGCTTTCTTTTGCTTATTTTACCACATTTTTTTTTAAAGATTTATTTATTTATGCATACAAGCACTGGGGTACAGGCCAGAGGTGTAGGGGGGTGAGAGGATTCACCACAGAGAGCGGGGAGCAGAACAGNCAGATCAACAGAAGTACACTGCTGAGGGGAGCAGCGGGCACAGCAGGAGAGGTCTGCCACACCATGTGGGTCCCCTCCCTGGCCAGCAGCAGGGATCGAACTCATGTTGCAGTGGCTGCGATTTGCTTCGTAGTGCGTTGCTTAACCCACTGCGCCACCAGGGGAGGCCCATATGTTTAGTTTTTTTCAATATTATAACCAAAACGTTTTAGTTCTGAAACAATGCTTATTTCTAAGATCAGGGAAAACAATAGAGCTATGTATTAATTGCAAATATCAATAAAGTAAAAAGTTATGTAAATCAAATAACCTGGATATCAATGAAGGCTGGGAATCAGAAACTAATCTTTAAGGTGCTTTCTATGTAGTACTTACAACCTCTTTATAATAAGGAATATAAAAATTTTCTTTTGCATATTTTTCTCTTTTTACTTATTCATCATACAATGCATATGTATCAATGTGACTAGGTTACAGCTCTTCCAGGATTGTACATCAGTTTGCTATAATTACATTGTAATATAAATGGCTGAAAAGACTTTGCATGAGTCAATCAGTGACCTTGATTTATTTTTCCAGGTCATGGAGATCCATCTTTAAACCTCATAAAAAATTCCAACTTAATAGCAGGTGTCAGCCTTTAATACTGCTCTGGTTGTCACAATCAGATACACCAAAAGCAATCCTACAAATAATAAAGCATATTGGATTTTTTATTTGTACATATTTAAATTATTTTACAATTATTTAATACATATTATGTAAAATAAGACAAAGAAGAAAGAGAAAATTTCTAAATTACATACTTATATTACCTATTTTCTTTTGAACAAGCAGACTGAGAGAAAACTCTTTTCCGTATTTGGAACCCAGTAGGTAAAGTTCCCATATTTCCAGCTATCTTTCAAATAACAACACAGCACTTAGTGTTAGAGCAAGTCTTTCAAATGTTATTACATTTAAAGTTGGGTAGTACATTCAAACACTATCACATTAGAGAAATCCTAGCCTGCTGGCCACCATATAGAAAAAGCATGTGATCAAATTTGAGTCCAGGTTATTAGTGTTAACATTCCTACGTCAAAGAAAATTTGGAACTGATGAAAATAAGCCTCATTTTGGTTATCAATTGGAGATAAATAAATGTTCCAGCTGGACATACACATTTTAAATAAGAAGTTGATAGACACCCCACTTGCCCGAAAGAGTTCACCCAACCATTTTTAACTTGTACTTATCTGAGGCAGTTCTCTGTGATGGGATGTGAACAAAGACATGGTGTGAACTGTGAGGTTGAGGGGAAAGGAATCAGTGAACCTAAAATGGCAGCTACCTCCTTTGAAGCTGGGTAATTGTATTTGCTCATTCAGAAGGACCCCTTCAGCTCCAGACACACACCCCTCTGAGATCTGGAAGAGCCAAGCTCATAGAATTGGAATGACCTCTTTTTACTAGATGACTCTAGGGTGATGATGCTTCTTTTACTTGTTTGGAAAGGAGGGATAGCCAATGGGGAAATTTGTTCCATGCTACTGTTTATCTCCCATTCATTCTATTATCCTATTCTTTAAGACTCTGTTCTAAGCAGAAGGCCACTGTGCGATCATAGGTATTTTAAGGAAATCTGTACCAAATTCTGTTTCAATCCCTAATTAACCAAAAGAAAGCAATAACAACTTTGAGAGTAGATATAACAACCATCTCTATGGTAGGGACAGGGCACTAGTAGGAGAAGCCTGCCAATTTCCACAGTATGGCTGATCTCATGCTTCTGACATCATGATGTCCCTGAGAGTTGGGGAGAAATGCAAACTATTGGCTACCTCAAATCAGCTCCATCATGCTACTTACTATGATTTTTACAATTTATGAAAATACTTGTCTCCATCTCAGAGCCCCTTATCTATGAACATCAAAATCTTGTTGATTCTCAAAATTTTTCTGTGAGAATTAATAAAAAGAAATTTGTACAGAAGATAATCAGTAGACTTGCAAATAGCTCACAGTTTTAAGAAATTCCCAGTAGCCAAATGTATGTCCATGCTATAATTATAAAAATTTTGTGTTGGTTATTAAAAATCCATGAGGTCATATCAAAATAAATGATGGAAAGGGAAAGATCACAGTAAAATGATAACAAAGGAATAATGGAATCATAAAATTATCTCTAGGTAATTGATTCAAATTCAAATAAAAAAATTTAGAAAAGGAATATTTATATAATGTGAAAATATTTTCCATGTGTAATAGATTAGCCATCCATTACTGATTATTCATTAAGATGAACAGAGAACACTACCTTAGAAAAATGATCAAAAGTTTACATCATCAAAAATATGGATAAAAAAACAGATGTACATTAGATAAGATGAACTATGAAGTGTAAAATATGACTTCTGTAAAATTCATGACAAAATTCATAAGCTACATCCAATCATGAGGAAAAAAATCAGACAAAACAGCAAAGTCATCACTTATTCTACAATACAACTTCTCTAAAGCATGTGAATATAAGACTGTGAGAAAAAAATGAATATTGCAGACTAAATGAGTCTAAAAGAGATATGACAACTAAAGACAATGAGTGATCCTGCACAGGAAATAAAGTGTTAAAGGACATTATTGGGACAACTGGTGACTTTTGAAAATTTACTGTTAATTAAGTAGTTAATATATCATTTTAAATTATTAATTTCATTTTTTGAGGATTGTATTGTAGTTATATTAGATGATGTCCTTGTTCTTAGATAATACACATTGAATATCTAAAAATAAAATTACAGGACATCTCCCACTTCCTCTGTCTTATATATATGCATATGTGTAGCTATACTTATACATGTATATATGTCACATATGATATACATAAATATATATCTTCATGAATATATAAGTCTTCATGTATAGTTAGATATAGATACAGATATCATTATATCTCATATGTTTACATGTAAATGTGGATATATGTGTGGATGTGTAAAGGAGGGAGAAAATGAATGCTAATATAACAAGCAATATTCGATGAATCTAGGTGAAAGATAAACTTGAATTACTTAACCTAAGTTTGTAACCCTTGTTAGTTTAAAATCAAGTAATTTTTTTTCTTTAAATCAGCACTGAACACATTAATTTACACATAGTTTTTGTCTGATATGTTCTTAGCAAGCCAGTCACTGTGCTAGGTACAATAAGTTGTAGAAGTTAAATGTGATTTTATAAATGCAGTAATAAATAAGAAGTTGATAAATAAGAAGTCAAAAATAGCTAATTCAATGCAAGGGGAAATAGAAGGATGGGGAAGGAAGTTCTTTCCAAATCTGGTGAAGCTTGGGCTGTCTTTTGAAGGATGAGTAGAAGAAAGTCAGAAGAATTAGTATGGAAGGCAATCCATTCAGATAAAGGGAACATCGCATGAAAGAATAAGAGGCATGAAAGAGTGAAACACTTAGCAGAATGATAAGTTAGGGCAAAGCAGTAGTTAATATCAGTGAAGTTTGAAATCAGAAAGACTTCTTTTTGATCCCTTTTCTCCCATTTACTAGCAATATATACTTGATCGTTCCAGATCTCAGGTTATATATTTGTTAAAGTATTAAGTTGTCATTCTCAGGACTGTTTTCAGGATAAAGTAAAACTATTCATATAAAGTACATGAGGCAAAGGAAAATTTTTAAAAATTTTATCTGTTACTGCTATTACATCGTTCAGACTCAGGTAGTTAAAAAGAACAGAGATAGGGATTCATGATGGAGTATTGAGAAATATAGGCCTGACTCAGTTATAAAGGACATAATAGACTCTATTAGAGAGTTAACCTACCCTCAGTATTCTCAAGCAGTATATACATCTTTGTATATATCTATGACACACAATACTAATAATAGTAATTAAGTTTACTTAATAATAATAGTAGTAAATTAATAATAGTAAACAATTTTAATTAATTACCATATTTTGTCCCTCTATCATCTTGTAAACTAGTGATAGTTCCATAGAAGTAGAATTTTCATTTGTTTGTTTGCTTGCTTTGTTCTGTTTTCTGTGAACAGGTTGATGCATTACTAACACAACAGTGCATTTTCTTTCTGGCTTTCACAATGTAAACCACTCTGACTTTGCCTTGACCAGAGCTTGCGTAGAGATGCAGTCATACAGAAAAAAGAAGACAAGGACACAAAATCTAGGGTTGTGTGAGCAGTGATTGGGAAGCAACAAATGTCTCTATTGCTCCTCTTTTTGTGAATAATTTGGTGACCCTGACTCTGAAGCCACCTAACAAATCTTTATTCCAGACTGCAGATCAACCATAATAAATGTTGAAGGGAGTATATCTTTGTGGTTAAGACCTTGGGCTCTGAAGTCAGACTAGATTTAGACTCTGGCTCTGCCGCTTACCAACATATTGACCTTGGTCCATTTATTTTATGCTATATCCAGATCTCTCATCTGAAAAAAAAAAAAAAAAGAGAGCGAGAGAGACAGAAATAGGGAACTATATCTCATTGTGTTCCTGCAAAAAATAAGTGCAAATATGCATGTGAAGCTATACTGATGATGACAATGATGATGATGATGATGGTAATGTAAGCTACTAGCAGCAGTTTGCAAGTCATTAAATCACTCATTATAAAGACATGCAATTACTTTCAGTCAATGTGTCAGACACCAGCAATAGAGAAATAAATAATATATAATATATAGGTTTTTGATTCATAAAAACATAAAATTTATTAGGAAAAACAGAGAAGTAAATTAAGTTCTGCTGTTCAGTATAAGAAAAATGTATAACTATGTGCAAGATATGACAGAAACATACAAGAGAACTGTATAAATGAGACTGAGCATTGTGAAAAAGGTCAAGGTATATATTCTTTCTGGACTCAAAACTAAGGAGTTAATTTTCCAGGAGTAATAGGAAATTGTAGACAGTGTCAAGCTACAAATACACAAAATAGTAAAATGATAACAGTATTACAAAACCAGGAATCAAGGAATTAATGGTTGAATGATTGATCCCTAGCTGAGGCAAGTTTTAACATGTAGGAAAACAGAAATCTCTCATATTAGCCTCTGAGGAGAAAATAATGGCAGATGTGTTAATCTATCCCAAGGGAAGTCTGGTTTTACTCAATAAAGCAATCTCAGATTTTATTTCAAGCAGAGTAACCCATGAAAAAGGTCAGTCTTAGAATATTAGTCTCTTAGTTTGTCAGAGCTGAGAAGCAGTTAAGGCAGTTTATTAATGGAGTTATAGTCACAACTGCATTAAAACCATCTGCAGATATTTTTTAAGCCCACATTCCTGGGGCACACTCTCAGACATTTTGAGATTGTTGGTCTAGGACAGGACATAGGAATTTTCCACTTTGCTTTGATAGAGTCCTCCAGTCACTACTATTGTATATTTCTGATGCATTCTAAGTTTTTGTACCACTCAACAGTAATTCCTTTTATTGCAGACCCAAAGAGCAGAAACCATCATTTTAAATCTTAAAATATTAAAACCAGATCAGTGAGTAACAAATTAGAACTAGAACTCAGGGCTGCTAACTTCCTAATAAATTTTTTTCTACTAGACTTTCAGAATTATATAATACAGTACTGCCATTTCCACTGGCCTTTTCATAATGCCAATCAGAGTAACCATTAGTCCCATTCTTTTGAATTACAGCAGAGTCAGATCAGGAATCACGAAAATAGAAGACCTTGAACTGCTTCTGGCTGTCAACATGTTTCATATATCCTACATAATTTTTAAAATGATTTTTCATGCCTTTACAATGAGCATACCCTCTCCAATTGGTCAATCTGAGGAAAAAATCTCCTCCCTCCATAAACAAATGTCTTCTACCGATGTCTTCATTTACATTTTTTTCATCCAACCTATTGAAAACATTTAAGTCTACCATCAGTAGACTACCAGGCAGTAGAGAGTAATTAAAAGGGAAAAGCTTTATACCAAAGGATAATTTATTATCATATCTTGAATACATTAACACAAATTATTTAGTCAACTTACTTAATAATTCTTTAATTAAAAAATGTCTTAGGATGTCTTTCATAATCCAGCCACCTGTCTCCACCCTCTAACCATCAACAATGTTTGTTCTACATAACATCCTCTCTAAACATAGCTGACATCTGAGCATCTAATTCAGAGGCTGCACTGAGTTCATCTCTCTCTCTCTGAGAAGTATACAGTTGGTACACTTAAAGATAAGACAATCACATTTAGGTACAAAAAGTGTAATATATGTATTTTAAAATATAACACTTTTCAGTTTCTTAAAACCAAGTAGATAGTAACAAGACAGTCACCAAGAGATAAACTTCAGTCAGAGAGGTGGTTAACCATAGAGCAGAACAGGCTGAATTTAGAGGTCCCCAGAGAGTGCAAACTCATAGATACTAGGATCTCTAGATTTTGGGGTGGGGAAGTAAGTTGGGAAAATTAAAATAAAAGGCTCATTCATTTTCACACAAAAATTTGGATACAGGAGGGAGCATGTTATGAAAGTGATAAATACCAAAGGTAAATGTTATATAATAATGTTAGCAGTTGGCTGTCCTTGAGTATATAAAAGATCTTTTCTCTTTTTTAATTCAAAAATATGGGCCATTTATTTCAGTTAAAAGAACAAGATATCTTTTTTTTTTCTTTAATTCATCAAAAGTTGTAAAACTTCTTGTCATGTTTCCATCCACTGAATTATTAGCAGATATTCTAGCCAAACTAGACCATAGCAAGGGTGAGTTATTTATTTAACCATTTGTTTCTATGACAAAATAGTTGCATTTCTTTTTTACAATTTAGCTACGATAAACGTTGAAGTGTAAGTAAGGTTATTTGAAAGCCACTGAAAATCTATGTGTGATTCTGAACCACTGCAACCACTTTAGAACAAGAATGCTAAGATCAGATTGTGTTCCTTATGGTTCCTTTTTAGCACAAACATATCCTAAGGCTCCTAAATTGCAATGTAAGCCAATTCAGTATGTGGGGTCTGTAGCTCTGAATCTGAGAAAATACCCAGTTGTCCATGGACTCATACAGATCACCCCATTTATTGCTCATACAACAAAAGTGTTTGTCTTTCTACATCTTTTTTTTTCAAACTAAGTACCTTTTATTAAATGCACAATTAAGTAGTGAAGAAACAAGATTTCTTCAAGTTTATGCTAAAATTCCTCAGCCTCACTATATGAATACACTTTTTTCTAACTCTATACTGTGATAAAGAATAACTAATCATCCAATGAATAATGGACTATTCATTATTGGTTATATTCATATAAATAAACTCACTAGTAAAATTAACAATCTGATATTAAGAAAAAGTTCTAACCGCAGAAAGAAGATCATTCATTTACCCATTTTGTTCTTCATATATTAAATTTTTCTATGAATATAATTAGATAATTATCTTTTTATGTGAAACTACTGGTGATTTTTTTTGATAGACATCAAGGAGATCAATATAGTTCTAATATCTTAGAATTCTTAGAAAAATTCAAGGTAAAATCCAAGAAACTCAACATTACCACTTACAACCCTTAGTGAAAGGAAAACACTTGGCCATTGTTCTTTTATTTGAAGGTACGTTTTAGAGACATAGACATGAATAGGAGGCATGGTTATGGAATTCTTTATAAACAATAGTGATATTTATTACACTAGGGTGTAATTTAAGAGTAGCAAAAAAGTGCCTTACTTTTGTAACAATGAATAAATTAGCTTGTATGTTGATTTTAGTATTATAAAGTGAAAGTGCCATATAACAAGATTGTATAGTATTTGCACACACAAAAATTGTCATCTGAAAATATTTGTGAAAACCTATTTTTATGCCTGGATCTAAGTCGAATGCATAATTTAGCACTTACTTTCAGAACAAATAACCTGGAAAAATTTCATGCACAATTGATGATAATTTGAGTGTGCAACCATGACTAGAGCTTATTAGCATATTCATTCTGTCTAAGCTCTGTGTGCAAATTTAAATTGTAGCTTCCCAAAAATGACTACTGAAAACAAAACCAGTCATTTCTAGTACCAATAGTGGAGTTTGAAGACTTATAAATGAAAGCAAATTTTGGAAGAGTACTTTCAACTTTAGAAAAATGATCATCATAATACTTAATATAATTTGCATTGGGTTTATAGTTAATACAAATGTAAATAAATAAAAAGGTAGACTGCGATATATACAATAAAAATTTCATTTGGGGGTAACAAAGGGGGGAGATTTCTGTGTGTATATAAAATTCCTAGTGACAAATTCCAAATTGTTTCCATTTTTTCAGATAGTGATGTTTTTAACTTCAAAGTGTATTTTTAGAAATTGATTTCTATATCATTACATTAGCAAAAACCTACAAATAAGTGACATTAAATATTATTCTAAAAATTAGTTTTCCTGCATTAAGTAGAAGTTCCAAAAACTCTTTTTTTTGTTTTAATTTTAATGGAGATAAGTGTAAAACTTTTCTTAAGATGACAAAAGAGACTTAGTTATGATTTACACAAATACTTTGCATGTTATATTTGATGATTTGATGTATGATTGATACAAATTGATAATGATGTGGTTGAGTCTCTCATTTATTCTCAGAGTGGTCCTTTTAAAAATTATTATTAAAAGTGGAAAACAGACCTTACAATAAGTAGAGTTTTTAAAATACTTTTTAAATACTTTTCAAAATGTAACCAAAATCTAAGGCATGTTTATGCATATTATTATATATTTTTTAAAATTTAAATATATTACATATTTTCAAAACAATCTTAGCTATCTCTTTCACTGAAATGTGTGGATATTTTTCATAATTTCAATATTTTCTATAATTAAAAAATTGTGATTTAAGTTTACTTTATTAGATATAAAAATAAACATACCTTAATGAATCCCCCATAAACAAATAACTGATAAATCAATGAAAATGTTAAAGGGAAACGTTGTCTATAAACCAGGAGTATGTATTTAATAGTACAGTTTTGCAAGAATATGCCTTTCAGCACTGATGCATTACATAAGAGGATTTGACAAGGTTAGTATTTGTGTTGCTAATGGAAATTATTTTTTTGATAATTAACCTTTAGGCTAAAGAATGACAGATATTCAAATAATCTCAAATGAGTATTTAAATTGAAAATTTCTATTCATTCCTTCCCCCCAACAGAACTTCCATTCTGGATTCCAGCGTGTCATACACACAATTGAATTCTTAACAGATGCCATTCAAAAGAACTACAGAGGACCATTTGAAAGTAATATTTTGCTCTGTGTGACATCTCATTTTTTTTCCCTAAGAAATCGTAATTTTTTTACACACCTCATAGTCTTCCTAACAGGAAACCAGCTCTGCCTGTCATTTTGATTGGGGAGGAACCTTGTTTTCCAGGTCACTGGCTTGAATCCTGGAGACAAGATATTCATGAGGGACCTGGATGGGAATTTACATCTCGGTGTGGAGTTTTCCTCTCCATTTGTCAGCATGCCAGGTCAGTGAGCTCCTTTGTCAGAGGGAAGATAATGGCTGCTGTAGTGTCCCCCGCTTATTACACACTCAGTGCTCCTGACCTTATTGAAAGACCCCCCCCCAAAGTATTCTGATTCGGGACATCCCCCTACTCTTTAAGACCCTCTCACATCCAGGTCCCCCAGTCTGAAATATAACATTATGTTTGACTTTGGAGGAGGCAACTCCAATATGCTAGATTTCAAACTTTTCCCTACCACTAAAATATTTTGCCATTATAAAAAATTATTCTTAAAAGGTATATTTTGTAAGATAAATGCCCAAAATCAATGCATCTGATTCAGTAAAAATAAAGTGAAAAGAAAATCATCAGTATAATTAATAAAAAAAATAAAACTCAGAGTTTGTCAACCTTTATATACAACCTTTATTTTAGACAAGAAAATAAGTAACATTTTGGTTTTTGTTTGTTTGGTTTTTAAAGATTTATTTATTTATGCATACAAGAGCTGGGGTACAAGTCAGGGTTGCGGGAGGTGAGCGGATTCACCAGAGACAAAGTGGGGAGCAGAACAGGCAGATGGACTGAAATACACTGCTGAGGGGAGCAGCGGGTGAAGCAGGAGGGGTCTGCTGTGCCATGTGGGTCCCCTCTCTGGCCAGCGTCAGGGATAGAACTCATGCTGCAGTGACTGCATTTTGCTTCACAATGCATTGCTTAACCCATTGCACCACTAGGGAGGCCCAACATTTTGTTTTTGAAGAAATTATACATATGTAGTATATCATAATGCTGACAGAGGACTTGGTAAAATTAGAAGTGACTCCTCATGACTTAATTTGATTCTTTGCAATAAAATGGAGTTTCAAGATACCAAGTGATGGAGAGTAAGCATCAGAAGTGTGCCTTCATTTTTCTATCCTAGACACTCAACTATCATCTAAAATAACTTCACCCTCTACCTCATATTTTTCAACAACCCAAGAGGTCTAGAGGTATTCTAATCATTTGGATGAAGACCAGTAAAGATCTTATGTATATATGCCATCAAAGCCTGGTTGACTGCCTCATTCTGGCAGGGGAGTATAAATTCCTCTGATCAGAAATGTGTCTGGGGTGGTTTCCAATCACAACTTTATTACTTGATTTATGATATATTCAATGGTAGCAACCATAAGCAGATATAATTTCTAGGAAAAATAATTTTAAACATTCAATATTCCTTCACTCTTTATTTCATTTTAATGTATTTGTTAGTAAAAAGAACACACATATTCCATTATATCTAAAAAATAAATCTTATGGATTCATTTTTTTCTCCAAAAGGGGAAACACTTAACTACTAATGTCATAGAAGCTCCTAAAGATTTTCCCCTAATTAATTTATTTTGTATGTTTCTAAAATTACAATTTTAAAATTGGATCTTCATGATGTGGTAAAATCATCTGATTGCTACAAAGGATGCAATAAAATGATAGTACGTAGCTCATGAGCTTGAATTCTGTCATGTGTAAAGTGCAATACACATTGAGGTCTATTTTTATGGATATAGTGATTTAAGAAAAAGCATTTAGAGTTTCACAAAGGGAACATTCTTAAAGTTCAGTAGTGGGCCAGTTACCTTGGAACATCTTCCATTCAAATCTAACCTCACACAGTTATTGAAAGTGTAGAAAAGAAAAGAGTACTTTGAGATATGCCTTTGAGATAACTGCATATTTTTCATTAATACAGTACCAAAACTCAACGTAGGTCAATATTGTAATGATTATTTTTCAGTGTGAAATCTGAACTTATAAAAATTTAATATATTAAAGTCCCCAGTCTGTTCTTCATTTTGAATGGTATTGTATTTGTTGCCAATGATAATATGTGACCCTTCAAAGAATAATTAGATTTTTACAATTTTAATTGTATTTTTATATTAATCATAGAATTATATTACAATGTAAACAATAGTAAAAAGATTGCATTTTAAATGAAGTAACTTTGGTTTGCAACACTGTATAGGCTTTAAACAGACGTATGAACTTATCAGTCTTTGATGAGTGCAAAAAAGCCTCTCCTCTAAGCACAACTAGAAATCAACTGTTAACAACATATAAATCTCACCAGCTAATTTCCTACATCACCAGGCTGACCCACATATACTTTCCTCTGAGGTAGTGTCTGTCTAGTCACTGTTGACAAGGTGAAGTGGGAGGAGATCTGTTGTCATGACGATAGCCATTCCAGGAGGAACAAAATAGGAAAAGGTATATACTAGTCATATACACAACTGGCAAAGTAACTTTTACAGTGAGCATGAAGTGCCATGCTGTTTGCTCGCTGGGCCCTTAGACTCAGTGTTCATTAATGGAAAGTCTCTCATGTGATAGTGTATATGTGACAGAGCCCAATCCTGTGACTCCTTGAGGAGTCACAGGTGAAGAGTTATTTTCTCATGACTGAAAAGGAACCCACTGCAAACCATATGATATTGAGGTTGTTTTCTAGAAAGTAGGCTGTGGGAATGGACTGGAGCTTATTCTGGTTGTTGACAGAGAAACAGCACCATTTATTTCCTTGTCCTGGAGTATCTCTCCCCACCTAAAAGCTGTGATGGAGGCAGCTGGACCCCTATTGCCACATACCTCCACTTCCTACCATCATCTCAAACAAGGAGGATCCTACAACTAATATCTCAGTGAAATCTACTGTAGGAAAAAAAGAAGAAGTGAAGGAAAGTTCAACACAGGGAGCTTAGCTGGTGATGCTGAAAAGGAAAGCTAAAGCTCCAGAGTTCAAACTTCAAGACAGAATTTGAGGAGCTAACAAAGAGTTTAAAGAGCTGTCATTAGAAAACTAAAAAAAGTTAATACTCTAAATGAACCACCTTTATGTGGTTCAGGATTTCAACAAGCAGTAAAAGTTCTTTATCAAAGAAATAGATGCTATTAAAAAAATAACCCAAAGTGATGGATATGAGGTATGCAATGAAATAACCAAAGACAACCATGTAAGACAGCACAGTAAGAAGGTACAAACTTGCAGAGGAAAAAAAATAGTGAAATAGAAGACAAAAAATTACAAATAAGTGAAAAAGGAGAGAGATAATAATTTTAGGAAAATGAAGAAATGTTATGTGCTATATCTAACTCCATTAGAAGAAGAAATCTAAGGATAATGTGTATCTATCCCAGAGGTAAAAAGAGAAACAAGGCAGCAGAGTCTATTCAAGTAAATAATAGCTGAGAACTTCCCAAACCTCAGGAAAGAACTAAAAATAAATTTCAGGGGAACTGACAGAATAACCAAAATGATTGACACCAAGATAGATTATTGTTAAATTATCAAAACCTGACATAATAAAAAAATTAAAATTGCTAGGGAAAGACAAACTAATATAAATAACCAAAGAAAGCAAAATACATCAAAAATTAGATTTTGTGAGAAATATGGTGGTACCAGAGGCAAAGCAAAAGTGTGGGAGGAAAGAGTAGGGGTGGGTCAATGGGATACTATAATGACATTAGGACTTCAATGGTAAGTGAATGAAGCATATACACATATCATAGAGGAATGAAATTATGCTCCAAAATTATAGTTTTATAAATGAATAGTAATCCAATAGAATTTGTTTAAAAAATAATAAACCACCTAGTCTCTGGTACTTAGCTATTGTAATGTAATGTGACTAATAAAACACAGACATTTAAATCACATGCCATATATTAATTTCCAAGCCAACTCTATGGTGGCACAACTCCAACACATGATAAAAAGTTAAAAGAAAAACCCCTTTCTATCTCTCTCACACACACAAGCACACATACCATGCCACCCTATATAAATAATGGTCTTTTGGTCAACTTTTTTTATTTCAGGACTTTAAGTTAAGCATAATTTTAAAAAGGTATAATCCAAGTTTTCTGATTCATTAAAGAGCTCAAGCCAAGAACATTACTGATGTGAAATGAATAGATGTTTTTAAATTAGGGACTGTTTTTGGATTCAAATCCCAGATCCAAAGCAAGTCACATACCTTTTTACTTTCTGAGGTTTTAGTACATTCAAAGAAAGAAAAAAAAAACTGTTTTTCTCACTGGGCTATTGTACTAATTAAGTGAGAAAAATATATGTAAAAGCATACCTACATTTTCTGGTAACCTGTCAAAGTTCAGCCTCAGGGAAAATTAGAAGGCTAAAATGGTATTCACTGTTTTCTCCAGCTTATTCTTCCTCCCTCACTGGTGAAGGAGCAGCCTTGCCTTTGTGTCACTCTATTGACTAGGTCATTGTTCCAAATACCTGCATTCTGTCACCATAATGTTCCTAACATTTTATTTCCAAATAGACTATCCCTTACTTAACTAATTATCCCCTCAAGTCACGGTCTAACTTTCTCTGCCTTTTGAAGTCTATAATACCTGACCTGATAAATTAATTTTTGCAGTGAGATAAGTGGTCACAACAAACACATACATCTTTGACTGACACAAACATATATACATATATTGCCAACCATTCTTGTCACTACTGACTTAAGAGAGTAAGTTTTCTAATTAATTTGTCTTCTAATTAAACCTTTTTCTATTTCATTTTCATTTGAAATTTATATATTTCAGTAACATAGATCTCTGTTCATTTTTCTAGTACCTCATTTAAAATTTTACTATTAAATACCTGTATATTTTATATCCTATTGGTAAACTAGATAATTAATAATATTAAAGCTTGAGGGATACCAAAACTATTTGCATCTATTTCCCAAGCATTTCATGAATAATAACACCAGGTAAAAACCACAGTGCAACTTTAAAAACCTCCCGGAAAGCTCCTGTCATCTGTTCAAAGTCCCTAAACCTTTATGTTCAAACTGCAGGATGGCTGCTCTAACAACCTCTTCCCCAGTCCTCTACTTCAAATCTGAATAGAAGTCCTGTGAGTTCTTCTGCACTTTCCATCACTGGATCTTTTGAGCATAAAGAATTATTTCCTCAGTAGGTTTTCTATTAAGGCTGGAGATTATATTCTTGAGCCTCTTCAAGTAGAGTCCCCATGAATGCAACCAAGTTTTCAACGTGCTGCTATACAAATGTGTTTCAAACCCTGACCACAGGGACATTCTCTTTATTCCTGTGTATAATTTCATTTCCACTTCTACTTCATTTCTGAAGAAGTGTACTTCAAGGTGGTAGAAAAAGAATTAGACTAGAATTAAAGAGACTTAGGATCACAAGGCTAACTTGATCTCTAGTGCTGTGGACATGGTGAGATAGGTCACTTAACAATCTCCTTCCTTTTCTCATTTCTCAAATCAAGACAAAATTTCTGCCCTGCCCATGTCTCCAGTATCTATAAAACTCCAAATATTGTAAGCATTTTCATTGAATTCTATGCCATATAATCATAAAAGAAATTTCTTTCATTATATAAATACTAATTTACAGTGAGAATATTTAGCATATTCTAAATCTGAATCAGAAATTGGCATAAACTTCAATTTCAAAGGATTAAGTTGGTAATATGATGATATCTACAAACTGGACAGTTAAAAATCAGTAAATCTGCCTATCTTTCATGTTATGAAAGTGTTTTTTTTTAAAGATTTATTTATTTATGCATATGAGAGCTGGGGTACAGACCAGAGTCCTGGGAGGTGAGAGGATTCAATAGAGACAGAGAAGGGAACAGAACAGGCAAATCGACTGAAATATACTGCTGAGGGAAACAGTGGGAGAGGCAGGAGAGGTCTGCTACTCCATGTGGGTCCCTTCCCTGGCCGGGGATTGAACTCATACTGCTGTGCCACCCAGTCTTCCCAGTGAGGTGCTCAATCCACTGTGCCACCAGGGAGGCCCCATATTATGAAAGTTTTATCTTGGGGGGAAAAATAATGAAAAAAAATTATTTTCAAAGTTTTACATACACTTCTCTCAAAATTAATTTGATCTCTTTAAACTACTATATAAAATATGACACCTTTAAAGATATATTTTCTCATGATGTCTTTTTCAAAAGCTTCCACTGAAAATTAGAAAAGAAGAAAATCTTAGAAAGTAACTAAACAAAACTGCCCAAAATTCTACTTCTCAATATTTGGAATCTGCACTAAACTCTTTCATATCAATTTGCACCGTTCTAAAGATTATACTGATTCCTTCAAAGTGATAACCTAATAACTATTGAGAGAATTCTCCATGGGTTTCTCCTGTTGTCATCTAATATCCTAGAAGTAAAGACATTAATTGCCTTCATTCTGGACAATTTTCCAAGAATGTTTGTATGGAAAACAGTATTGAAAATGAAAATAGTACTTTCCTCTGGGGAAAATGGTGGGTTTGTTTCAATACATGATAATGAAAATAATATGTCTCTCTGGGGCAAAGGATAGTTAGGCTATTTGCCCATTTTAAAAGAATTGGGTTTTCTAAGTTCAGATTTCCTTCCCTAAAGCACTGTCCATCACACATGCATATGTTTCCTATCCCTCTTTGCACTGCCTATGAGAAATGAAGCTCAGAATGTAAATGCTAATAATCTGGTTTTACTACTACTGTTGAGTAATAAGGTCCTTTCATACTTACCCAGGAGTTTCATGTATTTTACCACTGTCTGTGAGACTGGCAGGCTAAAATTGTTAGTATTCATGTGGGACAGGATTTTAGATACTTTCCAATTCTTGACAATATTAACATTTGAAAAGGTTAATATAAATGATCTTTTTCAGTATTTTGTATCACTGAATTCTACTGGTGAGTTATCACTAAGTGTAAGGCATGTCCATATCTAGTGACCAAGAAGACACTATTGGAGCAAACTTCCACTGCAATACAGTTAATAAAAACTGGCATGTTAGCTAGACAACTAAAAATGCCCACAATGAAATTCAGGGTTTACTTAGACTGTAGGGACCACTGATTCTTTTCTTTTCTTTTTTTTTTTTTTTTTGCTATTGAACAAGAGTAGTCAATCATTTTGTTTTTATCCATATATCTTTTTAGTGAAATAAGCTCACAAAATTCAGGAGTAGTGGTCTAGCTAATCTAGAACCCACATTCATTTGGGTTAAAAGTAAACAATTGAAAAATCTCATCCAATCCTAGTTTCTAGTCTAGGAATTTAGAATAGAGGCATAGGAAACAAAATATTTATTGTTGTGGGGTTGTACTGAAAGGTCATGTTGATTGGGAGGCTGAGAATACCATTTAAAGGTTGCCATGGCAAGAAGTATGCACAAAGAATTATAAGACATAAGTCTTCAGACAGACAAAAATAAAGCAGACAGGTATAGTAGTAGTAAGAGACATGTAAGGCTCAAAATAGAAAGACATACCAAGAAAGATAGATGTTTGCTATCGGTCCACTTTGAATGGATTCTACTGGCACTGATGCCCATAAGGTATTTCTATATCCTGACAACAAATTATATTTACTCAAAGAACAAAAATTTTGCACATTAAGTGTGTGTTAACTTTATTAATTTTCATTTTTCTCACTTTGATAACAAATATATAATATTTTTAGTGTTTTAAATCATTAAAATAAATTGACTCCAGTTCTGAGTCCATCCAAAGCACATCACTATATAATGGAAGCATAAAAGTTAATAGAATTAATACAATTACTTACATAAGAAAATTTTTAGCATAACCTAATCCTAAATATCACAGCCATAAATATTTCACAATTATAGCAAAAGCAAGGAACATAGAATTGGACATATTTGACTTGGAATATTAGTGATGTTTGCACAGGCAAACAATGTGAATTCTGAGTCTCAGTTTTTCCAACTTTAAAAACAGTACCATATTTATTTTTTCTACTATTCCAGATTTAGTAAAAATAAATGAAATATAAAAGATTAAATTTTATGGTCAAAGTCAACAAACTATTTCTACTTGGTTCACTCCCTATAAGAATGATGGTTCAAATAATAATAACAATAACAGCAATAAAGACACAAAAGCCAAAAATGAGGAGACAAGGACAGACTAGGGACACTTGGTGGGGAGGGGAGGAGGAGCGCTGAGGGAAGATGGGAGCACGAGGGATTGAGGTGATGGTGCACTGGTGAGATGGTGATGGGGAATACATGGGGATTACAATTGATGGTAAGTTTATGTAAATTTTTAAAAAATATTTTATATTAATAATAAAAAAAAGAATGATGGTTCAACACTATGAAAATTCAGTTGTCAGCTGAAGTGACTTTACTGTCCAGACATAATGCAGAATTCCAAATTACCCAACAGATCCTTCCAAACTATGAAGGAAGCGCTTTCAAGCTATGATAAAGAAGCTGAATTAAGGTCTCAGTGAAAGTTGCACAAGGATAGCTGTCATCATATATTAAACAATTACTATGAGGAATGTGCCATATTATGCACACTATATATTACTCCATCTCTCATAACAGATTAGGTGAGAAGTATCAATAATATGATAATCTCCACTTTATTATAAAAGGTAATGAATTTGGAGAAGTTAAATAATACACTGTATTCACCACAATAGAGGCTACTTATATGCTGAGATTCAGGATAAAGTCAGAGCATAGATCTGTAAAGCAAACCAGTACCCAGGTTGGAAACCCAGGGCCTATTCAAATAGATTAAATCCAAAGGAGGTAGCCAATTAAGTGGAAAGCAGAAGACAAGCTGAAAAAGATCTCAATTTTCTGGGCTTACCACATCTGATTATTCCAGGTGCACACTGACCAAAATAAACAGGAATCTCAAAATTTGTCAAAAATGACTCAGGTTAGTGAAGAATTGGGCAGAAGATGAGACTAGACTTTGGCAATTTCAATGTTAGTAGCAGTTTGCTGGTTCCTGAGCAAGGAGTGAGGAACCAAAAATTCATTTTCATCTGAACACCTGGACTTTTTAAAGTTATTTTAATAGCAGAGTTTATCTCCTATGACCAAACATTTTAAATACTTGTATGTTTATAAATATGGCTCTTAATAATGTTTGTTGATCTTCCAAGCATTTTTAATACTGTATACTTCATTCTTGTGATGAAATAGTCAAGACTAAGTACAGTGTTTAAGTGTGGTTATGTATTTCCTGTCTTCCTGTCACAAATAAACTTACATGCCTGGCAGCAATGTCAATATCATATCACAGACAGGCATTAAACATAGGGGAGATGGTAAGCCATCACTTAGATTAAATTCCATAGGCTTTTTCCCCCCATTATAAATCTAAGCCATCTGACCTTAACAGCAGGTGCATCCTGTTTCAAGAGATGCAGGATCTGGCGGATACACTAGCCCTGCATGATACACACATACTCTATTTTATGACATCCCTTTTGATGGTGAGGGTTAACTACAAATTACTTGATATGGCCAAAAGTGGGAGAAAACTCTCATCAAGGAGAAAGGAAAGTTTGCTTGTATAAATTAAGCAGCCCTTGAATAAATAGCAGTAATTGCTATAGTAACTTTGCAAATCACAGAAACAATAGGACTACTTTTTTTTAATATTTGAGAATGTCAGTTCATTGCTTCCTGTTTACTTGCAATTATTTGAAAATAACCTGGATAACTTTATAATCAAGGTATTTCCTCTTGGCTCCCTGGTATACATCAGACTGCCTGAGGAGCGGATTGACATCCTAAGGTGTCCAAAGCATAATCAGTCTTAAGAGCTGCTAATGTTAAAATCCTGACTAATGTTAATCAAAACTAAAAAAAAAATCTGTGCTTGTTAAATACACATTTGTACATAGACACACACACACACACACACTAAGATCACATTAGTTTTAAAAACATAGCTGGTAAGTGATGCTGCCTAATTTCAATATTATTTTGGTCTGTATCCACTTTGCAAAACTCCACTGTGTCTTTGTACATGTGTTTGTTACAACTGGTACTCAATACAGGCTATTTGAAATGTCAGTTTCTGTAGAGTTAGCAAAAAGTCAACATATCAGAAGAACAAATAGACCCTTCAATAAGTACATTTTAGTTAATTTTAAAAAATACTTTTTAAGCTTTTATTATGTGCCAGCATTGATAGGGCTGAAATCTTTTGTTATTACAATCTCAGAAAATGTGTACAACTCTGCTGAATATTGTGTTAGGCATAAGATATACTTTACATATCTACCTATTGGTAAGTTTAAGCATATATTCAGATATTATGTGGACATTAAACTGTATCAAATTAGACAAACCTAATTTATCTAAATGAAAGCCAACAACTGCCTAAACTGACATTCCACTGTTAAAAATTTCTGTGTACTGTGGGCACATTCCCCTTCAGCTATACTTTGGCAGCAACCAACGTGGGCATTCTTCCACCACACTCTGCACAGTCTTTCTTAAATGGACTGTTCTCCCTAGGCTATAAGCTAGGGATATAAGCTGCATTCTGGCAGGTATAATATTTTATGCAGATTTACATCCCCATTACCTTTCACTTCACTTAATACATAGTAAGTGATCAATAAGTTTTAGTTGAATGAACAGGAGTAATGATTTTTTAAAAAATCAATGTGCTTTGCATTTTTTTATTTTTTCAAATACTCATCAATTTTTTACTGTAGTCTACCTTAAGCAACACTTGTTAAAATAGAAATAAAACTATGTTACAGAAGAAATTGGAGAGAAGATTGAGAAAATATTCAGGAACTGTCACTTGAAAAATAGTATTGGATAGCACAATCATAGCTTCGCAGTTTAGGTTATTGTCTTGAGATAGTATATTCCAATTCTTTAATTTGTCAACTCTTTTAAATATGAAAAGGTCATTTTTACCTTTGAAGTTCAAATTCATTGTATTCTTTCACTAGGAACAGTTCATCTTCAAATCTTAGAGGAGTCAAGAAAGATAAGCTTATGAGGTGGGGAATAAAAGAAGCTTGGGTTGAATGGTGGTCTTTTCCAAGAGAAACTCAATGAAGAAGAGGTGATAGAAGTATTTGATGTGAGAAGAGAAGGCACATTGTATAAATTGAGCTGAATACAAAGAACTGTTAACTGCTTTTGGGTTTAAAGTGAGGTCCAAATACAAGTGGTTCTACCTCAGTGAGCATCACCACTCCATCAAGGGAGAGATATGGCATGATCAAATAAAAGAATGAGAAAATTTCAGAAAATTCTGAAGATCTTATTTCATAGGACACCAAGTTGAAAGTCAGTCTGACAGGCCCACATTGATTTTCTAGGAAAGGCTGGGTAGATCATTAGTCCAGTACACTGAGTGAAGTAGCAGACTGTCAGGGGAGGGTATACAAACAGAAATCAAGTTATCCAAATGCCTACTGAGGGCCTTGTCAGAAATATAGACAGCAGATTACCTGAGCTTCAGTCTTCATAATTAAAAGACCTCATAGATGTTCTCTATGAAGCTCACATATACGATGCAGGCTCCACATTTTCACTTATCATTTTCCTATACTAAAGATTAGGAAAAGAGTAAGTAACTTTCCAAATCATTAGGACAATATGTAACAAAGTTGAAAGTGAAACTGAAGCAATATGCTGTAGAATTATAATTCTAGCTGGGAATTCGAGAATACAAACTATTTTACCACACTTAAATTAGACAATGATTTTCAACTATAATTTTTCAACAATAATTCCTATTTTCTCAATGGTTAATCCTCTCTATTGTGTTATCTACTGTTCTTTTTAGATGAGATTAAGTCCACTGGACTTATACATATAGCAATCTCATTCCCCAACTAACAACAAATTTAAAATTTTTTAAAACATTGTTAGGAGAGTGAAAAAAAGGAAACACAAGTCAAAACAAAACAAAAATTTATCTCTTGGTTGCTTCATCTCTCCACAGAATATTTTGTTGTTCTCTACAGTAAATGATTTCAAACAAGTTGCCCATTATTATAGACTGAAGATCTGTGTTCTACCAAATTGCATGTGTTGAAGCTTCAATATCTAAATATGATGGCATTTGGAAAAGGGTTTTTGGAAGACTATGGTTAGATTAGGGAATCATCAAGAAATTAGTGGTCTTGTAAAAATAAAGAAGAAAAGTTCTCTCTCAATCACTCTAGTATCAGACCTCCCACCATTTCCCCCCTCTCCCTTGTGAGGAAAGGACCAGGTGAGAATACAAAGAGAAAGCACTCATCTACAAGTCAGAAAAAGAGCTATTTTCAGAACCCAAATCTCTATCACCTTTCTTACCTCAAGAACAAAGAGAAGTAAAATTCTATTTTAAAAGCCACTGAATCTATAGTATTATGTTACAGCATCTTGAGTAGACTAAGATAGTCATACTCAATTCTCGCATCTGTCCTTATCAGTATAGTAAATTAATTCTTTCCAGGACCATCACTAACATTGATATTGGCAAATCTCTGTCTGTACCTTACTGGACTTCCTGCTGCATTTAACACACTCGTCCATACCATCCTTTTTAACTTTTGTGGCACCTCTCTTTTAAGGTCCGCAATACTTCCTTTCCTGGTTTTACTCTAACATACACAAAATTCCTCCCAGCTTCTCTGTAAGTTCATCTTCTAGCCTCATTTGTGGCTCTCCTTTAATTACACATTTGCCCTAGGTTAGCTTGTCTAGTTCCATGACTTAGAACCCTGAGTCTATACATCACTGATTCCTGAATATATTTCTATAGACTTCTGTTTTCTTGGACACTAATCTAGAGTGTTCAGAGGCCTACAGCATATCTAGCTGTCCAGATAACATCTAACATACACATTCAAAAATCCAAAATGGAGCTCTTATTTTTATGGGATTGTGGGCTTTTGTTGACATGAATAAAACTTCCAGGCATCAAAATCTGAGAAAAGATGATTGTGTTATAGTTACTATAGAGGCAGAAAAAATTAGGTTCAAAGTTGTTTTATCATTAATAGTCTATGTATCAGTGGACAAAGAATTGAACATACTTGAGCATTATTTATTTCTTTATTTACTTATTTACTTTTATTCAATGAGGATTCAAAAGTGTGCCAGTTCACTATACTTCTCTAAATAACTTAAAGTCTCACACATCAAAGCTTGATGTAAAGGAAGACCACTTTCAAATTTTCCTTAATGAACTATATTATACTGTGAGGAAGGATAAAGTAAACCATTCTCTATTAAGGAAGGAAACAGAAAAATATTTCTTAAAATTCTAAATTTCTCTGAGTAATAAAACAAATAGCCAAAATTTAACACTGAATAGTGGTATAGGATAATACCTCTTAATTTTATTACTAGCTAAATAATTATTTTTATGTCACAAACAGTACTTAAGGATGAAATTGAATTGGAAGGGATTGAAACAGTAGACTTTTTAAAATCATGGTAATTTTTGGTAATGAGGTCTAAAAAATAATGGCTCTGTAGCATCATTTCTAAAGATCCCAGAAGTAACAGACAAACACATCCATAAATCTTAAGTACAGTGTAATCTGTGTCAGAGCTTTCTGGCCAGTAAATAGATATATGTCATGAATATAAACCTTCCTGTTTACCTAAAATTATGCTCAGGATTGTGTTTAAAATCTACTCTCAGTTCAAAGATTCTATTTAATTCAAGGTACTCCAAACTATACTGATTTCTAACACATCTACTACCAAACGAGATCTCAGTATTTATATAGTTCTCCAAAATCAAACCTCAATTTTTCCTTATTTCTGAATGACAAGATGATTTAGTCTAGGATATCTATAGCAAATGGAGAAGGAACTTCCTTTCTTAGTTCCCCCTGACACTTTAAAATAATTCTCCATCAGCACTTTAAAATAATTCTCCATCATTCCTGTCTCCTCAAAGTCAGCGCACACACACACACACACACACTTCTGTTCTGCTGTAAGTTTTCCACTGTTCCATTCTAGCACATACTTTCAACGATTGTTATTATATTCTAATTTCTCTCTTCCCAGGCAATTGTTCAGTTTCAGATTGTCACCCATCTATCCTAAATGTCCAGGACTCTTCCAACAACAGACATTTGTCACTCAAAGTTTAAGTTTACTTTGATGGCCTTTTCTTTCTTTTTTTTTTTTTAAAGATTTATTTATTTATACATACAAGAGCTGGGGTACAGGCCAGAGTTGTGGGAGGTGAGAGGATTCACCAGACAGAGCGGGGAGCAGAACAGGCAGATCAATGGAAGCACACTGCCAAGGGCAGCAGCGGGGCGAGGCAGGAGAGGTCTGCTACGCCATGTGGGTCCCCTCCCTGGCAGGAGGCAGGGATCGAACTTGTGCTGGAGTGGTTGCGGTTTGCCTCATAGTGCGTTGCTTAACCCACTGCGCCACCAGGGAGGCCCTGATGGCCTTTTCTTAAGCAAAATTTCATCTTTTACTCTCTGGTCAATTTAATCCTTCAGCATTAATGCTGAGGAAAAACTCTTGTAAAATTGTTAAATTCTTTACTATATTGCCATACTGATTCCCCAAAACCTCAGAATAAATTTCATGACACAACTTATTCCAAAATTATGTCAAAATAAATCTTTCATCTGGCTCCCTTATTCTGAGAGATGGGATTCTTGGAGCAGATGTTCATTTATGCATTCATAGTCATTCTTTCAACAGAGTTTACTCAGTTTCTACTATTAAACAAAGCAAGGTGTACTGGATGCAAGGAAGAAAATGGAACACGGGCATTATTTTTTTCCTCCATTGAATTAACACTCCAACACCCCATTCAGGTAGACAGATATAATCAAATAGTTAATGCCTGACTGAATCATGACATATTTAAATATGTGCTTTTAAGAATGCGAGCATTTAATGAAAAATCCTAGATTCAAGTGGGAGATAAGAAAGACCTTCCAGAGGAAATGCTATTTGAGCTAAAAAATGAATGAATAGAAAACAATAACTAGATAAAAAAAGAATGGAAAGTGTCCTAGGCAGAGAGAATGTGACAAACCAATTCCCTTAAGAGGAAGGAAAAAGAGACCCAGTGTGGTTATAGCACAAACATAGGCAGATGAAGTATGTGTAATATATACTACTGAAGATCAGATCCAGACTAGGTATCAAGTCATGTAAGACTTGTGAGGTTTTGATCTTTGTCCCAAGAGCTATAAAATAGTCAATGAAAATCCTTAGTCAAGGGTGAATGATAGAATGGAGGTGGTGTAATTAGACATTTACTCTAAGAATCTACTCTGTCACATATTGGAAAAGAAATTGGAATGGGCTTAGCGTGAATATGGGAAGACCAGTTAAGTGAAATATTGGAATGACAGTCCCCACACTTCTTTGCAATGGAACAACCTATCAATTGGAAGAGAACACAAAAAGTGCACAAGACCTCTTGCAACATGCCAGTGACTAATATTTTCCCCTCATTTCTTTGTCACAGCAAAAAAACAAGAACAATCTCCTTATACCATTCTCAAGTGGTTTTAAAAGCTCTTTAAACTACTCAGCATATTAATGATTTGCTATTTATAAATTACACCCATTGAAAGGCCAAAATGACAATAGAACATTGACACTTGTCTCTGTCAGAAACTTGCCTCTCCCACATCCAAAAAGAACAAAGGCAAAGCATTTTTCAGTTGACATTAGTGTTGTCAGAAACTGAGCTATGAGACCTCTAAGACCTTAAGTGATGAGCTAGCTATTTTTTTTTTTATAAGTAGAATATCTTCTGTGGGTTCATAAGTGAAAAAGAACTTAATTAAAGTATAACTCTTCTAAAAGAGAATAAAAATGGGGTATTACCTTGCTTCTTTTTTTTATTACCTTTCCTTTGTTTTATTTTAATTACAAAACAGTTCAATTTACTATGATTCAATTCACATTATCAATGCCATAAAACCACATAACCTACCTTAAAAAAATCAGTAGGAAAGATTCTATTTTGCCAGAAACTTAGAGAAGCTAAGTAAATAAAATGTACATTTATAGCACATTACTCACACATATTTATAGATCTTCACATTAGATGTTAATTTGTATTTCTAAATAGCTTTAGAAAGGATATGAAATAGATGACAGTTTTTGTTTGGCTGTTTTCCCATCAGAATATAATCACTTAAGAACAGTCCTGCATACCGCTGTCACAGAAATGGCAGCAGAGAGGAACAAGCAGTATTTGCACAAATGAGTACATACGCATCTATTTATTTTAAAAGGCAGAATGAAAGCTTGTATTCTGAAGAACTCATGTTGACTGTTGTTTAAATAATCAGTAAATATAGATTATGACAAGTAAGATAAATTATAAAACTTATTGGAATTGAAAAGGTATCATTTACTACTTAAATTGTACCATGGTTGATTAAAGACAGTCTATTGATAGTTGGAAAACAACAGAGAAATATAATTAATCACTGGTATGCTAAAGAGCAAGAATCTACCCAGCAGTTCTCAGAGTCAGCTGGGAATTATCAGGCTGATATAACCTTAGAAAGGAGATTGTAGATGGAGGAAGTGCCTTCCCCAGCTATTCTGACCTCAAAGTAAAATCTCTCTTCTGACATTCTCTCTAAAGAATTTTAAAACTATATATAAAAAGTTAATCAGGTTTCATATTGTATCATTCACATTCATGATAAAATAAATCAAAGGGATTCAACATTTCATTGCCTATGGCCCTTTTGTGATGTGTGTTATAGTCTTATATGTGATGGGCAGGTAGGTCCTAAGAGAATATATTCTTTTAGGCTACTGGAAGTGTGGGGCAAAGCTAAAATAGTGTAGATTAGGAGAATCCAATGGCCCCATATACCACGCACATTTGAAAAAGACACTACGTGATTTGAGAGTGGAAGTGGAAGTCAGGTTACATTTTCTCCCATAACACAAACAAGTAATCATAGAAAGGCTTTAATTCCTGAAATGCTAATCCGCAGTTGTATACTACAGGAGATGGAAGGATTCTCCTGGGCTTGACCAACTTAAGTGGTTACATATTAATGTAATTTTCTTCCTCTTGTATTATTTATTCATTTTCACTGAAGTAACATTTTCTACAACAGTATATGATTCAAAAGTGTAGATGTATGTAACCACACCACACCCACCACCAAGGTACCCATGGTCCTCCAACATAATTCACATGGTTCCTTCAATAGTATGCACTCCACCTTGCTTCTCCTTCTCTGATTGCCCCAGTTCTACAGTCAGACTTATAGGGTATAT
Source organism: Galemys pyrenaicus (assembly GCA_019455555.1). Taxonomy (NCBI): domain Eukaryota; kingdom Metazoa; phylum Chordata; class Mammalia; order Eulipotyphla; family Talpidae; genus Galemys; species Galemys pyrenaicus. The sequence goes on from JAGFMF010011683.1 coordinate 892,381, forward strand.
TATTGGTTTGGTTCTGACTATTTTGTTCTATATATCCCAAATATAAGTGAAAATGTTGAAACTTTCTATTCTGATTTCTCACAAACATTAAAAAAAAAAGTCCAACTCTGACACTAGTGAGAAAATATCCTCCAATGATCATGAAAGTAAGAATACCCCAGGAGAAGCATGGAGATGTCCACTGAGGGCTTGCGGAGTGAGTATGCACTGTACAGAATGCTATAGGTGTTCAACAGCAGCAGATAGACGCTCAGGCACTCACTATGGCTTGCTATTGTAATTAAAATTCCTGCCATATCTATGAATTTGAGATAGCACTTAGGGATTTAGAAGCCTCATTTCAAATCAGGTTTTCCTCCATATTTTCCATAGATTAAGTAGTCACATTTTTTAAAAAAATTATAGGTTTCTTACTCTAATTAAATATAACATTATTTTAAGAATTAAAGAAAGTTTACACTAATTCTGACTACAGTTTGCAATAAGTAACCAACTGTGACAAATGCAGGAAGGAAAATATGATTCCATAGAGCTTTCCTAATTCTACCCAAACACTTAAGTTGACCAGTTTGGAAAAGAATTAGATTTTTTTCTCTAAAGTTCATTTTTTACTATATTAAACATTTGCATTAGTTAAATCAGACTGTAATAATTAAGAGAGAAAGGGGAAAAATGATTCTTTGTGGTATCTCCATTATTTTGTACTTAAAATGTTGGTTTCTCACTGTATTAACAATTTATATTGACTTTATCCTATATTTTATCTATTTGAAGCCACACCTTCAAATAAATTTGAATTATTAACAGAGAATCCAGAAGTATAAACCTCTCATTATATGAATTAAGTAAAAGAAAGGATACAGATTTAAGAATGAAAATAACTAGGTTTAAATATCCCCTTTAGTGTAATACAGGGAATTTAACAGTTAGTACTTTTTCTAAGCAGTTTGTGGAGAAGCAATTAGACTGGTGATAATGTGTAATAATACCCAATGTTGAGCAATGTTAATATCAAATGAAAAAATTACTACACATCACTATTTAGAAATAGAGAAGTCTGTTTTAAAAGTAATATTAAAAATAATGTATCAATTAGCAATTGCTAATTAATGATACTCATCAGAGTGGGTCTCATCATGTTTAGTTCAGATACTAATATATTAATAATAACAGTTCCTTGCAGAATAGTTTCAAAGATTCTTTCTTATGTGTCATGTCATTTAATACCCAATTTCATAAAAAATGGTAGGCCATTCAAGTGTTTGTGAAATGAGTGACCGATTTTTCAAATGAAAAAACTAGAACTATGAGAGGTTAGTTGATTTTTCAAATCCACAAAGTTATTGAAATCATGGTTCGATGCTTTTTAAGTCATATGGAATCTAAATGTTTGGAATACTACCTATGTAAAAACTACTGCAAAACTAATGCAAAGAGCACATATGAGCTTATCTACTGATAATATTCAACTGTCAAGATAAATTGTGGATCTGTGCATTATAGAGAGTTGCACACAAACTTGGGGAAAATATCATGTTTTTTTCCATAACAATGTATATTCTATGTGATTATAAAAATTAAACATAGTTAAAAACAATATTATAGTAATAAACAGAAATATATAAAAATTAAATAAATCAATTTATTGGAAAACCAGGAAAAAACTCATCAGATGACTAGTAGTTTAGGCATCCTTTAGTTTGGGAATTTAGTTCATTCCAGTAATTGAAACATTTTATTTAGTCAATAATTAGTTCATGTGGATAAACAACTAGGAAAATGTTTAGTAAATGAAACTTTCCTTGGGCAGTTTCTCATTTATCAAAATGCAAAATTCATATGCAAGAGAAATATAACCATGAGCATAACCACTATCCCATTAATTCAGAGGTTTTAGATAGATATATGAGATAAAGTGTAAAGAGAGAAGAGTACATGAAAATAAATGTAGTATCTGACTAGACCCTGGTTTTCCTTTCATTAGTTTTAGTTCCTTTGGTTGGGCAATATAAATACCAGCAATATAGTAGGTAACATTTATAATCCCATGTACTATTTTATTTACCACATAATTACCAAGATGAATTTTATTTTAAAAAATCTAATATTTTCAAAATTTAAAGCAATTCAACATGATATCACACATTTCAGAATAAAATCAAGATATTACCATGACATACTTTTTTATCTGGCCTCTGTTTATGAATCTAATATTATCTTATACTCACTCATCCCTTACAATAATAATATTTCATTTTTCTTTCCTTCATTTATTCAAAATCTGTGTTTAAATATATAATATTTAGAGAGTGTTTTAGTTTGAGACACATCAAAGAACAAAGATAACTGGCTTCATGGAGTTTATGCATGACTGAGTCACTAAAAGTTTGTGAACTACCATGTAAGCTAGGTGCTCTCTCATTTACTGTTTCATTTGATTACTATTTAAACCATTATAGCAATAATTTTCATTCTTTAGTTCTTTGAATTTTCTATTTCTTGCATCTGAAATGGGTATACTTTCCCCCACTTCTCACCCCAATTCTCCTTATTAACTCTTTTTGTCCTTAAGATTTAGCTTAATCATAACCTTACTAAGAACTACAACCGTCTCTTTACAATTGGCTTGGGTATTTCTCCCAAGTGCTGTTATGGCATGAATCAAATGCTGTATGTTTAAAAGACCTTTTTGGGTATTTAATTTATATTTTATTTGAGGTATATTGTTATTATTTGATTTTGGTGATATGATATAGATTATTCAATTCCATAAAATAATCAATAAATATAAATCTTTTTTTATTAGATTCAAGAACATTATAGAATATTATACATCAAGAATATTATACAAAAGACAACATCTGAACATGCTTGTTAACATGCTTGATTGCTACAAAAACTGCTAAGAGATTTGTTCTGATTGTTTAAAGTCTTCAAAACAGCATCTAGGTTATTCATTGTTTGACTAGTAACTCAAATGAAACTTAAAGGTAGGGAAGTAGTGAGTAAGTATGTGCTTTAATTGTGCATATTGTGTGTTTTTTTAATAGCTGGATCATATGTGATAAAAACAATCACTGCACCTTATTTTAGAATGCAAAAGAGAATTACTCATAGATTTTACACTTGATAATGCATGGGTAAAAGGAATACTTATTAAATATTGAATTGTGATCGTAGACATAGGATAAATGCGTTATCATTACAGTTTTTTTAGAAAATATCTAAAAGTTTGAACATAAATAAATGAATTTGCATCTCAGTCTGAACTTTAAATAACAATAACTTTATATATATAAATATATAAATAACTTTACATAAATTATTATAACATCTTAAATGGATTAAGAAAATTGGCAATAATAATAAAGAATATGGTACCTGTGATCTCTTAATCCACAAAAATAATTTACAAATTGAAAGATTATGGAATTTTTTAATGCAATTGGATATTTGTTAATGTTTCTTATACTTGGCTCCCTTTAGGGTTGTGAAAGAGTGTTTCACAGTCTTTCTGAGATTTGGCTCCTCTTTCTCCTATCTTATAGCTGTTGACATACTGTCACTTTGTTGTGGGTTTTATAAATTTTATTTTATTGAGGTAACATTGCTTTTTAACACTGTATATTGTTCTTACTTGGGTTCATTTTAAGTATGATACCAGATAAGAATGAGTTTAATCTGAAGATGTGTTATAATGTAACAACTGGTAGTCAAATACTAGAAATTTTTTTCATGTATGTCAAGACCATCTTTCAAAAATAAAGCCTCATGAAGAATATCAACATAAACAGCACATTTTTTTCCAGAAGGGTATTTCAAGCTTCTATTTCATGAAGCTTTTATGGGTTTAAGCACAAGCTTGACACTACGTGAATGCAGTTTGCTGTGTTTAATTACTATCATTATTATTATTATAGATACAGTAGTAATTATCTCTTCCTACTGTCTCATTATGTTTTGATCAAGTCACATAATAAAAGTTTACTGTAAATATAAGGTTAGGTAACATTCAAGAAAACATATAATTATGGGATATATAATCATATACAATCTAAACAGCTGAACATTTCCCAGCATTTCTAACAATTAAATGTTTAGAAAGTAAAGAACTAGCTGCTTTTAATAACATAGGTGCAGTTCTGGAGGCAATGGCTATAGAAGGCTTTATTTGTTGACCTAAAATTACTTTACTTCTGTTACATTAATAACATCTAGGTTTCTCAAAAACCTGCTGGCAAAAAAAAAAAAATCTTTCCAGCTTTATTAATGATTCATATGGCAGTTTCTGAAGAGACAAGTCCCACAGAGAAGGAGCACTTGATTAATGACCTGAAAACACTTTTCCTTTTCAGCTGATTAAATAAAATTGACTGGATTTTTACATTTTTATAATAAAATGACCCGCAGGGCTGAGATGACACAGTGAAAGCAGCATGTTCACTCTTCAGCAGATTTTTATTTTGTCACTTGTAAAAATGAAAGGGCTAACCACCCAAGCAGAAAAATGCACTTTATCATTGTCCACGGCTGCCATGCTGACAAACGCTGCATACAGATATAAAAACATGGAGGAAAAGAGATAGTGTTTATATTCAGCATGATTTTGTCTAATGATGACTAAAGTCTTTTATTTCTAGACCCAGAAACTGAATTATTAAATTATTATTTAACCTAGAATTTTTTAAAAAAATACCTTTAGCCATTGCCTGCAATATTTAGGAGCACTCAAGGTAACCGTAAGTAGGATAATTGGGTGGCATTACTGTAATCCTTCTGGCTTCAGGACCAAGGGGATTCTCTTTGGAGAACAAAGTTCTGTTCTTATGTTCACACTAACAGGTTCAGAAACAGCCCCAGGCAAAAATGTGAAGTAGAAAAAATGATCTTTTCTTATATTTCCCATAGCACCATCTATCCTACTCTGGATAATTTTCAGAGCACTCTTTAGCCAGGGTCTGAGTTCTGTTACTCAGTATCCCTTTGCTGTTCTTTTGCCCTGTAAATCCTTGCATTGTGTTTGTCTTATACTGGCTCCCTCCTCCAGGCTATGACTGCCATGTATCTATTTTTTGAAGTATTCATGTAGTCCTATTGTTTCAGATTATCTCAAATTAGAGACACTTTACACAAAAATCATAAATTCTATGTACTTTTGAAAACTCCAAAGTTTTCAGCACCAGGCTAATTTTCCCATATGATATATGTAAAGTATCTTGAATTTGTTAGGTCAAACAGTAAATCTTTGGCTAAATATAGGACTACCATTCTGTAACTTTTGGTCAGAAAGATAGTTACCCCTGAGGAATTTTCTCTAGCCTTTCCTTTTATCTCACTAACTACACAGATACTCCTTTGGAGATCATTCAGTCATCTGGATCTGCCTGAAATGAAGCTAACCACCTTTTCCCTTCTCCCTAGTGCCCTTAACACTGAGGTTTAGTGTCATTTATTTTGTCTCATTACTCTTATCCTTACTCTCTCATTGATATTTTTTTCAGGAAGGAATTTCAAGCTTCTACTTCATGTCTTATTTTAATGTCTTCCCTGACCCTTCTAGGCCTTTGAAATTGTGAATCCTTACCAAGTTTTTGAAGTTCATCATGATCTTCAAAATGATAGCTTGCAATATTGTCATTTTCAGCAATATTTTTTCTCCTAAAAATAAATATGTAATTGTCCCTGCATTGTAACCCACTGAAAAAATACCAGATAGAATCTCACTAACAAGAATGGTAAACAAACCACACCATGGAAAGCTAATGTAACAGGTAATATTTGGGGTCACACATGAGTTTTCTGTGTCTATAATAATACTCTGTTCCTCTTAACTAATAATAATAATACTCTGTTCCTCTTAACTGACACTGTTAGTTTGACAATCTTGAAATTCAAGTCACTCAAGCAAGTATGTGGGATGATTGGAATTTGAAAGTTATTAAACTCAGAGAAGATGCATATTAAGTAATATACTTGACTTCATTTTCTATTTATTTTGTAAAGTTTTGGAATAATAACACAGGTATTTGTGTTATTAGATTTTCATGAGAATAAAGTAAAATAAAAACACTGAGAAATACTACCTGAATACCTAGAGTTGGATACAGTATTCTGATCAATTTCTTAATGAATACATAAAAAGTTCTGGGCTTGCCATTCTGGAGTATAGTAGAAAGAGCCATGAGTTTAGTCATGTGATAGAAACAACCTAAGTGCCTAAACAACAAATGAGTAGATTAAGATGTGTTATATATAAACAATGGAACACTACTCACCTATTTAAAAAAAAAAAAGGATAAACTCTTGCTATTTGTGACAACAAGAATAGAACTGGAGGTAATTATGTTAAGTGAAGTAAGTCAGAAGGAGAAAGACAAACACCAGATGATCACTCATATGTGGAATGTAGAGAAACAAAACAAAGGAATAGACAAAACTAAACCAAAACAAACCCTAGAAATATGACTATGATATTGAGATTGCCAGGAGTGGATGGGCAGATAAGGACCAAAGTTAAAAGAATTAATAGACTATGGGGAAGGATTAAGAGTGGTAGATGTGGTGTAGTAATATATACCTGAAGAGGTGCAAACCTACTCTTCTAACTCATATACAGTGTTGTAAGCCAATGTTACCTCAATAAAAAAAAAACAATAAAAAGAATAAATAAATAAAGCTATCTGTTCAGATGTCAGAAAGAAGAGTTATGTTCTTGTATTTATATCTTTATGATACAGAATAACCTGGCTGACTCAGTTTTATTATAAGTAACAATAATAACAATAACCCAGTACACATAATGAGATATTTATGTGATGTGTCTCCAGTACTTACTATTTTCTGTGCATTTTGCCAAAAAAAAAAAAATTTTGCCATGAGAGCAGGGATTTTGGTCTGCTTTGTAAATATCACACATCTATTCCTGGAACTGTGTTTTGCTCAGATGAGTGTTGAATATTATATTCAAGAAGTCCTCCAAAGTCATTATGTGTAGATCTCTCACAGATACTTTAGTAATGCAAAGAAATGCAGTAACAAATGTTGATGAAGAGTTTCATCATCTAATTGATAGATGTATCACTCCTTCCCATTTTTAGAACATCACTTAATATTTATTAAGCTCCAGTATGAAAAACAGTCAATGCACTTGGTCTACATTCTACACTCTTACTTCTCTGCAATCCTTTCTTCGTATAGACACTAGTGTGTATACAATATATTTCATATTTCTTTAAAATACATGTAGACAAATACACATCACATGTGTATATGTGTGTGCATGTGTGTTCTTTAAGTAATGTTTCTAATCTTCTTATGGTAATTGAAGACTGCTTTATTTCTATTCATTGCAATATCATTTTAGCTGTTTTGAGTTACGTAATGATTTTAGCTTTGAAGTTAAAGGTCAACCTCAGGGCAAGAAGCACTTTACTGTGAAACTGGAAATATAAAGAAGTGTGAATAAAACTTTCATGACCCTTTGAGTTTCTGTGAGCCAGGACTTAAGCAAGAATTTGAAGGATGTCAAATGCACACTCACTTTAACAGTCCATTATAAATGCCATACAACTGTGTATAACATGCAGTATGGGCGGGGACACTGGGCACATGATGGGGTGCCTGTAGCCAGCCATGAGATAATTGCATTTACATGGAGATCTCTCAGGAGCGCAAAGCTCTTTATGGATTTCATTCTGAATCAATTTGTGCAATTCCCAAATGTGTTCTGCTGAATTATAAAGGGATAGATTATATCCCAAGTTTTAGAGATAGAAAATTGAGGCTAAGGAAGAGATACATATCTGACTGAAAGCCCCAGAAAACACTTTCAGAACTGTCCATTTTACATGACATGTTCATACCAGTGCACTTTTGCTCTTTAAGCAAGAGCATACTGCCACCACACAGACACTGAGGGAGGCCTCAGAAAACAATTTCATGCAGCTTTCACTTTCAGGTTTATAGGCTCTCAGAAAAAGTTCAGTAGTTCAATTTGATGACATAATAAGAAGTTCAAAGGTTCACAGTCTATCAGTGAAAGTAATACCATGAAAGTAAAACATGAAGATTATTTTTCCCCTTCACATGCTAAGACATATTTCTGTTTCTAGATTGACAGAAAATTCAGGAAGAAGTCTGCTTAGGAGTGTTCCATTTTCATTTTAGGTGAAATTTCAAAGGGAGACTGGAAATGGGGAAAATGAGAAATACCTGGTGTCTTAGAGAATTGAAAATATTAGGATTCCATTCTGCAGTAAAATTGAATCTCAAAGAATATGAGCAGTACAGGGATCTCAAAAACCTTAGCATTCTACTTCTGAATTTCTTTTGCTTAAGAAAATTTCATCTCTATGAGAAAGACATTCTTTTTCCTAAATGAGGTTGACTGTATTTTGCTTTCATAAGTCAAACGAAAAATTCAAATACTCCTAGGTCTGCCAGTCAAAGCTCTTAAAATCCCTTGTGCTAGCACTGGCAAAACAGATAAAGTCAAGGAATGGAATTTGTGGATTTACTTCACTTTCATATTTTAAAAACACTAAAAACATCAATCTCTTTGCCAAACATTGTGTGGAGTATTTTTTAGACCTAAATTGAAATGCAGAATGAATTCCTAATAAACTAGACTCTTAAAAATGATGATGCAGTTAACTTTATTCTAGAAATATAATGTGGATGAGTATTGGACTCAATCTCAGGCATATTTACTCTGATGTAATATATAATTTTCGATTTTCAAAACAAAATATACATATTTATTGGCTGTTCTTTTTAGGGAATTAATCTTCTACACAATTTACAATCCAGATTTTTAAAACTCAGAATACTAGATGAAATGTAATGCACAGGTCCAAGATCTTGACAATGAGACACAATACATCCTATGGGTGATGAGATAAGAACTTCAACTACATCGACAATGAAATATCTCATTGGGATTTGCACTAAAGTGGGGGCATGGGTTAATACTGAACTGTATTGCATAGTTATAGACACATCTGTGCAAACAGAGATGTTTTCTCAACTCTTCACCCACAATTATAGAATACTTGAGTCAGTTGTCCAGAACTTTGGATGGATTCTATGACTTCTCTGAACAATATATGCAAAACCTGTGTGTGTGTGCGTGTGTATGTGTGTGAGTGTTTCTTTGTGGAAAAGAACATGTAATTTTCTTCACGAATCTTAAGAAAATTCATGTTGAAAGAAAAGGAAGGCTAGTTGTGTAGGTATCTCTGTAGGAAGTATCTCTACAAGAGCTGTGCTCCACCAAGGGGTTGAGAGATTTGTGCCCTAGCCTCAAGGCTGTCATAAAACAATAGTTTGACCTTAGGCAAATTACCTAATCTCCTCATGTCTCAGTTTTCTCAACCATGAAATGGGGGAATTAATACCCTGCACCTGCTTTTCTTAGCTCATAGGGCTATGACGAGGATCAAATAAGAATTTGTAAGGAAACCGTTTGCTTTAACGTGCTCTGTAAATGTGTGGTTTATGGGGATCAACCTTCCTGCTCTTGCCTAAAACACCCCCCTAGACTTTACCTCCCTTGTAAAAATCACTGTATAATACTGTATAACACAGAAAATTCCCTGTATAACACTATGTAACAATGGCTTCTTAGCTAAATTTGCTATTTTATAAATTTCCACACTTCTAAAATACATAGAATATTATTATGTTCTGCCTTTTTGGTTATTCCCACCTCTTCTTTGCAGTAAATTTTTACTTACCACCCACTTCCAGTTATTTCAAGAGTGAAGTCTTTCCTCTAAGGCCACATGAGGGGTCTCTCTGTGCTTCCTCAGAGCTCTATTCATGATACATATTACAACACTTATCAAACTGTAAAGTGCTTATTTATTTACTGGGTCTTCTGTTTCACTAGATTGTCAACATCTTCTCTTCATTCTTATTTAAATAACCAACCAACAATTTCATAGGACCACCCACATAAATAGCAGGCACATGGTAAAGTAGTTGTTGAATAAGAAAATCTATTAAACTACACTTTTATGGGAAAAAATTACCTAAAATACACTAGTTTTCTCAAAACATGCAAAAGTTTGCATAGTTTTGTTATGTGAGGTATAATGCATAAACTACTAAATAGTACGTAATTTTCCAGTGGAGAAATCGTATGTGCCTTATTTTAAATACATTTTGATAGCTTTAGCAACCAATGGTGCAGTGTTTTATTTTTCAAAGCATAGTTTCTTGTCACCTGATAAACATGTGACACTTAATAAAAAGTAACTGGTCACCTAAATAAATAGGTTGATTTATTTCTAAATAGAGCCCTTACAATATTTTACAGAGATAGGTAGACAGATTGATTGATTTCTGTTTGAGAAAATTATGTTATTTCAAATGTCAAAGTACCCATACACATACAGTCAAATTTAAATAACAATATATAGATACCACATCATCTTTAGCCATAATCAGTCGATGGGCAGTTAGGTAACTTCCACCTCTTGGATATCATAAATAGTTCTGCAATAAACATAAGGGTGTATATATCTCTTCAGTCTGTGCTTCTGTATTTGGGGGGAGGGAGATACACTGAAGTAAGATAATTGGGAAGTAAGATAATTGGAATTCCTATTATTTAATTGTTGAGCAAATTCTGATTTCCATATGGCTTCAGCAATTTACACTATTAACAGCATACCAGGGTCCCCTTCTCTCCATATCCTTTCTAACATTTGTGTGTGTGTGTTTCTTTTTCTAAAATTATTTTGTAAATCTTTGAACAACAACAATTTCATAACTATAGGCTTTCTATCCTGGTCTTACTTTATATTATATTCATGCATTCTCTTCGGCATAGAAGAAATGTGTTTTCAAACAATGACAAACAAGAACACTTCTCATAATCTGTTATTTTAAATCTTATAAGAAGTACATTTTATTTTTATATATCTTATAAGAATTAAGATAATAAAGATAAAAGTAGTGATCTTAAAACATTGGGAATATGATTAGAATTTATCCTGCCTTGATCAAACACCTACTATAGTCACTCATTCAGTAATATGTATTGGATATATACCACAGAAGCATATGTAACTCACCCTTCATGGAAGCTATAATCTAGTGAAAACTAAAATTATCCCATAAGTAAATATAAAATTATAATTATGACAAACGAAGCAGTACATAGTGACAGAAGAGTAAATAATGACTTACACAATAAGGTTAAAAAAAGCATACTTAATATTTGAGATAAGAGTTAATAAAGTACTGGAAGAAAACCAATACAACTAAACAAATAGACTAGGGAGAGACATGATGGAAGATGAGTTTTGGAAAAAAAAGATAGCTAGTGCCTTGCAGTTCAAGTTCAGGAATTAGATGTTTATTCTAAGAGTTACAGGGAATGAACCATGAAGGACTTTAAGAAAAGGAGGGGGGAAGAATATAAGAGGGAAGAAGATAATCATATGATTAGGTTTGTACTTTTGAAAAGATTCTTGTTTTGTGTATGTATGACAGATTAAAAGATGTAAGGAAATTGGAGAGAAGTAAACCAGTTATCTGGCTTTTGCAGTATCTAAAACAAGAATGGTTGTGGCATCTATTAGCATAGTAGCAGTGACTTGGAGACAAATAAACAAATTTAAGAGATATGCAGGAAACAAATCCATAAAAACTTGGAAACAGAACACTAGTCAATAGGTTTTAAAGATAAGTTTAAAAATGACACAGGTTTCCTACTCAACCTATTATATTTGAGTCTCCTTTCCTGAGATGGAAAACACTAAAGAAAAAGGTTTCATGAGCAAGACCATGAGTTAGAAGCTATCAAGTGTGATTTTTATGAACAGAGAAAGACCTTTAAAAGGATAGAGTTTTATAAAGATTAAATAAGCATAAGTTTATAGGTTGAATTGGGCATGGTAACAATGGAAATAATAAAAGCCAATAGAAGACTATTTCAACAGGCTATGTTGCAGACAACAAAGTAAAAGCAGATTCAAGAAACTAATTAAAATAAATAATGAAAAGAATGTTTTATTATAAATTAAAATATGAATGTATTTAGTAGATGATTTGCAAAGAAGAAAGAGGACGAGACTATTAAGACAAAGATCAATTTGAAATTAATTCTTCCTTTTCCTTTGGAACAGGATTATCATATGGAAGAAATAGAATTTTAAAGTGCTTTATTGGATAACAGCCAGTTTGAATTTTAGCAAATTAAAATGTATAAACTATTTTAAGCATAGGGTGTGGTTTAGAGGCCAGGAAAGATAAATTTCAATCAAGACAGTATTTTGTTTGTTTTCTCTGTTAGTTATCACCTTACTTATCGGTCTCATTCTCTTCCCTTCCCCCCTTCCCTTTGCTAGTCACTTCCTATAGGTTATTGCTGTTCTTATAACTGAAAATAAATTCACTACAAAAAGAACAACAAAATATGTCTATGTAGTGTATATGGAAAAAAAATCCACTAAATTTTCCTATTATATCAAATTAGTGTTGCGTTTTAACTTTAAAAGTAAATCTGATTTTCTGGAAAGGTATTTCTGATTCAAAGGAAGAACAAGACATGAAAAATTTCCATTTTCTGACTTTTCTGCATCCACTTGAAATAGTAATACCTTTAACTATGGCAATCACTTTGTATTAGTAAGGAACAATCCTAGTCAAAATCAGAATGCTAGAGAAGACAGGAAAAAATAAAATATGATTCACTATATACTGTAGGCTTAATCAAACATCTAATTAATACAAAAATATTTATATAAAAATAAAATTAAAACATTTTATTTTAAAAAATACTATTTTGGTATTAAATTTTTAATTAAAGTAAAATTTATTAAAATATAATAACCTGAGCAAAAAAATCATAATCATAGATGAAATAATTCTACAAGGTAAATATGAGACTGCAAAAAACTAAAGTTATATTCAGTCAAGTATATAATTTGCAAGTTAGCAATTTTTATCATTGACATATAAACATCTGCAATTGATTTTAATAGCAAAGCATTAACTTTAAATGTGATTTAGGCAAAAATTTATTACATACTCAAGAATTAGAATTCCATTAATCTCATTAATGGGCCTGTGTTACAAAAAATTATACTAAATTATTGTTTTATTTGGTTAATGAAATGTCTGCAGAATTTTTTTTTCCTTTACTAGTATCTATATAATATTCTCTAATTTATCTATTGGCCTACAAAGTCAAAAATATTTACTAATTGGCCCTTATCCTAAAAAGATTGCCACTTCTTTGTTTAGTACAATGTCTGGAATCCATATAGTTTCACTAAATAGATATTTGGAAAATATGATATGGCAGGTAGGTAAGTAATTTGATAAATATAATTCAATTGTATTATATTTTATGATTAGAGTTGTATATTTTGGACTATGTCTCTGGATGTTAGAATTAAAAAACAAACAAATGTGTTGATTAGATTTAATGTTCTGAGAAGTACTTAATTGAATATAATATTTTAACATATGTCCTCATATGCAATGTAAGACTTTGGAACTTATTTAGTAAAGCAGAATATGGTTCTTTAAGAAATGGTTGCCTTGGGCCTCCCTGGTGGCGCAGTGGGTTAAGCAACGCACTATGAAGCAAACCGCAGCCGCTGCAGCACGAGTTCGATCCCTGCCGCCGGCCAGGAGGGGGA
>JAGFMF010011683.1:906085-961093 GCA_019455555.1 Galemys pyrenaicus
TGCTCCCCGCTCTCTGTGGTGAATCCTCTCACCCCCCCAAACCTCTGGCCTGTACCCCAGTGCTTGTATGCATAAATAAATAAATCTTAAAAAAAAAAAAAAAAGAAATGGTAGCCTTAATGAATAAAAAAGAAGTATATAGATTATTTTACTAGTAAAATATACTCAGTCATAGCCATCACATGTAAATGCATATATATTCAATTATTAACAAATTTTTCTACATGTTAAATTTTACTGTTTAAAAGGTATTTTTTCCCTATACTTTGAGCAAAAATTTTAAAAGATAATTCTGCTACACCATACATCTGACAAGGGGCTGATAGCAAATATCTACAAGGAGCTCATACAACTCAACAAAAAGAAAAGAAATAGTACAATCAAAACAATAGGCAGATGTGCTAAAAAGGCACTTCTCCAAAGACATACAAACGGCCAACATGTAACAATTTTTTACCATCATTTATTATTAGTGAAATGCAAACCAAGACCACAATGATATATTCTCTTGCACCTAAATAGCCTACATAGAAAAGACCAGAAACAACAAGTGCTGGCAAAGATGTAGATAAAAACGAACTGTCCTACACTTTTGGTGGGAATATAAATTCTTCCAGCCCTTATGGAAGCAGTATGAAGGTTCCACTCCTAATTATCTACCCAAGGAACATAAAAACACTAATTCCAAAGGCAACTGCACTCCTATGTTTATTCTTACAAAAGGCAAGATATGGAAACAACCTAAATGTATCTAAACAAATTAGTATATCAGGAAGATATAACATATATAAACAATGGCATACTACTCAGCAATCAAAAAATACAAGCTCATAACTTTTGCGACAACATGAGTGAATCTAAAAGGGATTATGTTAAGCAAAATAAGCCAGAAGGAGAAAGATAAATACCAGACTGTGGTGGGGAATATGGATGCTATGGTGGTAGGAAAGGTGGTAATGGCCACATCTGGGAGGAGAAATCTTACATAGGCAAGATATTAACAAAGATGTACTACAGTGGCAGTAAATAAATAAAAATAAGTAAGTAAATAAATAAAGTACTGCTAGTTTGCTACTATACTTAAGATCTAGCATGGCTGAAAATACCATATGTCCTTCTAAATCAAATTTTTTCTTCCTTTAGAAAACAGAAACTCATTTGAAGTTCTCCAAGTATTACTTAACAATATACCTCTGATACAGAGAAAATGAATACTTGAAAATAAATTATAAACTTTATACAAATAAATAAAAGTATACCTGCAGTTCCTTTGATGACTTGACATCATCACATTTAGTAGACTCATTATCTTTCATACAGTTCATGTCATGCCATTACAATGCATCAAAGTTCAAATCACCTGTGGTCTGAGGGCATTCTTTTTAGGGCACCACTGAGAGCAGATAATCAGGAAGTTAATAACTCTTGTGAACAGCCTGAAACCAATGGCTGAAAGAGTTGGTATGCAAGAAGTCAAGTTTCCTTGTCCCTCAGGAATAATTCTGTGGCACATAGTGTGTCTGAATTATCAACTTCTGAAGTATATTTGTATCCAGTTACCCTCAATGACACTTGTTTTATCAGTTATTCTTTCTTGGCTTCCTTCTCTTCCTTGACTCTCTTCATTTCTCAGCATGCCTTCTAGTCATCTTCAAATAAGCTATTTACATATATGTCCTTGTCTCAGGGTTCACTTTTGGAAAAAGCCTTTTTATAGAATCAAATAATTTGAGTAGGAAGAAAATCACATCTTTGAAGTTTAAAATGTCGCTTCTAAGTGGATCAGTCTTTAAAACAGGGCCATTATAAGAAAAGATAAAATACAAGTGAGGTTAAGGGATCCCTATCCTTTGGTTTATGACAACAGAAGAATGAAATTGAGCAAAAAATAAATTTCAGTTGAATGTAAGAAAAAAAATTTCAATGAGCAAGTCCTTTAGACAATAATAGAAAATGTTCTTGGCACAGTGGTAGAAGTCCTATTGTTTGAAGCATTTAATGCTAGATGCTACAGTGTTGTAAATAACAATGCCAAATGGCAGTGGATGGACAAGATAACCTAATAGGTCTTTTCTGCCTCTAATATCTATGATTGTATGATTCAATTCAAATACAGTAGTTTACTGTATCTCGAGTGTGTAATACACTTCAATTGTGAAGTGCTACAATTTCAATACTAATATGTTTGAAGTGACAGACATGTCATCTAAGTACTTAGTAGAGTTTTCTGAAATGTTGCAGAAAACAAACCTTCCCTTGTGGATATATTCATATACACCCTGGCCCTCCATCAGACACTGTATCCATAAGCAGTTGTAGTTAATTAACAAGACCAATATCAAATTTTTTGAAAGTCCATGTGGGAAATTATTCTACAAAAGAAGAAAAAAAACCCTGGGTGTTTTTACTTTGACGTGAAATAAATATTGTCTGCACAAAGATGCTGCTCAAAAGGCATGTAGATCATTGCACTTTCAAGGGAAGTCTCTCTCCATCAACATCAAAATCACTGAACTGAGAAATCTACAGTGTCTAAATGATGTTGGGAGTTTTGCTGTTACGACTCTATTTAGTGATACAACACATGTGGCTAGTCTCTGAAATATGCCAGGTATGTCATTTCTGAAATATGCCAGGTATGTCATTCCCAGTTGACATAAAAAGCAGGAAGTTCTCTAGTAATCCTCTCTTTGATCCAATCCACATACTAATGGCTTGGGTTTCCTTTTTAAGTTATGAAATGTAATTCATGAACATAAAGATTACTCTTAAATACTAGTGAAGATGAAGTGAAAGGAGCAGTAACTCAGTTAAAAGAGCTACTTTTTCATGCATGGAGTTTCTAGTGAAGGAAGTGGAACCTCCCTATACAGATCATGAGAAATGAGGTCCACTTAAAACAACTTCCGAGAGGTCAGGGTATTGATAACATTATTCAGGGCAATGCTTCCCTACAATGCCACCCTGTTTAAATGCTACCCTATTTCACTGTTAATGTTCCAGAATACTTAAAAGGAATAAAATTAAAGTGTACTATGATTCTCAGATCAATAGGTCTATTTATTAGCCTTTCACTTGAATGAGAGCTTTCACTTAACAGAAATAAATGAGTTAAAGGTCTCCATTTAGTGCAGGGATACTGGTTCAGATTTTGTTCAATGTATTCTTTTGGTAAGTTATATGCACAGACAGCTGTGAAGTTGTTTCAAATCCCCTTAAAAAATAAAAAGAAGGAAATGTGGCAGTTAAAAAACATGGCTGTAACTCTTTGATACTTCTCAGAAAGAAGTGAAGACATTAGCCCCTCTCTGTATATCAGGTGAGCTTAATGTGACTTCTGCAGCAAGGTTATAAAAATCCATTCATCTCCAATCATGATTGCTGGAAGTTCTGAGATACTGTTTAAGAAGTCAATCTGGAAACCTCCATGCTGTGAGGAAGGGCAAGTCAGATTGAGATATCATATCATGGCATGCAGTCCAAACTGTGGCCAATTTGAATAATAGCAAAACAGAGGCCAGAAAACAGATTTAAGAAATTTCCAATTAGGGGCCTCCCTGGTGGGGCAAGGGGTTATGTCTCAACACTGTCAAGCTATCCACAGTCACTGCAGCTATGATCCCAGGCTAGGAAGGTGACCCACATGGCACAGCAGACCTCTCCTGTCTCACCCACTGCCCCGTCAGCAGTGTATTTCAGTCAGTCTGCCTGTTCTGCTCCCCACTCTGTCTCTGGTGAATCCTCTCACCCCCACACCTCTTGCCTATACCCTAGCTCTTGTTCACATAAATAAATAAAAATAAATATTTTTTTTAAAAAATTCCAATTATAGCTTTAAATCATTTGAATCTTTCCAGCAGAGATCCCAGAAATGGTGGGAATGAGGCAAACTATCTCTAGTATGTCCTTCCTAAATTCTAGATCTACCTCTAGAATAGTAAGCATAATAAAATAGTTGTTGTTTTATATCACTGAGTCTGAGTAAATTTGCTATGCATCAAAACAAAACAAAAAACATGACTGAGAGAGAAATGGGACTGAGAGAGGAAAGGGGAAAGCCAAAAAGAGTAAAAGAAGAAAGACAGAATGAAAGAATAAAGCAAAAAAGAAGGAAAATGCCAACCAAAAAATTTAGGAGGCAATTGAAAAGTCAAAGTGCATTTATTTGGGATCAAAGGTTTGTATTTTGGAGGCACAAATTTGTGTAGAAATGCAAATAATGTCTCAAAGAAGGAGAAAAAAGAGGGAAATGAAGTTTGTAGTTAAAACAAAGAGTTAATTAGTGTTAAGCTATTCTTAGCACTATAGATATCCTTTGTATCCCCTGGCAAAAGCACATAATTCTTAGTCCTTTGGTGTAGACATCTCAAACAAGTGTTTGCTAGTGGTTTCTTAAGACAATTTGTTTTTGACCCAATCAATACACTACATTCACAAGCTATGTTTTCAATTATTTAAAAGAATTTGCAATAAAATTGCAATTTTATTTTAAAAATTTCCTTTAAAAAGTGATATGGTAAATATATTTGTTCTTTGTCTCCATTCTTATCAAGGAATTCTTAAAATTCTTGGACTTTCTGAGTGATGGGAGTGTCTTATTATTCATACAGAACCCCTTTTCAACACACCCGAGTTCATGATAATACTGGACTTAGGTTGGCTTAGGTCAGCATCCCTAGATACCTTCAAAATAGGGCTGATAATCAGAAAGATCAAGTGATTCAACTGGAAAATTTAGCCCTATCTCTGGGGAAGAAAGGTGGGAGTGGAACTGAAGATTGAGTTTAATTAAATTTGTGAACAAAGAGATTTGATGATCTTCTAGGCTGGTGAACATATTGAGATGTTGAGAGGATGTTACACTCCTAAAGGACTTGAAAAATCTTGAAATTGAGGAGGGGCTAATGGGAACTTCCAACTTATAGTCAATTGGTAAAAGTATTGGTGACAACATGGACTTGTTACTGGTTTTGATGTGAGGGCAGTCTTATGGGACTAAGACCTTAACTTGTGGGGTTTGTGCTAGTCCCAGGTAGTGTCAGAATTTAATTGATTTATAGGATATTGAGTCGAAGTCTACAGAGACTTAGTTGTTGGTACTGGAAAACACCCCTGAAATATCTAAAATCAAATCACTAACTCTTTCATATCTATGGAAGTCTATTTTTCTTCCCATCACTATGGGTGCCAAATGCTTCTATTGACCCACAAAACCCCTACTCAAAGCATAGGACTCTGTGCTTAACTTCATTTAATCTGAAAAAAAAAAAAAATTCCTAAATATTTATTTACCTATGTCCATTAGGGTTTCCCTATCCTTTCCATAAAAATAAGCTAGTGTATTTGTAACTAGGGCTTCCCTATTTCAATAATTTAATCAGTTTTAGTTCTCTTGTAATCTAGAAATTCCCAAAAGTCTTGAGGAAATAGCATTGAAAGGTAAAAGAAGTTAAAGAAAGAGAATTACTAGTGAAGTGGGAAATGGATTTAGCAAGAGACAATTTCAATCAGTTGGAAAATAAGTAATGCTAACTCTTAAGTCAGTTATTTTTTCTTTGTGTTTTAGGTAGTTAAAATATTTTAACTTTCTTCATGAGCTTCCTCCTCCCTGTGAGACTAAATTATTTTTCATTGCATTTCTGCTTTGATCTAGGCCACATGTGAACTGTCTCTGAGCTATTCCAAGTAGGTCATACCTGTGTGACATTCTATTCTTTTTTCTGGTTATTCCATCCCTTTATTTGGTCTCTCCTATTGCAGAATTAGTAACATCCATGCCCATTCCTTCCTACATCTCTTTATCACTCCATTAAGCTGTTCCAATATCCTGCTGTAGGTATTGATAATATATATCTCTCATGCTTAGTAGCATGGACTTTTATACTACTTTAAAAAAATTAAAGAAAAACCATATAAGTGAATTTGCCATTTTCCACCCAAAACAAAACATTTATACTACTGATATATTTGTTTCATCATTGATTAAGTCAAACTATTAGGCAATTATAAACCAGAATCACATTATTTTTCTTATAGAAAATTGCAAACATTTCAAATAAGGGAGAATTGCATAAATATTTATGTACCCATTACCCAAATCTAACAATACTTAATATTTGATGAGCTATCTTAGAATTTTTGAGCTTCAAAGAAAATTATAATAAGTTACTACTATATGGTCTTTTGATGACCCATCATCAGTAACAGTAAAATTATAATTCTCTAAATTATGTTTTCAGACATATTTAACTCAGGTTCATTTTTGAAAGTCAAACAAATAACTACATTTGCTTAATAACTAGCATGTTATGTAACATTCTGAAGTAAATTTAATTTCACTTATAATAAAATTATTATATAAAATAGGCTACTCCAATCTACATATAAATTCCCTTTCCAAATATCCTTCATTTATCTCTGTCACTTTTCTATAATCTAATTGCAGTTCAGAGTTATTATTGTAAATATTTATTTAAATAACTTTTTATAAAATGAAATAACAAAAATATTTACATTCTTACTTTCTAAGAACTCCAAAAAAATTCAAAATAATAAAAGCAAATGTATTTTAAGTCATAACTAATACAAGTAGACAAATCTATTAATGGTTATCATTGTCCACTCATTGAGGGTTATCTGAATAAGTTCAAAATAGTATAGAAGTCATATGACAAATTTAAATTGATATTTCAAGTCTTTTAAGTCATCAGTCTATATTTTAAAATAAAATCTTATTCAGTATATTAGTCACTGTTTGTTTGGATTTTCTATCCAGTATCTAATTTTTCTGCCCTGACTATATTTTGGCAGAAAATTAAAAATGAATTTGCTGTACCAGTCATAGATAAAAAAATAATTGTGTAAAATGCAAATTGACCAAAATAAATAGGGGTCAGGGTAATTTTATTCCACAAGAATTTTCTGTAATTATTGGCAGTTTAATTATTTCTTTGGTTCTTTTCAAAACTGATGTTATTAGAGCAACCTTTTTAGTGCAAGGGAAAGGGGCTCTGATCTTCTTTTCTCTCAATGGAGAGTTCCTATAAAAAAAAGTTTGCAAAGTAGGTGCTTACTACATTCCAATATATATGCCACTCAAAGGATTTGTTGAAAGTTCCTAAACTTCTTAAATATGAATAGTAATACACAAGCTAAAACCTTTTATTTCAATTTTCTTATCAAGTAACATTCACCTTAGAAAATGACTGACTATAGTGAACAAAACATTTGACAAATGTTTAGAGTAAAAGTGTTACCTTCCTATTAAGGCTGACTTGGAGGTCAAGATCACAACAATTAACTTTAATTTTCCCATAATGGTGTTTAATGGTATTTTCACAATAGATTTAGCACAATATCAAGGGATTTGCAAGGTAACTGATGGAAGCTTAGAACAGAAAATTTAGAATGGAAGTTTAACAAGGCCAGAAATTAGAGATGGTGGGGGAGGGAGAGAAAGGAAGGAAGGTAGTAGAAATAATTAAGGAGTTTTTAAACTCCTTAATAACATTAAGTGCAAAAAAAAATCTACTTTCAAATACTGTATTGGATTGCTTTACACTTGCCATAGAATAGAAACTAAAATAAACTGATATACAATTAGTCACAAATACAGTACTTGAGTTTGTGCCCATACACATGATAATTGTCTCAGTCATGTCTTCTTTATGAGCTAGGACCTGACACCACTGTGGTTGGCTGAGTTTACTTATCTATTGTAAACTGTAGCTTCCCCATCACTTTTCTGGCTCTCCTATTCTACAAAACTTTGTTTTCTGGCAGTTACACCCATAATTCATATGCTATGAGATAGGAACCTATTGGTATGATTTTATTTAAGCAACTATTTCAGCACCGTTTATTAACTATTTCCAATCTGATTAATGTTATACTTCATAGTCATGTAACTTCAAGGTTAGTCTGCTCTTCTAATATATCTGCTAATTAAAATACCAGTTCTATACCATTTTATATTTTACAGAATATTTTTCTAATTATGATAAAAACCCCTAGTGTTTCAACATTATCTGTAATATTCTTAATAATTCAGTCATCTCTATAAATGCACATTTATAAAATCAGTCATTATCCAGTCTGTTTCTTATATCAGATCCTCCAAAACATATTTTGATCAAAACTACTAAACCTGAAGAAACAAAATTTAATAAATTTATCTCCATTTCTCTGTAAATTATTTTAGAAGGAGTTGACATTTTAATATTGTTAGCTTCCAAATATAAAGCTAGCATATATTTCTAGCCTATATTGTTGAGCTGGAAATAGTGTTTAAAAAAAACATATATTTAAAGCTTTTAAATTATGATGTTAATTTCAGTTATGATACTTTATTGCACGATATAATTTACATTATTATTGCATATGTTGTTTTAATTAATCATCATAAAGGCCTTAGGAGTTTCTGCCCCATTGTAGATGAAGAAATGAACTCTCAGAAGTTAAGCAACTACTGGATGAATAATTAATTTTAAATTGTAATAATGACTAATTCTGACTTTAAACTTCATCTTTATTGAATATGGTATGTTAAAGAGATAAAGTCACTGTCTGTCCCCTCACTTCCAACAAAACTCTCCAATAAATGCTGTCTTCCTACTTTAGCCTTAAAGTTCCCATTTAATAAGATAGGAAATATATACAGGCGATCTGGGTGGAAATGCATTCAACTTTAATGGAAGTAAACATAAAAACTTATGAACCACATTAACTTTTTCTGAAATGCTGGGTTTGCTGGAAATGTCTGACTCCACGAGTTAAGAATCAGAACAACTGTTTTCTGACTAGTTGAAATTAAATTTACTTATTTCAGCAGTCCCCAAAGAAATAATTTGATAACTCATTTAACTGCTCTTATTATTAATGTACTTTTAAGGTCCTTCTGCCATGTGGCATGGAGGAAGGAACACAGCAGATCTCCACAATTATAAAATGTTTATTGGTGCATGGAAAGTGTAAACCACTGGAGTCCCTGGCAACAGTAATGGCAAATTAAACCAAAACCACATGCAAGTCAAAGAGAATCACTGGTCAATGAGCATTTAGAAAGGGATGCCAAGCAAATAAACAGTCACTCCATTAGTTAGTTATTGCCAGCACTAAATGAATAAAACTCTTGAGAAAAAATCGTGGCAATGTGGTGACAATCTGTGTTAGGTTTGTTGAGTCTTATGGAAATGACTGAAATGTTCACATGGCTGCTGTGAAACAGAGGAATGTAGGTACAGTGTCCAGGCTTAAAGATGCCTCTCATGTAAGACCCGAGGATGAGCTCCAGTCACTTAATGGCATCCTTCAAAACAGCTGGCACCTAACCCTCAAATATTGATTTAGTGTTTACAAATCTGGTTCAGTTTCCAGGCAAACAGCTTGTATAAATATTGTGTACCATCTGGTTTTATGGCTCAAGTGTTTCAACTACACTTTTCCCCAGGTGTGGGGGTTATGATTAATTTGCAGTGTCCTTCATGTTCTATAAGGTAGTTAAGGACTGGCCTATATTAAATATAAATTTGGATTCTGGAAGCATGAGACTCTTAAGTTAATGACTACTAACAAAAAAAGTAATCATTGCCAAGATTTTATATGTCTCCAGTAAGAAGGTGGTAAGTCTAAGTCCTCTTGAGCATAAATTTACAGGCCAAGAAGGAAGTGGATTTTACAGGCAGTGTGTACTTTAGTTATGCCACATTTGCCACACATTATCAAAGGCAAACATAGGAAAAGGAGAGGTTTTGAGGAGATAGACAAGTTTTGGACTTTCTGCAAACAATCATAGTAGGTCTAAGGATGGTAGCCAAGCAGAGTCTAAAAGTAGAATTGAGGTGGACCTCAAAGTGTGTGGAATTTAAGCAGTAAAAAGCAAGCATTAAATATTGCATTCCATATTCACTAATCTGACTTGCCTATAACACTGTCCTCCCAATATGGATTGGGGGGGGTCTATAATTTAAGAAGTCATGTTTTCACTTAACTGAGTCATGCTGGATTCTCTGTTAGTGAGCTATTAGAAGACATAATGACTAAGGAGAAACAGGTTTAATATTTTTTCTTGGATAATCCTCTACTCAAAAACACATTCATACTTAGTATAAAAGCAAAAGAGTACAACTAATTTATGCTATTGGACTTAAAGCTGCTTCTTATATAATCATACCACTCCTAGTTTTATCATGATTTTTACTTTTCTCTTTGATTATTTTTCCTAGTAAAATGTAATTTACCCTCTTCTGTTGTTAATCGACTTTATTGGGAACAATATAAATTATAAATAAATATTGTATGTTACATAAGTAAATGCATTCCAATACTCCAATATCAGTTGAGGTAAAGGTAGAGGTAGGGTAGAGATAGCAGGTCTGGAAGCAGAGAGACACTTTAATAAGTGATTATAATTATCAAATGACCTAGTTTTTATATTGTACAAAGTTTATGAGAGTTAAAGAAAATTCTTTGATTAATTATTTTGCAATGGCTTGTTAGATTTTTTTTAAATATTAAATGAATTAGAATAAGAGGGTCAAGATTTGGTGAAGAACAAAGCCATGCAAAAGTAAGGGCATTGCAGTTCTCATTAAATGAGGCAGCAATACTGCCGACTGTTACCTTTCTTTGCAAGCCACACAGGGCCTACACTCAGACACCACATCTAAGGGATCTGCAATTGGCATTGATCTTAGACCACCTACTTGTGTGTGGGCATCTTCCAGCATGGAAAAGTGGAAACAATGGTAAATGATCAAGGAAACCAAACCACTCCAAGCAATATCACCTTTGTTGACACCAAACGATTGATTGGTATATTGCAAAGAATCAAATTATAATGAAACTCACCTATATAGTTTTTTATGCCAAATACCTAATGGAACACCAATTTGATAGTGCTGTTGTCCAATTTGATATGGAGCATTCAAGAATAATGCAGACAGACCCAAGGTCCAGGTATAATATAAGGGAGAGACAAATGTTTCTAACCACTACAGGTATCATCTACACTTTTGACAAAGATAAAGGGAATTTCAGAAGACTGCCTTGAGAAAACTCACCCATGCTCCTGATAGTATCTACTGACTTCAATGACTCTAAGTGTCAGGCTGCCAATGACGCTGGAACTATTGTTGGTTTCAAAGAGTCAACTTTAACTGCCTTTGCCCATAGCTTAGACAAAAAGACTGAAACACATTTGTGATGTGTCAATCTTTACTACTCAAGATAGAACCTTGAGGGTCATATCAACTGCTTGAAACACCCACTGAGGTAAGAGAAGACTTTAAAAATCCAACAGTCAATCATTTTATTGTAGTTTAAGGTCAAGCATAAGAAGGCCATTAGTGAAAACAAGAGGGCTATCCATCATGCCTGTACTGCTTGTGAATGTGACAAGAAAGGTCTCTATTTTACCACCCAGACCGGTACAGAGGTTAATTCACTGTATGAAGGAATCAATTTCTATATCTCCATTACTTGTGCTCAGTTTGAAAAATCTAATACTGACTTGTTTGATGGTACCCTGGACCAGCTATAGTCAGCCCATCAGAACCTAAATTAGGCAAATACCAGATCCATTCTCCTTATCGCCCTTTAAGTTTTGTCCTATGGACAGGAGCCATCTTATCTAAGAATGCCTGGGAATTTAAATCTTCCTGGCTGATAGCCAAGTACTGGAGCCACTGAACTGAATTGAATCCCAAAAGCAGTCTAGCTCTGCTGTGTGATTTTTAACCTAGTTAGAGACTAGAATTCACTTAAGGTTACATCTCGGTTAGGTCCTTTCTCCTTTCATACTATACTTCCTTTATTTTTTCTAAAGGGCTTTCTCCAAAAATCATTCAATAATACCTGTCTCAGTTCTCTATTTCAAGGAATTTGGCCTTGATATAACCTTATCATTGTATCTGCCCTCATTCTTCTAGGGAGGCTTTAAGAGGTACTGATGCCCAAGCAAGGCAATAACAAAAATCATAATGTCCCTAGAAACTCCTGTATTACACAAACAAATTTGAATAAATCAGAATCAGGCTACCTGATACTTTGCATCCTAAAAAGTATGTTACAATCTTTATCTTCTCATAAAATTTTTAAGTTTTCATAGCTAAAAGCACTTTCCTCAGTTATTTTTCTCAAATCCTTAAGCCATTTTTAATAGCTCTGATAACTAACATATCTGGAGTTCATTTAACCATTTTCATTTACTGAGTCATTATGCTACAATTCATAAACACTAGACTAACTCCTTTACATGCATGAATATAGTTAACCACAAAGATCCTATTAATAACACCATCAGTTGCATTTAAAAATAAAAAAGGAGAGACCTAGAAGAGTAAGTAATATCGTCTATAAGTACATGTAAAAGTCAGTATTTCAAGCTCTTGAATCTTAACCCATGGACTGGCCTGTTCAAGTCTTTTCTGACCCAACTATCTGCTTAATACATTTAGAAGCATATTCTCTTTGATGATTAATAATTAATTAATACTCTACAAAGTAACCAAACAAAATTCTTACCATTTTATAAGTACAGTAAACAAAGTAAAAACAGAAAAATATCTGGTAAGAAAAGAATGGGAGTCATGCTTTGGAGATAAGTATAGCGGTAAATAGTTGATATTATTACCCTTGAATTCAAGTCTTAACTCTGCCATAGCAAATGCCATGTGATATTATATCCAACTAGTAGCTTCTCTGAGTCTCAATTTCTTCATGTCTAAGAAAGGGATAACAATAACATCCACCTTAGTGAATGCTGAAAAGATTAAATGAGTTGACAGATCTGAAGCCCTTAGTTCAGTGTTCAGCATATAGCAAGTACCCAATTCATGTAGGCCATTATCCTCCTTATAAACCCCATTTCAGACACTTTTTTATAATTTTATTTCCTAGATAAAAATTTTCATCTTTTCACCTTCCACTTTCAAATGTTGCTTACATTTTACTTTTGCTGTTCCCTTCTCACTAGTAGAATACACATAGATATTTATTCCACTTGGAGTAAAATCTAGGCCCCACCATATAACTTCAATATCCCTTTCTAATTGATATCAACTCCATACACATTTGTTTCCTAAACTTTCCCAGTCTCAGAGCACCATTTGAGGCAGTGAGGGTAGCAAGCCTCCAATCGTAAACTTGACTTCAGAGCCAATCCTTCTTTACTGTCAAAAATTATCAGGTGTGATGATCACTTATCATTAGATTGGGGAAAATTAAGCACCTGGCCAAATGATGCGGTAGTAATCTCTATCTCCTCTTTGATAGAGATTTTCAAATCCTCTTCTCAGTCTAAGCCCTTTGGTTTAGCATACCAAAGGTGATTTTTCAAGCTTGGCAAGATTTTTCTTCTTCATGTCTGTATTGTGAAAAGTAAACATCTTTAACTTACATAAGAGTCACTTTGAGTTTTTTGTACTTTGAATCTGATATTTGATGAAGTCTGCTTGTAGAAAAAGAAAAAGAATATAAATTTACCTAGAGATATAGAGAATTCAAAATGAAAGTTCAGGCACAGTGCAGACAATTTTTCTTTTGTCCTAAATATTTATCAGTCACTTGCTTCTTATCTTGTAGTTCCAGTAAACATCATACAAGAATCAGGGGGAACTTGTATGGTGTTTGGTTTTGGTTTTCTGTCAGGCATCATTATCTGAACTACAGTTGGAGAAAATCTCTTTTGACTTTCCTTATTAGATAATTTCAATTTTTTTCATATAGTAAAAGCAGTGAAAACAAGGAATGAAAGGAACCAGAGCAATTTCAGCATTTACTCCTGGATTTCCCCAAGGCAGTCTTGTGGGAATCTTAGGCTGTTCTCACCTAGGAATATTCTCTAGGTGGACAGCATAACACTGTTTTGCTCTCTCTGGCAACATTTTAAAATCTCTTTTAGGAGTTTAAGTTTACATTTTATTGTCATCTGCCTGGCAGCAGGTAGTACAGGTGGCAAATGGTGTCAGAGAGAAAACTTGACAGCTAAGTTAATTATTAGATGGCAGTTTGGAGTGTTGTCAAGTTGCCAGTGGGGATGGTAGGTGCTATGGATAAAAAGTATGCAAAGATGTTCTCCAAGGATCAAATTATTTTTATTTCTCACATTATTCTGATTTTCTTTTTGTGAGCAACTATACCTTAGAGAAACATATCAAAATTAATCAGTAGGTGTTACTTTTACTCATAATTGACTGGCATTTTCACAACATCCACAAAATTTCTCAATGCCTTCTTATCAACATTTTCATACAGATGTATTTGTTGGAATAGAGTTTGCCATTCAAGATATTCATATTATCCAACAGGTCTTTTAAAAAAGAAAGGGTGCTTCTTTTTTCTGCTTGATTATTTTAGATTATAATTTTGAGCCAAAAAAATACAGCTTTCTCTTTTGCCTGGAATTAATTTTTCTCCACCCTCCGCCTCTACCCCTAACACTTACACAATTTCACCATTATATCCAAAGAGAAAAAAATGACTTTTCATGTATCTCATTTTAAGTTTCCTCAGATGATTATAAATATGGGTGACTGGATGGAAAAATGGATGAGTCGATTCATAAGTACATGAACACATACATGTACATAGAACACATTGATAGGTAGATATATTTTGTAAACAGAATCAAATGTTCTTAGTATTCTTTCATATTTTAGAGAAATGAAAACATGATGGGGGAAAAATGAATAATTTTGACAAAAATTTTAACAGCGATTTCCCACACATAATTGATTTTGATATTTTTCTATACTGGCAATAAACGGGTTATTCAAAATAAACAGGCCAGATTCTTTATTAATTCTACCAGAAATATACAATATTATTAGAATTCCCATAGATTCTAAAACTATTTAAATAGTCTGGCTATACACTTTCAGTGATATTTTCTTTATAGACCATGGGTTTAAATTATTTAAGCTATTCATTTAGCATTGTTCTTAAGACAAATCCAGTCTATAACCAGAGATATTTTCATGCCACTTAATATGTACTTTTCTATGCCAGTGGAAATATTTTTAAATTCATGTAAAAATTTTTGTTAAAGGTTGAAATAATTAAAATTAAAAATTAAATCAAATAATGTTAGTATCATTGTTAACATACATATTTTCACTCTATATATCATGATAATAAGAACAGAATAAAATTTAATTGAAACATATTTAGAAGGGGAAAAGCATGTATATTATGTATAGAATCTCTTATGTATTCTAAAGTTAAATTATATATTTTGTTTAATAATTCAATATTTCTCCACTAAATCATTAAATAACATATGTTTAATATTTTATGATATTCTAGAACTGTGATATACATTTTATATAAAAGTAACAATATAGAATAACCAATATTTACTGGCTCTTACTTAGGATGGTACTGCAATGAGCTTTTGCTTTGAGAAATGAAATAGTAGAGTATTTCAAATAGTTTAGTTTGAGGGAAAACAAAAGAATACAGGCTATGAATATACACTGCAGTAAATATTATGAAAAACTTATCTCCAGAAACTATGGGAACTCTAATTTAGATTGAGAGAGAAGAAGTCTTCCCAAATGATAGGATGTTAGAGCTGAATTTTAAATAATAGCAACACAATTGAAATATATTGAAAGCTTTTATACAAAGAAATTTACATGTATATATATCTTTTTTATATAGCTTTACATAGCTCTATGAACACATGTATTATTCTCACTTATATAGAAAATTAATAACTAGCCTGAACCACACAACTAGTCAGTTGCAGTGCTGGGAAAGGAACCCCAGTCCAGTTAACTGTCCTTTCAGGTACCTCTGATATTTATAAAGAGGTTAATATAACTAAAGCAAAGAAAAGTGGAAAAGAATGGAGTATTTGGAGAATACCAAGTAATTTAGAAAGAGTGAACTCTTAAATATAAAATGGAATGGGGAAAGAGAATGAAGATAGAGGACCAGCATATTTCAAATGGAATCCTAAATGTCGCTGTCAGGAAATTGAATTTTATCCCACAAGTTATAACAAGCCAGTGAGGACGTTAAGCTACAGAGTAGTAAGATCAGTGGATCCTTTTGTATCATCATTGTCACCACAAAACAGTCAAAGAATGACAGGACATGGGAAGTAATTTATTAAAGGATGGAAAAGACAGAGTAACAGAGTCTAAAACTGAATTTCAGATGTTTGGATTTCTGGTAGAATGGGGCTGATAAGTGGTTATTCATTCGGAGAGATAAGAAGTACAATAAAGGAGAGATTTGGAGGTAGAGCATGAGCTCTGATCTGGAAATGGAGCGGTTGCTACTTATTTTGATGGAGGTGGATGTGAGGTTCATTTACTTATGTTGAAGTAATGTGAAATGCTAAAAGTTCATTAAGAACAAATTGTTTTCAAAAGGAAATGAAGTGTTTATTTAATACAAAAACAACAAATTATGGAATCTATTTCTCTAGTTGGGCAGAAACAAATCAGGTTTGAGGTTATATCTACTCAGGGACCATGAAGAATTAAGGGGTAGCTTAACATAGCTTAAGTCTCTTTATTACCTAACAGTTTTGCCACTTTGATTACTCCTTTTCTATGCTACTCTAATGTGTATACTGAGAATTATGGTCTGTAAATGTGCAGGACACTAGCTGAAACTCTGTATAGTTCTTTACTGAATTATTTACTTCTTTATTATACTTTATATGTATATTGTTGACATTTATCATATTGAAAATTTTGTTAAATTGGTTCCTATAAATTATATTTCCTTTTATATTAAACATATGCTACATATATGCCAACAAATGTTTCATTGTTTTAGACCAGAAGCTATGTTTTAGATATTAAAAATTAACACACAATCACTGAGGATGTCCTATAGACTATCTTCAATCAGATGACAGTATTTTAGAATACTGCTTCTTAAACCTTAATGTGTATATAATTCATCTGAGAGACTGTTAAAATGCTGTTTCTTTGTTGACTAGTGTGACATAGGTGATATTCTACTTTGTTATCATAATCCTGGGGAAAACCACAGCTATTGATCTGTTGCACTTTGAATAACAAAATTTTAGAGGAAATCAACATGTATTTGAGCACTGAAGTCAGTACTAACAGAATGAAGAAAACACTATTTAAGCCTCAAATTACAGATATTTCTCAGGTTTAAACTCATGTTTTGAAATAGATTTGTATTAATGCAGAAGCCAGTGAAGTTGACAGACTGTCCAGTCATCTTCAGAATGTGCTTCAATCTTTCACAAAAGACACACTTACCTTTTTAAGAATTTTAGTTTTATTAAATGCATCTCTTAAAAGTGATTTGGTGGTGAGTGTAGTGTGGTGACAATCACCTGGAGGGTGCCAGCCTACAATTCTCATTCATGTAAAGTGTTGTAAATCAATGTTATTTCAAGAAAAATGAACAAAAATTTAAAAATAAAAATGGGAAATTTTTTAAAAAGTAGCCACTTCACTATGGCTACAAGAGAAGGTAACAATTACAAAATATAATCTTCAGCTAAGTAAATTATTTTGGTGCTAAGTCACTCAAAAATAATGGAGCTAAACTCAGAAATATATGACAGCATGAGAGTAAAAGAGAATACAATGTCCTAAAGGTTTATTTTTTCAAATAAATGTATCTCAATTCCAAACTGAAGATTAAAGATTTTAGAACAAATCTAAGAATTTCCACATGGCAAAGATTTAATGATTTTTTTTTTCTAGTTATGAACATGGAAAGAAGCAAGGAGAGTAGGATCTGCTGTTTTAAAGGCCAGGCTGCAGGAGACACCCTGGTGAGAAAGCCTCTGAAGTCTCTGGCCGGTGTTGGATGGGGAGTATCAAGAAAGTGAATTAAAGGTAATTAACCCAGCAGTGGCTTTCACATACAGGATAATTCAAGCAAAGTGGAAATAGCTGAAAATGGAGACAGCTTTGATAAACTATGTGCTAGCCTCCAAAGCTCCAGTGGAAACTAGACATGAGACAAATTGAAGTAGCAACCAACCAGGGTATGGCAGTGAAGCAGAAGCTATGGAATCATACTCTAAAATACTATCTTTACAGACCTCTAATATGATTCCTCATTTTCATTTAAAATTATATAATAATCATTATTTAATCAGTCTTAACTAAAGAACACATATATACACGCATGTGCGCACACACACACACACGGTTTGTTCCATTTTTGCGCCTTCTAAATGACATTTTTTCACAAGCTTCTACTTAGAGGGTTAGAAGCACAGATGCTGAGTCTGTTTAAAATGGCCTAGAAAGCAAAGCACATGCTTTAATCTGATGTCTAGGATGCATTTTTAAAAAATTGGATTGAAAAGGATTAGATTAGATTAGACCTTCTGGATTTAAAAATGTTAAAGCTCCATTTATGCTTTAACATAATCTCTTTCTGCTCTCTGGAGCCATCAAGCAGAAAGTCTTGGGTAGCTTTTTTATTATTATTAAATTTTAGGCTTTTTTTTTTTTCTTTTAACATCCTACTTTTGTAATAGGAAGAAATCCTCAGAGGCTGAGCTAAAAGTTCTTTTGCCCTGCCACTAAAGGGAAGGTTGAGTATGAAACCTTATGATTTTTAAAATGGCTTTTATGTATTTGTAATGCACACAATGACACGCATGAATATGAATAGTTTTTAAATCCAAATAGAAGTGAAAGTTTTTGAATTCTATACATTTTACAACAATATCATAGCTAATAAAATATGTCACTATAAAGCTTAAATAAAATATCTTTATTAGGCTTTGTTTAATGAACCCCAACTTTAGATATTCATTAACTTTAACCTCTATAAATCAAAGAGAAAAGCAGCTATATGCTATTTTCAAAATACTGAGGTTCTGAATACAATCAGATTTACTTAGTAGTTTCAATAATCATGAATCATAGAATAGAAAATAAAATTATATTTGAAATTACATAAAGCATCTGTGATGGAAACTTGAAAAATCTTTGCATAAGCAATGGAAGACTCCTTCAGCAGAGTTCTTTTTTTATTTCTTAGTATTTAATCAGTTTCTCTAAAATACATACACAAAAGTCCTAATATTGACCTGTAAGCACCTTTTGTGACCACTGCCCTTTAGTTATACCACACAAAATTACTGAATTAACAAATGCTCAATTATATTCATGTTGCATCAAAGATCTAAATGTATGGCTTATCACAGATAATTTTATGGCCTAAAATTATATTCATGTTGCATTTTATGGCCTAAAATTATATTCATGTGCATCAAAGATCTAAATTTATGGCCTATCACAGATAATGAAGTATTACCATTTTTCTAACACAGACAACACTATTAACTAACAAAAAATTCCTGAGGATATTACAACTATTTTTAAGGTAAACAAATTACACTATTTTTTTTTTTTTAGGTGAAAACATGGACAGTTGTAGTAAAAGAAATAATTATTTCTTTGTTGTCCCTATGTGAAGTTTGATAACCATTTAGTGTTAGGTACCATTGTACTGCCTGTCTCCAGACTAAAAATATTAATACAGAACACAATCATACAGAACAGTGTACTGAGAAAAAAGAATAATTTTCTCATTTAGGGAGATTCTAAATTCCATTTGGTTTGACACTGCGATTTTTGGGGGATATTAATAAAAGTGTTAATATTTATTTTGAGAAAAGGAAATTCATAGTTAATATTTTCTTCTTGATTTTAAAAAGCCTCTAGTGGTGTTTCTATCATTTAAATTTTTATTTTTAGTAAACATCATAGATTCTAGTATGAACCCTTCTTTTTTCATAAAATCTGTGTGCATCAGTAACAAAATATTTGATAAGAAATTTCTCTTTACATAGTCTACCTATAAATGGGGAAGGAGTTATAGAATTACACTACTTCCATTTTGCAACCCTAATAAAAGGGGGGTGCACTTAATGATCCCCAATGACTGCTGACATTGCCAAATGAGGACTATCCATTTCTGATAAATTCATATTTATCAGAATATATATCCTGATAAAATTCACAGCACTACATATGAAACTTATTTTGGTTTCTGGGTTTTTTTGCCTTTTTAAAAATCAAATCTGAAATCAATCAAATGAAACACTATCTAGAAATTTATATGGCAACAGAAAAATATGTTAAGCAATACACTTGGATCGAGTCAGGATATTTCTGACTCTAGAAAACTCCATTTGACAAATAATATTGTCTCTCCAATGAATAAATTGCAAGAGAGAGAAAGGGAATGAGAGAGGGTTGGAAGGAATGAGGGAAAGAGGGAAAAGAGATGGGACAACCTGTAGATTAAAAGAAACTTAATATGAATTTATCTTCAACAAAACACGATTTTTTAAAAATCTGAATATTACTTTCTCAACCAGATGGATGACAATGGTTGAATTTAACAAAGTTGTGAAAATTATTCTACTGTAAGAAGTAATATTCTTTAAAACAATATTTCACAAGCAGCAAATAGCTTTCCAAAAGTCCATTTACCTCTAGAAGAGCAAAACTAGTGATGTATTTAGTGAGGTCTTTCTTAAATTCAGCCAAATTAGACTGTCTGCCAAGCTTCAGAACAACACAATAACTCTTACAAGTTAGTATGTGATTGTCAGTCAAACTATAACAACTTATGAACCTGAGCCACAAAAAAAGGTACACTACATATCAGTACTAGGCTTCCTTTACTGGTTAAGCAGGGTCATGAGTAATTTCTTTTTCCAGATGGCCAACTAGCCCTCCCTGTAGTACACTTCATTATTTTATATTTCTGTAAGGATGAAAATAGAATATTTAAAGTATAGAAAAGAAAAAAAAAAACAGGAAGAAATAAGAAAAAATGCAAGCATTAAAGTATATATCTAAATTGGGGTGACATAAGAGCAATAATAAAGGAATACATTATAAAAGGAAAATATAGTATTAATAAGATAAAATTTGTACAAAATGAAAAAAAATAATAATTTCACAACAGAAACAAGAAGAGAAATCCCAGAGCAATGGGAAATGAAATACTCCCACAACATATTATGCTAAAAGGTACTTATTTCATTTGCAACTTGTATTTATATTTTTTTTAATGTGGAAAAAGACCAGCAAGCAACACATTATGTTAAAAGGTACTTACTTCTCTTATTTCTATTTAAAGAAGTAATAGCCCTTACTTAAATTACATATAGATTGGGTGTGAATCTATATTATTAAATTGTACTTTTTTCTGTAGCTTAGTGATATACACTTTTTAAAAAAGCATAAAAAGGAGCTGCAATTATTTTGTGTATTTTTTATTTTTATTCCTAAAATGATGAAATCTAAGGCATTTTTAATATTAAATTCTTAAAACTTCTGCTTTCAAATGTTCAAATGTTCAAGAATAGCTTTGAAAATTTAATTGGCTATCACAGGAACTTACTGCTTTCTACATTTGATCACAGTGACAGATACTGTAAATTTTTTTAAAGATCCTGAGAATAGTACATATTGTTACATAACTGACTTTTGTAAAGATAAAATTTTCTCTTAGTCAGTATTATAATACATCTTAATGTTGGGGAGTTAGTAACATGAGATCATAACTTCCAGAAAGTTAGAATGGAATTTTTCTATACCAAAGTTAACACGAAAGAGCGATCTCAAATGCAATGAACTGGAAACTGGCAGCATAATATATTCTTAGATATCCCAAACTTTTAAAAATAATTTTTCACACTGTAAATATCACTATTTGTTCATCTATATTCTACGCAATACTATGGACTCTAAATGCCAGCAGTATTTTGTTGCCTTGAATTCTTTTTCTAGAAACTCAAGTCAACAAGCAAAATTAAAACCTGTGTGAACATTTCTTTCAGTATGAAATACTGTTTTGAGGAAAAAAAAATTAAGAAGATTCTCTCTTTTTGTTGATATAGTAGCCCAATTTTAACTGTTGTTTCTTCTCATATTTTTCAGATCCACAAGAAGTGGATATTTTACAAAAAGAAATCCTGCCACCACCAGTCCTTGCTTCTTAATCCACAAACATAATCCAGAAAACTGAACTCTATTGTATTCACCCAGGTATTTGCTCTTTAACCTGTTCTTTCATCCTGATATTTCAAGATTCCTTCCTTTAGAAATTATTTTAGGGTGATTATACTGGTAAATTCTGATAGTTTCCCCTCATTTAACTATATTTTAATTTTCTCATCATTTAATTGGTATTTTTACATGACCCAGATTTCTGGTTTGACAGTCTTTTATTTCAGTACTTGAAAAATGTGGGTTTTTCTTCTACCTTCCTGGTGTCTGATGAGAAATCCATTGTCATTCAAATTACTGTTTTCCTATAGTTAAAGTGTCATTTATCTCTTGTTGCTTCAAGAATTTGTCTTTTGTTTGCAGAAGTTTGGTTATACTGTTTTAGTATGGATTTATATGAGTTAATTTTGTTTATGTTCAACCACTTTCTTGAATGTGTAAGTTTATGTCACTGCAATTTGGGGGTTTTCAGTTATTATTTTTTAGTACATTTTCATCCTTTCCTTCCCTGTTTCTCTTATATATCCTGTCTCTGATGACATGAAGAGTATATATTTGCTTAGAGTCCCCACAGGTCCCGAAGCACTGTTCAATTTTTTTCAGCCTGTTTTGTTTTTTTCTATTTTCTGTACTGAGTACATTCTATGGTTCTGCCTTCAAGTTCACTGATTCATTTCTCTGTCATCTATATTCTTATGCTGAACCTATCCATTATTTTGTTATTGCATTTTGAAATTTGTTTCCTCCTTTACATGTTCCTTTTCCTTGCTGAGATTTTTTTTCATAGGTTTCTAACATGTTTGTACTTGTTCATTGATACAGTTTCCTAATTTCTGCTTTAAAATCCTTTTCAGATGATTATAACATCTTTGTCATTTCAATTTTGATATCATTAATTATTTTCTCTCAAGTTGAGATTTTCCTGGTTGTTGGTATGACAAGTTATTGTCCATTTATACCTGGATATTTTATTATATGAAATTCTGGATCTCATTCAAATCTTCTATTATAGCAGAACTTCTCTGAAAATGTTCTGCTGGAGAGCTAGTACACTGCATTGTTACTACCTAGTGGAATGCAAGTTCAGGTTCTCCAGTAGTCCTCCATTTATTCTACCCTGTAAAGGAGGGTAGAAGTGTCTCCTGACTGCTCCCTAAATGGCCTCCACTGACAGCAAGGGAGGGTAGTCTCACTACTGCTAGATAACAGTGAAAGTCCTTCCTTTCCCATATGTATCTTCTGATAGCACTGCAACAGAAAGTGTAAGGGATGTCTCTTTATATTTGCTGATGTAGTTCCAGCTACCCATAGTCTCCTTAGACACCACAGAGGATGGAACTTCAGTAGTATCTGACTTGGGTGCAAGTCCAGTTCCTCACTTGGCCCTCTCTGACAACACCTCCTGGATAGCTTGGAGTATTTCATTATAGACTGACAAAGGTCTAAATCTAAATGCTCCACATTTGCTGAGGTGGTAGTGGTACTGTAATATTTTTTATGGCACTTTCTAAAGTAGAGTAGTATTAACTAAAAGTTTTCTGACTCTCTGCCCTTTCCACAAGGGAGAACAGGATTTTCTTGGGTTCCCCCCACCCTCCCATTCTTGTTGGCATTTCTGGGTTGCCAGTTTCTTGAGCACCCAATCTAAAACCTGGACATCAGAGGGAATACTGAGAGTAGAAAACCCACAGAGCTTACCACTGTGCCATTGCATGGGTATCAAGATTGTTAGGCAATATTCATACACCTTTCCATCTTTCAGAATCTTCCTATTTCTGTATTCTTTGTGAACGGAATAGGTAAAAGTACATGTATTTCATCATTCTGGAAACAGAAGTTCCTGGTACTATTTTCATAGATAGTAATTTAATTCTATGTCAAGGTGAAGATAAATAAAACTGGACATTCTAGCATAATTAAGTTTGTTTTGATCATTTTATATCCTTATAAATAACCATGTGTTATAATGGATAATTGTACAAAACAAAATTCAGACATTTGAGTCAAGGGTCTCTGAGTTTGAATCCTTGTATCTTAAAAGACATGTGACAGTCATAAAATTATTTAATACTTCTAGAAAGAATTCTGTATACTTACAAAACAGAAATCACAATATTTGCCTAATATGATGGTTGTACAAATTCAACGCCAACAATATAAATGAACAGTGCTGAGTACGATAGCATAAGTGTTTCTCTTTAAGGCATGCTTATATGAAATTATAAATTACTTGTTCCCAGATAATAACTGATGCTTTGCTGGCTTGAGGTATTGAAGAGGAATAAAGTTTCTTAAAAAATCTTTTCTTCTCCCTATACATCCTAGGATCAGGTTGTAAAAAGCATCTGAATTGTTTAACAACCAAGGATTGCCACAGATGAGCACACTGTAGCTCTGAAAAAAACACTTGAAAGTATTTTATAGTTTGGCCCATGACTCACTCCCTGACATTAATTCCTCTCTATAAGGGATTAATGTACTCAAGAATCAATATGCTTTCAAACAGATCCTACATCAGTGAGTTTCTTTGCTGGTCAGTATTTTCATTATTAACAACTTATGTCAGCAATATTCCCTATTCGTCTAGTGATATTTGAATTTATTCTCTCATTTTAGTCCTGATTGTTGAACATTTCTCTAAAGGTCTTTTATAACTTGATTTACCAAGAAAGCAAATTAGAAATCTATATGAAGACTCAGATAACTGAAAAGGGGAGCAATTAGGAAAAGTGTACTATTCAGTTCTACTTTCCAAATACGTGGGGTTCATATTTTTAATTACTCTATACTTCTTATGGTTTGCATTTTAAAAATTATTTTCCTCAATAACCTCAATTTATTCTATACAAATTTGTTATGTAGTCTTTAGTTACCATGATAGACATAATTTTCCCACTTGAATCCTAAATTTTAACATATTTGTTCTTATAACAATTATTTATCTAATCAGTGTATTTGTGCCAATCTCATTTTATATGTTTTAATATTATTTTATGTTTTAATATTATTTTCACATGATGTTTAAATATATATGTTCTATCCTAGATTGGATTTTCTAAATATCATCACCCCACTAAAAGGGATCAGTGTTCCTTAGAGAAATAGTCTAAGACAAGTCTTAGGTTAGAAATACCTCATTCTAGGAAACAATATGAGATAACTCTAGGATATATTTTTGTTCCAGAAAATAAGAAAGGGCTCAACAAATTAGGAAATTATGTAAAAATGACATTGAAGTCAGCTTTAAAGGTATTTCACAGGCTGAATCTTGAATAATTACAGTACAAAAAATGAATAATGATAATAATATATTATAATTGCTGATTTTAAGAGTCCACCTGTCTATATTGATTGTACATACAGACACAGTAAGTCCTCAGTGTCACCAATAGGTTCTAGTTGAAAACATCAGGAAGAAGACCTTCAAATAATGTTGCTTCCTGCAGTTATTTTCTATAATATTAGTGAGGAAAAAACAATGCAGTCAATGTTTAACTAAGCAAATGTTTTGTTCTGAATAATACAAATAAACCTGAACAATACATATTTACATACATTAATTGGGGAAAAAGAGAAGTTCTTTTATATAGTAGACTGTTATGTAATAAAGATAAAATAAATGCCTGAGAGTCTTATGTTAAAAAACTAATCCTGGGGCCTCCCTGGTGGCACATGGGGTTAAGCACCACACTATGAAGCATCCACAGCCACTGAAGCACAAGTTAGATCCCTGGCCAGGGAGGTGACCCAAGTGGCATAGCAAAACTCTCCTGCCTTGCCCACTGCTCCCCTCAGCAGTGTATTTCAGTTAATCTGCCTCTTCTGTTTTCCACTCTGTCTCTGGTGAATCCTCTCACCTCCCACACCTCTGGCCTGTACCCCAGCTCCTGTATGCATAAATAATATTAAAAAAAAAACCTAATCTCTAATTCTCTGAAATGTGACTGTATTTTGACACAGGGACACTACAGGGGTAATTAAATTTAAATCAGGAGACTTTTGAGTGGGCGGTAGCCGGTAGGATTTGGTGTTCTTCTAAAAGGAAATACAGACAATGCAAGCAAAGGGATGATCATGTGGAGACACATAGAAGGTGGCTATCTGTAAACAGAGGTAACCTCAAAAGAAAAAATCTGCCTCTAGAATTGT
Organism: Galemys pyrenaicus; assembly: GCA_019455555.1. Classification (NCBI taxonomy): domain Eukaryota; kingdom Metazoa; phylum Chordata; class Mammalia; order Eulipotyphla; family Talpidae; genus Galemys; species Galemys pyrenaicus. The sequence goes on from JAGFMF010011683.1 coordinate 932,221, forward strand.
GAGAAAATACATTTCTGTTGTTTAAGCCACCCAGTTTGTGTAGCCCTAGGAAATACATACAGTAGCAGTGTTTTTTTTGTTGTTGTTGTTAATCATTATTATGCAACCATCATAGTATTGATTCAGGGATGAATTACCAATTGACCCATTAGATTAAAGTTTGGTTTTGGTCAATATGCCCTGCATATTACTTATCAATTCCAAAGTAACATTTAGTGAATTTATATGTGTATATATAGTAGACAAGATAATATTATAATAAGTGAATAACCTCTAAAATTAGTAATTATTACTGCTATCTTGGTGTTAATTCATTTAAAATAGTATACCATTAGTTAATTAAAATATTTTATTTAAAATAAAACCATTTATTAAATAAAAATTTATTTTTCTCCAATGTTTATAGTAATTATTATGTATATAGCGTCAAAATACCTCTTATTAGTTGATCAGCTTGAGCTATTAGCGAAGATGAGTCAAGTTAAATTATACAACTCCTAGCTTAAGACTAATTATCTGGGCCCAATCAGTATCTGGGTTCCCCAATAAAGTACTAAAGGCTTCTATTATTAACGAAAAACTTCAGATATTCAGAGTTTAATAATTATTTCCTCATGGAATTGACATAATACAGTCTAAAGGAAAAGAAAATAAGTACTTCAGATCCGTTAGCTTATCACAGATTATTTGGTGATTTGGCCTGATTTTTTTAAAAAACTCTATATATGACCTTCAAAGATTCTATAACATATTCTAAGTATAAGTGAGACTCTCAACTGCAATAATAACACTGGAATAATAACTCATTAAATAGTTCAGATAATGATAAAAGATTCCTACATTTTGTACTAGTAAGGAAACTAGATGTAATTCCTCTTTTCTTTGATGATGAAGAAAATATTTTTGGCAGCAAGCAAATGTGCACATTTGTATGCAGAGGTATATTAAAGGTTCTGCTTTAAAAAGTGGACTCTGAACAGCACTGCATTGCTTAGAAAAGGGGTGTGGGACACCTCTGGTTAGACTCTTAATATGGAGGGACTGATAGTTTTCATGGAAAGTTAGGTCAAATCAATAACCAAAACAAAGGCTGAATCTTTAATAATTTTAAGAAAAGCAACTATGAAACTAATGGATATTAATGACTAAATGTCCCGAACATTTTCAAGAACATATACTTCCCTCCCCCACAATAAGTTAAACTTCTGGCAATTAGAAACTTATGGCATAGTCATTTTATTTATCCTTTGCAGCACATATAAAGGTGCTATCAAGCACTCAGTAAATATAATTTGAATAAGTAAAATACACAAGTGAAATTTCAACATATGTAAGTGAAGTGAGGAATTAAAAAATTTGTTTAATTACAAAGATCATTGGGGAGACAGATTCTGCCTCAGACATTGCCCAAGAACAGCTCCTCTCTTAACTTCATCACTTCTTTTTCCATTCGTGAATGTGAATATATAAAAATTCAACAAACCTGCATGTCTTTCTATTTCTGATTTAGGAAGGCCTATTTTCATTTCTCATGACAGTCCTAACAAGAGCAGTTCACCACGGAAGATCTGTACCACGTAGCTATATCGAAAAATTGTACTGATGTACTAACATCATTATTAACAGAAAACTATATTCCTGCTAATACTGCTAGCAACATATGAATAATATACATATAATGTATCTTAAGAATGCTAAGATAATTTAACTTTCTCTTTACCTAAAAATGGCAAACTCATTCCAACAATGTTCTTAAATTTAGTGGTGTTATCCACATAAATATTTTAGATATTAGGATCCTCTTTTCCAATTTGTAGATGTCACTCTGTATTTTTAAAATTCCCTTAAGTACTTTGATATAAATGCATACTAGTTAATGACTTTCAATTCTACATTTGAAGTTTACTTCATTATTTTATACATAGTGACTTTCAAATAAATGCATATTATTTTATATATTGTGTGCAATCGATCTAGTCTTAATGGTTTTTAGTTCTATATTTCTACAGTACTTTAAAAGCTAAGCAGCTACTCTGTATTAATTCACATTGTTTTTGTATATATACATATAAATGAAGAAATGTTGTGTATATGTGTACATATACATATATATGGAGTGACAGATCAATTAGTATTTATGAGCATATTTGCAATGATTCAACACAATAGTCATTTCAACAAAAATTATTTCTTTTTTATACTCACTATAATAGGGATTCATTTTTGTTTTTGTTCTATAACCCATCACTAATCCCCACAGACATTGTTTTATTATCTTTTAAAATGTTAGTCTAAAACATCCCGGAGGTGATTATAAACCTAGGTTTCTACTATCTAGTGCCAATATCACACCATTAGAAACATAAAATAGGAAGTTTTGTTTATTGGTTTGATCAAAATAGAAGATACCATTGAATGACTGAAGTGTTTTTGAACTGTCAGAGTATCTAGCTTCCTTATGAAACCTTTCACAAAATATTAGTAAGATACTTCATTCATTTAGACTCTACCTGGTGGTGCATCAGGTTGAGTGTCACACTGTGAAGCATCCATGCCACAGCAGCCCGAGTTCAATCCTGGCTGGGAAGGGACCCACATGGCACAACAGACCTCTCCTGCCTCGACCTCTGCTCCCCCTCAACAGGGTATTTTGGTCAGTCTGCCTATTCTGCTCCCCACTCTGTCTCTGGTGAATTTTCTCACCTCCCGTGGCTCTGGTCTGTACCCCAGATCTTGTATGCATAAATAAATGCTTTTTAAAAAAATATTTCATTTATATTTCTTATTGATAGTCCCCTTTTAAGAATGACATCTTAAAATGTAATTAAATATGTTCATTTTTATTTCTATTTGAATGCATTCTTCCATGAGAACTGGTAACTAGCATTCAGATAACATTTCTGTGCTGCAGGTAAAGCTTGAACTATTGTTTTCTGTTGTCCTCTGCTAACATTCATCTTTATTTCATTTATTATACCTAGAAGTCAACATCCCTAATTGTTTCTTGTCTTGCTTGTGATATTTAAAGAGCAATGGTGACACAGATTGTTGCATTTATAAAATTCAGATAACAGCATTACAAACATGTCAAAAATATGTTCTTGAACTGATACTGTGTCAAGTATATCACGACTTTCCTTGGCCTTAAGAAGTCCTGGTTTTTGTATTGCATCATGTCCCAATCCTATGAGCTGTTTCAAGTTTCCTGGGAGCAAGGTCCACACTCCATCAAAGCCTCCTCTCAGTCAGTACAGTAGGAACTGCAGTAATTCCTATCACTAGGCAAGAGCTGGGAACCTTAACTGGACTTAAAATTTTAACTTTCATTGCCCCTGCAGGGGTAGGAGTTCTAGGTAGTTGGAGATCAGAGTGGGCTTTGTGCTCAGAAGTCTGGGGAGGACTGGATTACACAACATGTATGCACAGGACAGTTAACTGACTGATGAGAAATAAGATACAAAAGGACAGTTTAGAGTTTAGGGGTTCCAAAAGACTTTCTAAAGACATGCTTGTGATCCAGCAGTAAGTATTCCTACTAGTCAAATTCTGACCAGCTTGACAAAAGCTATCTTATGTCTATTTTCCTTCCATTTTTAACTAATTTCCTTTTATTCTCCTCAAAGTATTGGCATATAAGTGTTTGCTCCCATGTTTATAGAGATTACAGGTTAATTTCTTGAATTTCTTTTAAACAGGGAGTTCAAGTCATTGTTACTTGATTTCTAAAATCTCTGAACATCTGTAAGATTATAGCCCAATGCCACTCATACCAGTTTTTGAAAACAATTTCCACTGTCATAATTAATGTTTGACCTTATAGCAGTGATTTTTGTCTTTCATACAATTAATAAAAGATAATATAGGAATCTAAAGCAACAAAAGTTAGCAACCAATCTGTTGTAATTAGAGGGTCTAGGAAAAAAGTTAAAGATACCACTGAAGCTTTTAGCTTTAGAAACTACAAATGATGGTAACACCAAAAATTCTTGCCAGAAAACAAATATTTCTAGATTAGGGTAAAGATAATAACTTAGAGAAAGTTATTATACTCTGGAATTCTCCTTAGTCCTCATCATATTTTAATATTTTCAACTCTTGGTCAATTAAAAAGATATAACTATCAAGTAAAGGTTATAAACTCTTCTTAGTTAACCCAAATCCATGTTCTTTCCTTGAAATGAAATTCTACCAATGTAAATTATCTGCAAATTACCCTGTAAAATAGTTTAACTTTCACTTGATTTATTATAACTTCAGAAGAACAGAAAAAGACTAGCTAATAAACTAATCTGATGAGCAGTCACTTCTGGCATTAACAGAATAGCCAACTGGCACAAAGTCCTCTGCAGAAGTGCCAGAATGAAGTGATTGTGAGTAAAACTTATCCTCAAAGTGTGTAATCCAGTCAGCAGGGACTTGTAAAGGAATAAGTATACATTAGAACACATGACAAGAAAGATAAAACCAATAATTTAACCCCTCAATTGTCATATCATATTGTTTAGAAGAGTAGTTAAGTGTCAAGTAGAATAAATCTTTCTGATGGGTCTCTAGAGCTCTTTGTGTCCTAAAATTGTTGCTTTATTGCTTAGGAATCCCCTCTCATTCTGGCAAATACCTATCACAGATAATCAATTCTATTTTGGAAGTATTGAATTGGAGTTACATATATCATCGTTTGTAAATTAACACTTTTAACATACTACATAGATATTATTATCTCCAGGAGACTCAGAGTAATTGATTTAAAATTATATAGACAATAAGTGTCAGAGACAAGAATTAAAGCTAATTTTTTAAAATTCTCTCTTCCCTCTACCACACTAAATCCTTATTTTTTTGTTACACAACTAAACTAATTAGCTATTTAAATAATGGGTATAATATAAAGGTCATCTAGTTATTATGAAAAAAGTTAGCGTTGTAGACACTTAATAGTGTATAAAAATGGAAGCACAGTCTAATTTTTTAATTGTAAATTTGATGTAAATGCACTGCCAACTACTTATTCAAATATAGTCCACGTGGCTCCATTCTATATTTACGAAATAAAAACACTATACATTTATTCTAATGTCACCATTTACCTGTGATAAATACTTGATTCAAATTCACCCACCACTAAAAATGTTTGCTTGGTAACACAGTCCCTAGCAACAGTTAGCATGTGCATAGACAGTTTCTGTTCATTGAGTTCCTTTTTTCCAATCTGACAATTGACATAAATGTTCATATTTGGCAGTAAGACTCAAAATTCAAATTCAACACAAGTTCAAAGTGAAAATATAATCAGAATTAAATCAATGTTTATACCAACACAATGACTAGGACAAGTGAGCAGACTATAATATAAAGTTAAAAAAGCATGTAAATGTCACTTAAGGAAGATGAAAAGGACAAGGGAAGACATAAATATCATCCTCAAAAGCACTAGTAGTGCACTGTTTTAGAAAATGGAAATATCAGTTACATTTTGGGAACTTCCAAACTTTTTTGACTTCCTTGTGACAAGCTCTTTCTAAAGAAAATATATAAAGAACAGTTTGCGAAATTAAAGGGTGTGTTTGATGTGTTTTCAGTATAGTTTAAAACATAAAACACCCCTTATCTCATTTTTTTAATTTATAAAAATTATCTTTTACATAGTTTTACATATCTTTTATATAGTTATCTAATTTTGGAGGCACAAAGTCTCCCCCCACCAAAACTCCTGTGCCAATGTCCTAAACTTTTCCTTTCCCTATACCCTCTTCCATCCCTTTATTGATTCTGGTAACCAGCATATTTTTCAGACTAATATTTTTGCTGTACTTTGTCAATTTGTTTTATTTAGTTATTTATATTCCACAAATGAGTAAAACTAGTCATTTTCTTTTACTTTTTAACTTACTGCACTTGGCATAATGATCTCAAGAGCCATTCATATTATCCCAAAAGGTACTATTTCTTTTTAAATAGATGAGTAGTATTCTATTGAATATAAACATCCTCTTAAATTTTCCTATTAAGCAGATTTGTTAAATATGACTAAAATGAGGATGCAAATTTGATGACTTTGACATTCACAATTTACTCATCCTCATGATACAAGGGTCCCTCAAGAGTTCTCTTTTTTTAATGCATTATCCAATTCTGGTTTACAGAAAATCTTATGTTACTTCTGATAAAACACACTATAAGTGTATAAGTTATTGAGCCTCCCTGGTGGCATAGCTAGTTGAGTGCCGCACTTGAAGAATCCCCAGCACAGCAGCCCCAGTTAGAGCCCACCAGGGAGGGGACCTACATGGCACAGCAGACTTCTGCCACACCCCACTGCTTCCTTCAGCGGTTTATTTCCATAGATCTGCCTGTTCTGCTCCCCACTCTGTCTCTGATGAATTCTCTCATCTCCCGCAGCTCTGGACTGTACCCCAGCTCTGGTATGCTTAAATAAATAAATCTTGAACAATAAAAAAAGAATGTAAGTTATTTCCAACATAACTCTCTCATCTAGCCACAGCCAGGCAAGTCTGTCATCACAACCTTTGACTAGGTATTCACACCCATTGTATGTCTTTAAATTGTGCTGAATTTTACTAAAAATATTGATAATAACCTGAACGTATAAGCTCACTAAAGTCATAGTTACTAAACCAGGTCAAAAATAATGTTCTCACTTTGCCACTTATGTCAATGGATTGAAATTTTTCTTCCAAAAATATAGCCTGAGTCACTTCCTAAGTAAATGACTGCCAGTCTGTAATAGTAAATGAAATACTTAAAGTTTACATATTAAAGATAGCATTATAAGGGATTTAGGAATACTCATTGCTTGCCTGATTCCATATTGTAGCAAGAACTGAAAGAAACAGGCTTTGTTTCAAACTAGTGCATGCTCATTGTCAAAAAAAAAAAAAACAAAAACCTAATTTCCAGTAGCAATTTTGCTTGGCTTAACTAGTATATAAAAGATGGAACAATAATGACATTGAAATCCAATATTGTACCACTAAAACTAAAGGCAGTCTTTTCTAATTGTAGGATGGATTCTACATTGTCAACTCTAGTTTAATAAAATGAAGGCACCACAGCAGATTTTTCCTCTATCTCAAATGTTAATCTCAGGTCAGCTAAGCCAGAGAAGCCAAAATGGGTTTGATTTATGAAATTAGATCTACTGCTTTTACACAGCTTTCATAAGGTTTTCTAATATTGTTTTTAAAAATAAAGATAGTTTTCCTGTCTGGTGCCATTTTGACAAGAAAATGAAAATTTGAAAATTCATCTCTATATATATTAGACAAAGTTTATATGTGAAAAAAGCAAAAAGTTCTGAGTTTTACATACAAACCAAAATAAATAAATGTAATTTCACTATATAGGTGCCGCCCTGAAAGATGAGAGTGTTTCATGTTCTGAGGTTGTTCAAAGATATTAACATGTTCTGTTTCTTTTTTTTTTTCTCATGAAAACCATTTTATTATATACCAGGGAAATAGTGAGGGATTGTGGAAGAGGAAGAATACCTAGGTGATAGAAGCTCTGCTTATATTTATTGCAAAATGTATTAGTAAACGCTGCTACTAGCTTACCATAACAATAATAATGATTTGTGTGTACTTTTGGTCCAAAAAGCCCTTTCAATTTCCATCCAGGGTCTCTACATACTACTAATCAAGCAGAAAAGGTATTACAGTTTTTTTGGGTTTTTGTTTTTTTACACTATTTGCTTGCTTTTCACTGTGTAGTCCTTGTTTTGATCCCTTTCCCTCCCCGTCCCCTGCAGCCTGTCTCTGATTTGTAGTTGTTGTTTATTTTTACTTTGTTTTGTTGTGTTTCTCCCCATTTTTGTAATTGTTGTTGTTGTTATATTTTTTTCTTGATCCCCTATATTTCTACTATAAGTGAAACCATCAGTATTTCCCTTTTTCCTTCTGACATATTTATAATAAAAATATCTCAATTAGACAGAAGTATGTTAGTAAATATAACTGAGATGCATTTTTTACGTTTATCTGTCTTAATAGGCCTGAGTGTCTAAGTCAGACTGTATGCATACAGATTAGCATATATTAAACATGATAAACCTAATTGTCTTATCTTTTCTTCATCAGCATTCACATTTCACTGTGAAATACTGTTTACTGCATAAAGTTTTATCAGGTATAGTCCTGTTTCACTTTAAGTAACTGCACACAAGAGAATTTATATATTTTCCTTGAGAGATTATATTCTAACTGAAGAATCTTTGCCCTTAACACTCAGATCTAAATCACAATGGGGTTGAAATATAACTAAGAAGTCAGTCATTGTAGTTTGACAAAAAAAAATGGTGATTTGATGTTGTACTCTAAAATTCAATGCATATAAAGATTTCTAAACTTGACCTCCAAAAGCTGACAAAATATATTGTCTTTTTTTCTCATATACATTATATAATATTATTTTATTATTATTTTATATATTTATATTATTTATTATTATATATTATTTTATTATTTTATAACAATTATAACATATATAGTTAAGACATATTATTATAATCATGGTCACAAGTCCTCTGTTATAACAGTTATGAAGACAGAATCCCAATGGTAATAGATGTTTCACTTCTGCCAGTACAATGTATGAAATTGAAATGAAAGGGAATGTGATTACTGTGGGATAGTCAACTTTTCAGAAGGTCAGGACCAAGGCATTTTTAATCCACCTCATAACATTCCCTCAGTTTATTTACCTGTGCTGAGGTCAACTATCTTCTAACTAGGGAAAGGAAGAAGAAAAATTCACAAACATGAGCAGAAAAAATAGTTATTCAAATAATTTTAAATAAGCTATGCAAATAATATTGTAAAATAATTTCAACAAGACAAGAAAGATCTATTCAATTTTTTTGTTAAATTAAACTTACTTATTTGTGATTCCTTAGATTTCTTGCTTTTCATAGAATAGTTATTACCAATAAAGAATTCTATGGAATCACAAATAAATGCAATAGTCTCTGCCCTCAAGATGCTCACAATTTTAATGGAAGATACAGATGCATAAAAATAAACAATTTTACTGCAAAGTGATTAATTTTATCAGAGAAATAGAAAATGCTAAGACACATTCTATTTAAGAAGCTAGCTCTTAAAAAGCAAGTTTTACTATTTTTAATAAAATAACTGATTTAATAAAAATTATAAAACATATAGTACAATGGCATTCCGCATTATGTAAAATATTCATTCTGAGCAAGCATAAAATAACTAAACAACTTGAAACTCAAAAACTTTTCATTTTGTTTCAAACCTGCTTATAAACATTTGTAAATGTTCATTTTGTGCCTTTTAAATGTAGATTCAAAAACATAATGGAATGTTCATATTAAAAAATCAACAGTTTGATGTTTCATTAATTCATAAAGAAAAAGAAAAATAGGAAAATGAATCAACATTACTTTGCCTGATGCAAAACTCAAGTCACAGAGAACAATCTGGATGAATCAGAGCTCTCCATAATCCTCTGACTACTGCTTCAAAAGAAAAATCAGCAAAAAAGAGTATGTGTAAAATATTTAATAACAGAAATATACTGTCATAGGTTTACATGTAGAATGTAAAACCAAAGTGTATACACTGGTATATGAAGCAAACAGAAGAGCAAATGAAAACATTAACAGAACAAAATCATGACTAAGCAACATCACAATAAAAAAATCATTTAAATCTCTATTCACGATAAAAATGAGTCAACATAATGATCTGGATGACAGAACTGATATATCCTGTATAGATTATTCACAAATATATATGTAAATATTTGATTATACATGGTAATTTACATGTATATATAAATGTATATGATTATTTTTTACTGTCTAAATGATACCTGTGAAAGTTCTGCACAAACTTCAAGGTACTATACAATATAAAATTATGATCACCAGCCTTAGGCAAAATAGTTTTGTTGAATGACTTATATTCTTAAATAATTGCTCATACTCAAGTACCATGAAAAATATAGAAGAGTGGACTAAGACTTAAGAAAATGGGGGGAAAAATAGGATTCAGGGCAATAAACAAACTTGGTGAATCTTTTTTTAAACTTTTCTATTTATTTTTATTTATTTTTTATCACAATGTTTGCTTTCTTTTCTAGGTGTATTCCTCACAGAATTTCCATCACCAATTCACCCGTTTACCATCACCATAGTTCCTGTGCTCTTCCAGTTCTGCCTTGAGCCTAATCTCTCCCAATTCCCTGCAGAATGTCTCTGATTTGTAGTTGTCTGTTTACTTTCGTTTTGTTGTAGTTTTGTTGTTGTTGATGATGTAATTGTTAGTTTTTTTCTGTGACCCCTTATATTCTTCCTATAAGTGAGACTATCCTGTGTTTTCCTTTATCAAATATAGGAACAACTGCCTTAGATCAAACATAAAGCTACCTCATTGGTTTCAAAGGGATAGTCTTTCTGACTTTGGTCCATGATAAAGAGTCAATCTAAGTTAAGGAGGCAAAGTAGGACACTGACCTCATCCACTGGGGTAGGATGCCTCCTCTTCAATTACAATACAGAAATTAGACTGAAAGCAAATTAGGTCTCTGCTATCTGCTCCCCTATTCTTCACGATAATAACCTAGAGTCAGGAAGGGAGTTCTGCATGCAAATAATTTCTGCAACACTATGATTTGCACAAATGATTCCAATTTGTCACTAACTTCTTATGGAGCTCTACTTTATGCTTATTACTCCCTAATAAATAATTCCTCCCTAAATTTGCATATGTTACTACAAATTTAGCAAGCATATCACTCATGCTGTCATGTTGAATTTAACCTGTAGCTTTAGAGAAGAAGGAATGAACCTAAGTTAAGACTGTAATTATCCCCAAAATGAGATGACCCTTTGGAAAAAAATGTCATTCTGAAAAGCCGCTTAATTCTGAGCATTTAACTAAAGACCGATTTTGTACCTAAAGTTTAAAGGAGAAAAAAAAAAAATCCTGGTGGCATAAAGCTCAATACTTTGATGAGCTATAGCTTTTGTTCAAAGAAAAAATTCACACAGTTTTCCTGTTTGAAACACCAATACACAGCTTGTGGAAATATAAACTTTGACTTGTAAGTAAGCTTTAAGAGGTAGAGTTAGTACGGTGTGATAGTTTTCTAGGTGCCCCTGACTTTTTCCAAATACTTTAATGGGCTCTTCTCTAGTCCCTTATACCCCTACTTCTCACTTGCTCTTGATTTTCTTGGATGCTGAGCAAATTACTATTTATAGATACTTCATGGAGCCTTGAAGGGGATTTTAATACAATTAATTATTCTTGTCAGCCAGGAAACTGAGAATCCAGAAATCATACATTTTCCTATTATATAGATGTTCAGCATATGGCATTGCCATACTAAATTCAGGCAAAAGGAAAGAAACACGACCAAATGTCAATATAAGATTTTTTTTTTAATCTAAGCAGCTCAGAAGAATATATCACAATGTGTTCTCCAGGTAGACAGGGAGAAGATACAGGTATTTGGTTTTGTCAAAGGCATCTGACAACCAATTAGTCAAATTAAGAATAAAATTATATGAAGCAAAATGCCATCATTAATTAGAGACTTTGAAAATAGAAAAAAACACACTTGTGTACTACTGTAACAAAAACACTGATTTAGAAAATTCTTTGTTGAAGAATGATTTAAATAATTACTCAACTTCTGTATTATACAAAGGTCAACTGGACCCTAAAGAAAATCAGAACACTTTAAAAGAAATTATATGCCTATGGGAGAGCACTTATCAATATTAATTCATAAAAGTAAAAGGAATTGTCTCTATTCTGAAATAATCCACTGAGTTTTGCTTTGCTTGAGCCTGCAAATACTCATTTAATAACCAAAACTGGTATCTGGCCCTGAGTTTTAGTAAGCTAAGGATTTTCCAAAACTCACTTTTATTCAGATTACAGAAGATAAAATTCTGATCAGGATCTATTTTAAAGAGCAAATGAACCACATTTCATTCCTTAAAACAAAACAAACAAACAAAAATCAAACAACAAACTACTGCTTGGTAGTTTTAAACAGCATAAAGACATTATTTTTCACCCTTTCCAGCTCCTATGTTCATTTAAATCCAATTATCTATCCACTTCACTCTAGATGGAAAAACTGGGCATTTAGGTGAAATACTTGTTTTAGGATAGCTATTTTTTTCTATGTCAGAAACAGACTGAAAGCTTTTCATGCTTGATGAACATTCTGGGCTCCTTGAAGGAAAGAAAAGTGGCTGTGCAGAGTACAGCCTGGAGTACTTCTCTCACATACACCTGTTCTAGTTTTTGATGCACTGGCCCACAAATCACCTCTTCCTCTTTGTCAACCTCAAAGCCTCTATTCTTCTCCAGTGACCAGAAGGCTGATGCAACAAAAGGAGGCAATTCCAAAGCAATGTCAGCAGCCCTTTGCTACTGAAAATAACAACCTGCTAAAATTTGATAGCTGAAAACTAAAAGGTAATGTTTGTATTGGTTTTTATGTAGGACATCTTAAAAATAAGACAACTGAAGCATTGTTAATTCAAATTCCTATCTGCTAATCCAAGGAATGAGGCTCCTAGTACTAAGTTCTATGGATAAGGCAGAAAAGAAATATAATTGTAGTGCTTATGGCTCCAGCAAGCAGCAGCAGCATCTCTGACACAGAACACCACCACTGAGCTACTGGCTGCCATTAACCCCTTTAGCATCCCAATTCTGCTTCTTGGCTAGCTAGCATACAATTTATTTTATATCTCTTCTTGGTAACCGAGGTCTTTCTTTTGCTCTGGCATACCTGTCTCTTTCCATCTTTACAAAATGTACTGTCACCTTTTATTGCATTTATAGCCATGCTGCTGCTGCCAAGTTTAATTATAATAGTATTTTAAAATTAAATTTAAATTCCAAGTATTTAAATACATATATAATGAGAAAAGGAGTTTGGAAAAAGGAATTCTGATAAATTATTTTGTTGATACGATTTGAAAAACTGGACAAGTATGTCCTCATTACACAATCAAATACTACTCATAGCCTCAGTTTCCCAGATTTAAATATTGTGTGACTTATACAATTACCTGAAATTTCCTTTTCATGTAGTTCCATTTTATACTATAGTACTAGCATAGTTTTCTCTCTCCATTTGTAAATATACTGTGGAAATATAGAAAATTCCACATTTCTAATTATTTTATATCTGTTAAGAACACAAAAGACTTGGTAATCTTTAGGAAGCACTAGAGGAAGGGAAGCATTAAAGGGGTATTACAATTGCAACACAAATACACATATTTATTCAATTAACTATTACCAGGAATTGAACTAAATCCTTCACATGAATTGTTGCATGTAATCTTCCCAAAAGGAATGGAATGACCATTGCAACTTTACTAATGAAAAACAGGTTTAGGAAGGTTCAATAACATAATGAATTTCTCCTACCCATTAAGAAGGATCATCTATGAAACTCCTCCTCTGAAAACTGAAAAATTTACATTTCAAAAGAGAAAGTTTGTTCCTCGTCTCCATGTCTTTGCTGGATATTTTACCAAAAAACTTCTATATGCAACAGCTTCTGTCAAGCACTAAAAAAGATCAACAGCATAACAATATCATCAAAGGATAACAAGAAGTCATCTGGCAATGTTTCCTTGTTATAGGAACAACAAAGTCCTTCTCAGGGAAATTATTTCAGATAGTTACAAAAGCAGCCTGTCTAAACACTTTAAAAATTATATACAGAAACAGTAAAGGACTGTAGTTGTTTGGGGGAGTGGGAGAATATGAGACATGAAGAGCATCCTACCAAAAAACTTTAATTTACAACTGCCAAGAACACAGCTCACTAATCCTACTAAGAGTCCCTACGTTAATGTATATGATCTTTATCAACCAGATAGAGAACATTTTGAGGGAATGATAGGTCCTAATAAATATGGATGGTCTCAATATCCACAATTGTATTCAATATTTATTGCAGAAATATAATTTAACTGATCAAGATTCATAATCAGTGGAGATTGTTGTTAAATTCTAAATAGTGTTATAAAGTCTCAGGTGACATATAAGGTAGCATTATTTTATCTAATAATTTTTAAATACTAATATCTAATATTTTTAATCTAATGAGATATTTCTTTATTGCTTTGATATTTTATACTTGATAATTTAGTATCAGTAAACAAAAAAAGTAGACATTTATCCACCTTCCCATTCTACTTTTCCTAAGTAATAAATCTTTATTTTTTTTTAAATAATCTATTTTTTTTAAAGATTTATTTATTTATGCATACAAGAGCTGGGGTACAGGCCAGAGGTGTGGGGGGTGAGAGGATTCACCACAGAGAGTAGGGAGCAGAACAGGCAGATCAACAGAAGTACACTGCCGAGGGGAGCAGCGGGCACAGCAGGAGAGGTCTGCCGCGCCATGTGGGTCCCCTCCCTGGCCAGCAGCAGGGATCGAACTCGTGCTGCAGTGGCCGCGGCTTGCCTCACAGTGCGTTGCCTAACCCACTGCGCCACCAGGGAGGCCCAGTAATAAATCTTTAAACGATCTCTTTTCTATCTTTTTAATTTATATAACATTAGTAGGAATCTTGTTAATTAGATAATTCTTGTCACCAGGAACTGAGATCAGTACATTTAAATTAAGAAAATGGAGGTAGGCTAGACAAGTGGCACAGTTTGCTAAGGAATTTCCAAGTTATAGAACTGAATGTCCATGTTCTAGAAGCCCCTCAGTTCTGAACAAATTGGGACACTGATGACCTGAGAAAGTCAAAAGGCATTTCTATAAAATCAGAGTAATTTTAAATGGAGGAACCAATCAGGTAGTAAATATTTTTTATGAGTACCTAACTGATGCTTAATTTTTGTGGTGCTTATTTATTTATGTAAAAACTGGGTGGATTCCCTAATTCCAAAAATCTCTGTAATCTTGAAGCAAAATATATTCATACCAAAATCAAACATTTATATATTTACTTTAAAGAGTTGTGGTGAGTTAAAATTTGAAAGAAAACTAGATTTAAGTCATTTCTGCAATTATTTAGACAAGAAAAAAAAAAAAAAAACAATGTAATCCAAAGCAAAGAAGAAACATCTGATTAACCAACAGATACGATTAAGATTAAAGTGAAAATTCAAGAAGAGTACCTAATAGAGTGGTTTTCAGACTGGAGTAGTACTGTGAAATTTATTCACACTGGATCCACTTCCCAGAGATTCTAATTCCATTGTTCTGGGATAGGTCATAGGCATGGGTGTTTTTATACATTTCTTCAGTAAATTTAGTGTCTACTATGTTATCTTACTTTGAATGACTTTATTCTTATGGGAAAAAAAATTATTGAAGAACAGATTAATAATTTATCTTTTCTTATTACCATAAAAATGAGAAAAAGTTTGTTTATAGTTAGATCTTTTATCTTTTACTTATCACTCTTTAGCAGATTACTTAGACAAAAATAATAACTGAGACTGCTTCCATCTCATGCACAGCATGCACTATAACTTACCTGTGTATACATACACATGCTTGTATGAAACAGTGCATCACAATTGATTTTTTTAATCAGATAAGGAAAGGGAACAAATTATCATCAGTTAAGTCCTTTTCTATAATGAAACCCAAGGACATGTATAAAAAGAAATGAACATTTGGAATCTGTAATAAGATATACAAGGCAATGGCCATTTAAATACTATTTTCAAATTTCTTCAGGTCAATAGTAGCCAAATGTTTAAATATACTGACTTCTCAGTGACCCATATCAGTTGACTAGATAATGTGAGCTTGTACTAGTGGAAAAATCAATATTTTTGAGAGAAAAATTACATAAATGGGCTCTTCTGATGAGATACTTTAAAAAATACTAAGTAATACTTGTTTACACTCTGAACAATTTCTATTTTAAGAGTATAATACATGACATAAAATCTCTAGTATGAGAATGCATTGTTAATAAAAGGTTGCTTAAATTTGCTATTCTGAGAGATCTATTATTCCTAATGAAATGTTTCCTCACAACCTTATAGTAGAAAAGTAAAATGAAAAGTTGTCTCAACATTTAATCATTTCTCACAACATAAACACTCCATAGAGTAGTTCAAAATTTTCAAACACTGCCAAGGAAATAGTAAACTACATTACATTGAAAACATTTTTCTTCTATGTTAAAGAGAAAAGAGAGATAGCATCCATCTTAGCTACTCCACAGGAAGCTCAGCCAGAAAATTTCAGAGAAAAGTTTAATAAAATTGCACATAATTTGGCTATTGGCTCAGTTGTTTACAATTTTTGAAGTTAAGCAACAAATGCTTAATTTTTTAGTATTTTAACTCTATCAAGTTATTCAAATAGCCAGAAATTATCCTTGCATTTTAATATGGGAACAAAACATTAGGACAAAAGATTAATCTTTTTCTTATCAATGGTATTAATAAGAAGGCACACAGACACAAAACATTTTTAATCTGCTCAAATTCTACCTATTCAATGCATTCCAATCATGATACTTTTATTATGATCTCAAGTTTAACTAAAAAAGAAGAGGGACTATTTAGTGAATTATTGGTGCATTATTCACATAAGTAAAAATTCCTCACATATTTTGACTCACTATTACCTGAGAAAACATATATGTGTGCATTTATAGGAAAGATACTTGCATATAATTTTAAAAACACAAGTAATTTGCTTTTTAAAAATAAATATTTAGAACTTTTACCTTTGAAAGCACACATTTATTATCATCTCTTTTAATCTATTGTATAATTTTGACTGATAACTAAGTTAGGTATTCATAAGATTAAATAAATAAATTAAAACAGGCACAGGGATTTTATGACTTGCCTAGTGTCTCAAAATCTGCCTAGTGACAGAGCAAATGATCTAGAATCCAAGTGTTCTAACTATGCCTCTTTCCATTTAAAGATTAACTAGATTCAGAAAAAGACAGTATTTTTCAGGATGTATTCCTAAAAACCAAAGATATTGAAACAGTAGAAATTATGAATATAAGGTATTTAAAAATTTTTGAAGAAAAAAATGCAGATTCCTGACAAAACCAAGTTAAGTGTTAAATTGTATTTGAATTGGATGTTTTATACATCTTGCTTGTACAATACTTTAATTTTTAATCAAATATTGTATATTACTCTCTAGGTCGTAAATCCATGGAATTCATGAAAATTTATCAATGAAATCGCGCACACCCATGCACACACCCACATGCACACACCCACACACAAACACACACACTGACAGGCAAGTTCCTTGCATTCAGTAGCAAACTCAAATACTTGTTGAAAGAGTTCATGGGTTTCCTAAATAAATGACTAAATAAGTTTAATAAACATATGGAACAAAAGATGACAAATACGTAAAATACATAATATGTGAGTTTATTCAGTATTTGTTTCATCTCTTTAACCTGAAATAAACTATTTTTTTCACAAACTCATATTGAGATTGCTGAGAAAGCTGTTTATGTGTGCTTATGTGTATCCACATATCATATATTCATATGAGTACTGATAATAAGCTTCACTCACTAAACCAACTAAGGTATGTTATGGACCAGAGTGATGGCATCTCTGTGCTAGAACAGGCCATGTTTCCTCCTCCTTCCTTATCCTTTTACTTTCATAGCAAAGTTAGATTGGCTATAGATAGCACTTCTTCCTAGCAGGAAAGTAAAGAGCAAAGCAAAATATTAAAATTTAAGAGCTAGTCCAAGATGCAGACTGTTAAGCACCTATAAACTCATTTTAGCCATAATCATTTGATCAGTTGGTTTTCCTCAATATTTCTAAATCTACTATGTTTCAAATTATCACATCACATGTTCCACTCCTCTAGTATAAAATCCTATGAGGTTGTGTTTCCTCTTATCAGCCCACCCCGAATGTGTGTCTCTATTTCATACCAAGGGGCTGACTTGGCAGAAATTCTGTGCATTGTTTCATAGTGGCTTCTACCCCTAACCACAAGATACTTTTCATTTATATTCATTAAGGAAGGACTCCATGGGCATCAAAACATGTATCCAGATCTCAGTTTGTTATTTGATTATCCAACTTAATCCCATTAGACACTGATCTTTTAATAGCAAAAAATCTGCTGACAAAATGTCTCTGCAAAAAAAAAAAAAATAAAAATTCCCTGTGTGAAGTATTTAATTTTACAATCAGTAAAAGCTGGAGTTTACATTTATTTCAATATTAATCAGAGATAATTTCAAATGAAAAATAAAAGAAAATAACTGCCTTAAGAAAATAAAATCTTACAAGGCACAGTGAAACTTAATGAGATAATCTCACTTTTTTTTTTTCCATTTAGAAACCTAGCTTTTCTGTAGGAACACTTGTGCCATAAATGTTCAGATGGTTTAGTCTCTTCACAAGTCTAGATGTAAAATCTATTCTCACTTTATATAGAGTTTCTGCATTTCTGAGGGGGCACACAGTGTATATAGTAGTATGTACTTTATAGTAAAATACATAAGCAGAAAATAAAATATTAGCACCCAAAATTCAAAACATCTTAAGAAAAAAGGAACTTTAACATATATAAGGAGAAGTCATATGCATTCTTTTTGATTAAACAAAAAGAGATGAAAAGAAGATGTAAAAAGAATATATTGTGTACACAGATAGTCAATAATGAGTTAAAGGATACACAATAAAATTTTTATCCAGTAAAAGAATTATAAAATATTATTAAATAACTAATTGAGTACCATATCAAAAACAGAAAAACCATATTAAAACTGCAATTTTACTCATACCCCCATTTCCTCACCAGTTAAATGGATCTAGAGAAAGATTTCATCAAACCTCTAATCCCACAGAGACTTTAGGGACAGTATTATATTAATATTGTTATACAAGTATGCTTGTGGGAAAAAAAAGTATAATATATGTTGAACAGCTATTTAACCTCTATTTTATCCTTCACCAAAATGATAAGGAAAGAGAAAAAAAGGGAAAATTTTAAAAGCACATTTCTATATAAAGATTCCCACAAAATTTAACAAGATCTTAAGATCTTTTTTAAAAGAGCAAGTAATATATTAAAAGTTTCTATATTCAAAAATGGATTAACAAATGGTATATTCACAACATTAATGAATTTTCCATGTAAATTAATAAATATTTTTAAAATTATCCTCCTGAAAAGAATATCTTAACTTTTAGCTCTGGCCTAATGGTTTTGGAACTATTTCATGTGAAAGAGCACCCAAGGGCTAAACTGAAGTCATGCTCTGAGATGGGTAATAATCAGTTTCTCTTGTTGCCCTTAGCTCTCCTTTCTATTTTTTTGCTATTGTCTTTAGTGATATCAAAGCTTTTGTATATTTAATCATTTAGCATTTATTTTGTCCTTACTATGTAGTAAATAAGGTATACTCTGAGTATAAATAAGGTATACTCCGAGTGGAGTATTTGAACTGACAATATAGAAAGTGTTATATAGTCCCTGATTATAAGGGTTCACTGCCTATTGGCAAACACCAATACTGAATTCCACACAATAAAAAGACAATGGCAATATCCATCATTGACAGGGCTGCAAACTGATACATACTTTTTGTAAGTAATTTGTCTTTTTCTTCTAAAGCTAGTCATATATTCTACCACCAATAATTCCAGTCTTAGGTATATACATATTTATTTATGTAACTCAAAAATGTTCATAGCAACATAATAATTAAGAATTGAGA
Source organism: Galemys pyrenaicus (assembly GCA_019455555.1). Classification (NCBI taxonomy): domain Eukaryota; kingdom Metazoa; phylum Chordata; class Mammalia; order Eulipotyphla; family Talpidae; genus Galemys; species Galemys pyrenaicus. The sequence continues at coordinate 951,950 of JAGFMF010011683.1, forward strand.
ACTCAAACTTCATCTTTGAGAATATATAAATAAATGTGAAATAATCTCATAATGGAATATGATTGTGAAATTGAATTACTGTCAACCCACAGGAAGAATATCAGGCCATGGAGGAATATCAGAAACATATCCTTAAAAGAGCAAAACAAAATGGTAATATACTATAAATACTATACCATGTTAATGAAATTCAAAAACATATATACAATATATCTTTAAGGATACTTACCTCCTATTACATTATTTTACATGTAAAGGAAATGTAAGCCCTAATTTCAGTATAGTGATTACATTTAATGGCCTGGGGAGAGGGGTAGGGATAGGGGGATTGGTCAGTGGTAAAAACTTCAGGTAGTTTCAGAGTAGATTTGTCCTAATCTAGTTCATAGACTGGTGGGAACACAACTCAATTTATGATTAAGTTCTTAATTTACTGTATGTTAAGAATGTTTTTATTTGCATCAAATTTCTAAAAAAAAAAAAAAAAAAGCTACCTTTCCAGCCCATCTCCTAGTCATATTCATTGAGCATTATTAATTTGCTATAACTGTCATAAAAAATAGTACAACTGGGTGGCTTAATCAACAAATTTTTTTTCTCAAGATCAAAGTGTGAACAAGATTGGCTTCTTCTTCTTTTATTTTTCCACAAGTTTCAATGTTATTAAATTGTACTAAATCTCCCTGAAGTTGTTAGGAATGGAAGCCAGGAAATTTTAACAGGACTAAAATATAAATCAGTTTTCCAGAAGGAGAAGAATAATCCAAAGGAAGGAAACAGCATAAGCAAGGGTGCAACATGTTATAGAGCAGTGTATTAAGATAAGATAGAGAAAAACACTGAGGCTAAAGTATAAGACACCTGGGAGAAAGCTAGAGAGGGTTATACTGATAGTAAAATTCATTATTTCTGGGAAATGTCTTAAATGCCAAGAAGGAAGAAGTTTATCCTAGAGAACAATGAGGTTAAGCTGACATCTTTTAAATCAGGTACACTACTATAAGATCATAGTTTCTTTAGGATAACAATGATGCAAAACTTTGGGGAAAGAATAGTGGAGAAAAGAAAAGGGTCAGTTCAACAATAAAAGAGTCTAGGTGTCACAAGACGAAGATTTCAATAAAGTTTTAATAGTAGAAAACAGGTCAAATATACCTCAATAAAGCTGTCCCCTTATGGGGCATTAGGAGTAATGAAAAGCCACAGACATTCCTACATTTGGTATTTCATATGTTGTGGATGAAAATGTTTTCAAGTTATTATTAACATGAGAGAAGAAAGTGGTATGACAAGGAAGATAAATTCAATTTGGACATTGGGTTAAGGAGGTTTCAGAGATTTATGTGAAATTTAGTAGACATTTGAAAATACAATGGCAAGTTATAGAGAAATTCAGAAATATATACCCTAATTAGTAGTTATGACCACAGATTCAAATGAAATTTTCATAGGGAAAGTAAAAGCAGAAAACTTTAAGAGACCAAGAATGGATGGAATTTTGAAAAAAGAAAAACTCATGTCAAAAAATTATATTCTCCCTTTTTAAAATCCATAATCATTTTACAATAATATAGGACCTTTTAAGTCCAAAGCCAGAGTGTCAAGGTTCATGATACTCCTTTATCATCCTTGAGCAAGTTAATTAATTCTGTTCTACTTCTGTTTTCCCAACTCTAAAATGGAAATGGGATAAGAACAGTAATTGGGCTTCCCTTGTGGTGTATGGGTTAAAATCTCAGCTCTGTCAAGCTATCAACAAGCACTGCTGCATGAGTTCTATCCCCAGGCAGGGAGCTAAACCACATGTTGCAAGACCTCTTGTTTCTAGCAGGCTGCTCCCCCTAGCATTTAATCTATGGAATGTCCTTTTTTATTATCAAGCTTAACTACTTAGTTTTAGCTAAGGATTCAGTTAATAAAGAAGGAAAGATGGTTCCAAAAATTTGTAAAAGTGTCAAATTAAAAATTAAGTCAATAATATAGAAAGATCAATAAGCGAGAAATTTGTTACATTACTAACATTATCATGGACATCTGCAAAGGCTACCATGGAATGAAGAACATACATTTCAACAGAATACTCTTCCCTTCCCCTTTGTTCCCTCTCTCCCTCTTGAAAGTACTAATCCTTCACTGTGAAATCAATGTTGTTTCTCAAAAATGCAAATATAACTGATATTTTCAGATATTTTCCAGTTTTCCTACTTCTCATTAGTTTCAATTCCAAGATTTGAAAGCTATCTAATTACATGCTTGCTATTTTTGAGATTAACTAACCTATAATAAAATGAAAGGACAATTTTCAAGTGGCTAAAGAATAGAAACATCAAGTCCAAAATGGTGTGTAAGAAAAGATAAATAGAGTGGTGCTGGGAGTTAGGGGAAAGAGTGGCTTCCTCTTTTAGTGAACTTCAGGCCTGATTTTTTTCTCTTTAAGGAGGAATTCAATAATATGAAGGTAAATAAACAGAAGTATATTTCAAATTATAATCATTTGACCAGTCATTTAACTCACCCATAGCAGGTTTGCCTAAATTTAACCTGTTTTTCAGTCAGCTTTCCTTCAACCTTCAAAAGGTTTTCTTCATTATTAGTGACAAAACTGTCACTAATAAAATTATATTCACCCTTTTTAAAATCCATAATCATTTTATAATAGAAGCACACTGATGCTTTGTGTGCAAATGGATGAATTTTTTTCAGTGAGTACTTATTATAATGATAGAAACAGAATAAATGAAGGACAGAACTATTTCATTCTGGTTTTAACTAAATATGGTAAGAAGGAGACAAAGAAAACCACAGCATTTAAGACTTCTCATTTTGACATCTGATATTACCTGCTTGATTTTCTTTATTTTCTTCTAACCATTTTTCACAATAAACATGTTCTTATTTTTCTGGTATTTATTGTCATTTTATATTTTTAATAAAAGGGAGAAATACCTTATTTTAAAGAGAAATGGGTTATTCAAAAACAGGCACTGACCAGAAGACATTAGCACAGGTCAGAGGATTTATATAAACTAGACTCTTGCTGCCCTCTGTTGGAAAAAACAAGTGAATAAAATCACTTTGATTCTATGTATTTTACTATTGTCTGCTTCCTACCATTGTCATTGTATAGAAAACATGGAACTAGGACCAAATATCAAGTGCCAGGTTATAATTTTCTAAAGACTATGTAAAATTATTTAAATAACATGGATACAAAAAAAGTTATTTAACATTAACAAAGGCTTATTTAACAGCATACTGAATAAAAGTATAATTCATTTTAATACAAAAATCTAGAATAGATAACTCTACAAGCTAAAACAGCAATGTTATAATTAATATTTAAGGTTTCATATAGTTTCTAAATCTAAAAAACTTAATTATAGAAGGGTAAATTTTCAGTGTAAAGTGAAATGTTAATAGTTTAAATATAGAAAACATTAGGAAATAACTTTATCTGCCACAATTAAAAGAGGCATTGGTTTTATTTTCTAACTTTATACATATTTGAACAATAACATTGAAACTTGTCAATAACATTGTTATAATTCAAAGGTAATGTTTGGTGAGCCTGTATTTATTTAAAAATAAATAAATTCAGACAAATCTTAGGTCTTATTGCTCTACAATTCACCCTTATCTTCCTCCACCAGAAAAACTAATATCAACAAAAATATTTGAACACAATATTAAACATGCGGTAACACCTTCAGATTAAATCTGGTCACAAAATCAACAAAATGAAACACATGGATAATGCCTTTGGTAAAATGAGCAAACATCAAATACACTGTGTATGTGAGTCACAGATTATTGAAATCTGGTTAAGTTCTTCAGGAGCATAAGCCTATATGGAGGGCTACATCTTGACAATACAAAAATTAATGACTGCCAATAATAATTCTAGTTAGTAAAGAACTAATATTTCAAGATACTGAATACAGTCTAAAATACAATATTAATGACTGTACATAATAATTCTAGTTAGTGAAGAACTAATATTTCAAGATACTAGAATAAACCAATAATAAACAGAACTCAAAACTACAGCAAACAAAACAATTTGGTGGATCTGAGGGCAAGAAAAGAATGTAGCCAAAATTCTAATAATAAGAAATATTATCTGCCTACGAAAAACTTAGTTTTGAGAATTTAAAACACAAAACCCTGGAAAATCATATTCATAAAAGTAAATTCTCCTACTTAGGAGGATAAATACCTGACAGCAGCTCCCTGCATGAACCTTACTATAATCATATCAAGTAGAGAAAATTTCAAAACTATAGGCTACACTAAAACACATCAAAAGCTAAGATCAACAATTTCAGCTATAAACAGGAATTAGTATATTTTATTATATAATTCTATTTTTAAAAAATGATAATTAAAACATATAATATGGAAGGTTATCATCAACAATCTGTTTCTTTAAGGTAACTCTGTAACCCTACTTTCCATTTTTTTCATGATATTTCAAGATACTTGTTAACTGAATTAATATTAATAATTATAAATGTGTCACCATTCAAATCAGCATCTCCTTTTAAAATTATATTAATTTCAATTCAGTTACTACTATTATTCAAAAGTGACAGGATATTTCAATACAAATGGCAAACAAAAAGTATCAACTGTTTTGACAAAGATTATATTATTAAAAGTACACTGTATAACCTTTGGCCTAGAAGGCCATCAGAGCAATCAGGTATAAATGTAGCTAAATTATGTGTTCTTGTAGGAGTCAAAACACCCAGGTGCAACCAACCATATTGGATATTGTAAAGTAAGCCTAGATCTATAGATAAGTAATTTTTTGATTTGGGGTAAGAAAATTAAATAGAGTTTGTCTAGACAGAATGACCTCACTGTACACATTTGCTCCCACAGAAGCCAAAATCTAATGAAAATTCCAAATTACTTTATTAAATAAATGTCTTTAGCTATGCATATATGTTGCTTTTAGTGAGGCTCTGGCAATTCTACTATCATAGTAGTAAATTTCATACTGCATTAAAAATTATAGAAATATCTTGTGAAGGGGACATAACAAATTATACATAATTCACCATACTCTTAACTACTGTTTTGTACTCATTGACTTCTTTTTAATTTTACTACAATCAGTGAATAACCATACAGTCTTGTAATATGCTCTAGATCAAACTTGGTGATTTAGGACATATTATATAATTGTTAAATAAGAATCGGCAAATAATGAAAATAAGTCCCTATTTGTTTTTATTACGTGTTTCTAACATGGTATATGTGTGTATGTTGCTTTGTTATAAATTTAATTGTATTTTTTGTTGCTCTTTGGTGTTCCTTTTGATTATGGTTTGCTAGATTGGGGAAATGGAATATTTCACTGAAGGGAGGCATGGATAGAATTTTAGGGTTAGGATTGAAACCCTTCTTTGATTGGCTTACGTTGTCAATGATATAACTGTTAGGAAAAGTTAGCAATTCCAGGGGTGGTAATACTGATGACAAACTAAACTTTATAATATGTACCACTTATATGATTTTTTTATATGACCACTTTATACATAATGTTTCCTGTTACACTGGGAAGATCACATCCTTAAAATTCGAGGTAAAGTGCTGACAATGAATTCAGCTACTTTAAATTACAAACATAACAATGAAAATCAATAATGGTGAATAATTTAAAAATGACACAATGATTATTGTGATTATTTGAACACTGAAAAAGATACATTGATGAAAGTAAAAGTCTTGTGATTTTAGGAATCATTATAAGCAGGTATTTTATGAATTAATTATACATCTTTAGAGCAAAAGTGGTCTCCACTGCTTCACAGCTTGTAAACTAAAAAAAAAAAAACAAAAACTGAAATAGAGTAGACAAGATATTTATATGTAGAATATTGCTTCATTTGAAAAAATTCTGCTGGCTTTGTTATTTTTAGCAGAACTAAAAATTCTGTGAGTGGTCAGCATTTCAGTATTCCTCAATGTTACAGCTACTGTTTTGTTTTCTTTTCTCCAGATATTGGTTCCAACCTATAATCAATTCCTATTGCCATCAGTAAGTCAAACTTACAACCATTCCATCTTTCAAAGTCCCTCATAAACTCAAAAAGAACTATCATACCCTATTGGTGGGAAAGTAGCTGGTTCAGCCCCTGCAGAAAAGAGAATGGGGATTTCCCAAGCATTAAAAATAAATCTAGGATCCTCCCTGGTGGCCCAAGGGGCTAAGGGCAGCACTAAGAAACATCAGCAGTCAAAGCAGCACAAGTTTGATACCCAGCCAGGGAGGTGAACCACATGGTGCAGTAAACCTCTCTTACCTCACCCGCTACTGCCCTCGGCAGTGTATTTCAGTCAATCTACCTGTTATGCTCACCCACTCTGTTGCTGGTGAATCCTCTCATCTCCCCACCTTACACCCACCCCCCATACCCCCTGTACCTCTCGCCTGGTGAATCCTCTCCAACACATACACCCATACCTCTGGCCTGTACCCCAGTTCTTGTATGCATAAATAAATAAATTTTTAAAAATAATAGGTCTAACATATCATCCAGTAAGCCCTCTCCTAGTTACTTACTGGAATTTAAAAACACTAATGCAAAAGGATATATACACTCACTGAAGAGGAATATACTAAGCAAAAAAAACAGAAGTGAAAAGACAAATCATTTCTCTCATATGTGACAAAGTAAACGAACAGAGAAAAACAAACCCAAAAACATCCCTTGAAATTGGACAGAAAAACTGAGGTAAACTCAATTCTGGGGGTATGGGTGTTGGAACTAAGAGGAAATGGAGCCCAATGGACTATAGCAAAAGATGACTGGTATGGAGTATGGAGTGATAACACACAGTTATGGAGGTGTGAACCTATATACCTAAAGCATATATAGTGTTGTAAATCAACATTTACCTCAATAAATATAATTTAAAAATAAATAAATTAATAATCCAATTCTAATTTGGTGCAGAGTGACTTTATCAGTTCTTTGTTAGAGTACATGCATGGAGGGAAGAAGTGCAGAGACAAGCACAGGGACCAAAAGACAGGATAGGATGAGGTTGGAGAAGATCATCTCTATTCAGTTCAAAGGCCTAATAATGCCAGGTAAAAATCAGATTATATATAAATGGAAACATGTGAGTGGCACAAATGAGAGAAGTATACAATTCAACTTCCCACCGGTACACAAATGAAGCTGCCAAAATTTAAGCTCCTTTTCTGTGAGAAACTGGGTTCCCCATATTGGGGCATCAGACTGATTTAAAGGAATTCATGATAGAAGATAGGATTTTGGTGAGAAAGATGCATGTTTTTAAAGGAGACTGCTGATATAATGCATTCTCAACTAAGATTGAACATTTTTTAGGCATCCTAAACCAAAATGATGTGTGTCCTCTTTATTTTGTTGTATTATTGATACTAACCACCTACTTCACACCCTCTACTTCCTCCTTAGGAGAATGGGATTTTAGACAGAGATTTACCAACTAGAATTAAACAAATTAATGAACTCTCTCTACATTATTTTTTAATTGAAAATTAAAAAGAAGGAAAAAGTAGTGAAAGGACAAAAAAGTAGTGAAAGGAAAAAGGATTATAAATTTAAAAATCACAGGGGCCTGGTGGCAAAAGTGTTAGGGAGAAAGGTAGTCCTGAAGGGATTACACAAAGAGGTTTATGGACTCCAATCCCCACTCTAGACCAACAATATCCCAAAACCACAAATCCTATAAAGTCATTATCAAAGAGTGGATCACTGGGACCTGAGGGTAGAGTTAAGCAGGCAGGCTGGGTATAAAACTAGACATGTGGGCCTTGGGGGCTTTCTTCATTCAGAGCCAGCTCTCAGTGTGCCATTGTGTTAGGGGGAAAGGTGGTCCTAAATAAATTATGGGTGTGTGGACTCCAACCCCCACTCCAAACCATCAGTGTTCCAGAACCACAAATCCGATGATTATCGAAGAGTGGATTAGTGTGACCTGAGGTGGAGTTAAGCAACCAGGCTGGCTATAAAACCAGAGGTGAGCTTAGGGTCCTTTCTTCTTACTAAGGAGCCAGACCCCTTCCTTCGGAGCCATCTCATTCAACTCGGAGCCAGCTTTCAACTCGCCATTGCTTAAATCTGGTAGAGTATTTGTGGATTTATATCCCTTTTTTTTTTCCTTTAGTGTTATTACTATTTCATTCCCCTTTCTTTCATAAAATAAAACGTGCTAATAACTTTTGCCACGTGTACCTGGAGTTGGGACTTTTAAGTCTTCTGAGTGTGTGGGTGAAAAACCCAGTGTGGGGAACCCATTTTATATTAGGGTTGCCCTGTAACAGTTTGGCACCCAATGTGGTTTGCCACGTTACACCCGTGGTTGACCAGCCCAAGTAACTTTCCTTGCGTTGGTCACCGTAAGCACATTAGCTCTGCAGGACACGTGGTGTTCTCTTTTTGTCTTGACTTGGGAAGTTTGCCTTTTCCCTTTCATACAGCTCTCTTGGGTGTGTTATTTTTGGAGAAAAAAATAATGGCCTCAGGCATGAATCTTACCAGTTTTCTCCCTAGTTGGAGTTCTTTCAGTCTTATCCCAAATTTGGGGTTAAATGGTCTTTTCCCATTAAACATCACCACGAGTTTTATAAATGTAAATAACTTGGTGAAACCTGGAGTATGGCAGACGGTTTTGATATTATTTGCGTCCATGGGTGGCTTACAAGTCATACCCACTTTGCACACTGTGCTTATAGGTGTGTTGTTTGTGATATGTTTAAACGTTGTTTGTTCCATTCTTTTGTCTTTGAGAGGTGGACATTCTAATTCACCTAATATGCAGGAACAAATTCAGGCCCTTTCTTTGGCCATTACCAGTTTGAAGGAGGAGAACCGTATTAATTTTGAAACAGCTTTTAAAACTATGCAGAGTCAAATCCAAGAGGCTCTCCATAAATTGGAGGTGGCAGAAGAAGCTAGGCTTATGATGCAGAAAAAGGATAAACCCTCCTTTTCTCCTGAGGGCTGCACAAGGGTGGAGGTAGAAGAGGAGGATCATATTATGTTCAGTAATTTGAACCCACCTAAGGGTAATACTCAGCATGACAATGTCCCTCCCTCAGAGGTACCTGAGGCTTCACAGGCCCCACTGCCCTCTGGGGAAGGA
>JAGFMF010011684.1:0-204388 GCA_019455555.1 Galemys pyrenaicus
CATGTAGCAGTCCAGTTTGCCCAGCACCACTTATTGAACAGGCTGTCTTTATTCCATTGTATATTCTTTGCTCCTTTGTCAAAGATTAGTTGTTCATAACACCTTTTTTTTTTTTTGTGCTTCTGCTACATCTCCTAGCACAGGGAAAGACCACACCCCATAAACAGTGTTTTATAGTGATTAAGATATGTCCATTAAAATTAGAGTTTGGACCATGCTATGTATTGTCACAACCTCAAGCAACCAGTTACTCAAGACTCAGTTGCCTTTACTGTGAAATTGGTAAGATTATATGGCATACTTCATGTAGATGTTGCCCAATAATATAAATAATATATGCCATACAGTTAGCAAAATTGCTTAAATAGTGAATGTTCGACAAATATTTGCTAATATAATTTTTGTGATGGGTAGTTTAGAGTAATGGTTAAATTATGTAATATTTGAGATAAAACCTTATGATAAAATTGCTTATATCTGTAAAATATACATCTATAAATGTTATAAATATATCAATTAGGAAAATCAAAGTGCAAAGGAAACATTGATGAAGCATCTTTTATAACAGACTCTGAACTCAACCTTTTGCACTATTTATTTCATCTAATCTCACAATACTTCATAGTAATATTGTATTTGTTTTATATATGAGGCTACTTGAGGTTCAGAGAAATAAATTTCAAAATAATGCAACTTTTAGGGAGAATTTGTGCAAAAATGCACTGACCCTTGTTTCTTCAGGATAGAACTGGAATCTAACATCCTTGAAAAGTTCAATTTTTATGGCGATTCCTAGAAAATGATAGAGTGTAAGTAATACAATAACATACTCATCACAAAGAGAAAAAGTGTAGGGTTGCCACTGTAAAGAGCAATGACACAAAAAAGACATATGAGCACTGAGGAAAAATATTAAAATACAGAAGAAGATAGAAGAAAAACAGGTGGAATCTAGAAAACTGGAAGGGGGAAATGATAGCATCACAGAAATAACATTCACACTAAATGTAGCACTAAGGAGACTAGACCTTAATGCAAATATAGAGATGAGAAAAGTAAGTGACATACTGAGAGAATAAAAAAATGAAAGTATTTTTAAGTTTAGGAAAAATAATGATAAAAGAAATTGAGAGAAAATATGACCAAAATTGACATCCCTGAAGAAGAGACCCAAGTAATGGAACAGTAAAATACTTCAAGATATAATTAAAAGTGACATTTGCTGACTATCTCAGGTGGCAACCACCTGTAATAAAGAAGTGATTGTAGGGTCGGGGATGGGTGTTTTTCTCTAGGGAGGACATAATTGAGTTGTTCTGATCCCATTCCATTAGCCAATCCCAAGAGAGAGATATTTTGGATACTAAAGTTGATTCTCTGGGCATAAAAATTATTTTATCCAGCAAAAAAGATAAAAGATCTAAATTTACAAATTGAAAGCTACATCTTGTTACTAGGAAAAAATATCACAGAATAATAGTTCAGCCTCAAAGGTAAAAGAAAATCCTTTTCATAGCTTGAATACATATACATTATAAAAATATAAAATGGTTAATATATAATAATAGCTTTATCAAAGTCTTGCTTTCATACAGGAATTCTTATGAATCCTTCTGGATAGATGATTGTTCTACAAGTTCTGCCAGGAATGATCCCTTACATAACCCATGTTAATTTTTTTTTAATGAATTTTAAGTACTTCAGCATTTCCTACTCTCTATTTTCATTTCAAAGTCATGTATGTTTCTTTCTGTGAACGTGGGGTAACTTTTATTGTTTCAGCAAAATACTTCAATAAAAAACACTGAGTCACTTTTAAGAGACAAAAAAAATCAGTGCTAGAAAAATGAGAAATCAATGCCAACAAAGTCCTCAAGGAAAGAAAGTGTGACCCAAGAGTTTTATTATCCAAGAGAAGTGTGAAAACAATAGGCAGTCATGTCAGAAAAATGCAAAGGCTCAGTGACTATCGTTTTCATTTATGGAAAATACAAGAAACAAATATGACTGAACTGCTGATCATTTTGTGTATTTCAACCAACTAACAGACAAAACAAATTAATCAAATGTGAATATTTTATTTACACAACAGAAAGTAAAGGATATAAATCCTGAGCATGAGTATATAACTAATACCATTTTTTAAGGTGAAGGAGAAGGGAAGATATGCCATGGTTATTCTGTACATTGAGTTTGACTCTTGTGTAGTCAGAGTTAAAGACCTGACTAAGTCAGGACCTGAGGCTAAAGTTATAAATAGCACTTTGCTGGCAGGCCTAAGTCATGACAGGACACAAATATCCAAATTCTGATTCTCTCATAGAATACTGCCTAAAGTTCAGAACTGGGACATCTGCTGTCTGAGGTTGGAGTCCTAAGAAGTAGACCTTGAAATAAGGGTACATGTAGACGTACATGATTAAGGAAGTATGCTCAGAGAACCTGGCACGGAGTTAGGGAAAACAAGTCAGGGAAGGAGGAGTAGCAGGGGATGGGATGGAGCAGTTGTGCGTAGTCCCAATCTCAGGTTGATTTCACAGGGAATTTTAGAGCATAAATGACATCTCAGAATCTGCCCCAATTTGCAGCAAAGGAGGTAGGCTTTCCTTTCCATGTTCCAGTCAGTCACTGGCTATGAGCTAACGGAGAGAATAAACACCAGACTCCCTGGCACACCCAGGTCTCTACACTTGCAGGTAAAAAGGCTGCAACAGCCCAAAGGCATTCCTCTAAAGAAAGCTCCAGGTGCCAGCCTCTTTTGCAGTCAACCCTGGAAGAGCCAGAGTCAGTGATAACACGTGAGTGTACAGGGGTAGCAGACCAAGGCTGGGAGAATATAGGGAGGTAAATGGCACCCCAAAGCACCTCTGAGCCAGAGTCAGACCCTGGCTAGATAAGTGAGAAGTTTGCACCAGGAAAAGAGATCGATGTTTTGATTCTGAATTAGCCCAGATTTTTAAGTGAAAGTGTGACTGTTAATACCAAAAAGTAACTAAGAAACCCAGTCCGAGAATTCATCTATGGGCAAGCAAAGAAAAATATTAAATTTCAAGAGTCAGAGATGAGCAGGAATAGTTTACTTTCTGTTTACAACCTACCAATTCCAACTCATTCTACAAAATGCTTATAGATAAATATAATATGCCTATATGTATAAATTTTCTCTGGAAAAAACCATAGCAATTGGTAAAGTAATTACCCCTGAGGAAAGGTGGCTTGGCTGCAGGAGAGAATGTCATTTTGAATTGTGATTCTGAACATATTTTTCAAATAAGGTATTTTGAAATAACTATTAAGAAAAGCAAGTAGGAAAGTAAGCTATAGTCAAGCATGGGTTTGTTTGCAAAATGTATAGTCTGATAAACTTACTGTGCATAAAAGGCAGATAACAAGTTCTTGGCCACCATTAGGAAGAAACACCATGATTCCCAGAGTCCATCAGGCAAAATAAGATTATTTCTGGAACTAAAATTAGAGTTAAATTTCTCCTGCACAGACTCTCTTTTGGATCCTAAAAAGGAGTGAACATTTTCACTAACCTCATTATTATAAACCCAGGGACAAACTTATTAGAACTGCCAAACTTCTGATGTTTGTTATTATTAGTAATGAGCTAAAGATGATAGGGTCTAGCAATCATTACTGGCTTCATATGTGAAATAATGAAATCATGGTAATTATTTGGCTTTAGGAGAGATGGGGTAAAAATTAAGGGCTCCACAGCACTGAATTTTTAGGTTGCTGCTGTTTGAAATTCATTTAGTCTTCTGAATCAGATGTAACCAACTGTGCATCAAACATTAAGCTTCAAGGCTGTTTGTCTTCAAATAATATTCAAGCTTTGAGGCCTCACACTCTATGATGAATAAATGATACCACTGCACAGAATTAACCTGAATACCTTCACTGCAGGCCAAATCACTTACCACCTCAATTCAACTATTCAACTCTTCATTCAACTATTAGAATGAATAATGTTAGAAAGACTGTCATATAAAATTTGTCAGGGATCTGAAGGAACTAGAATTCTCATATACTGTTGGCGAAAATGTAAAATGAAGTGCAACCTTTTCAGAAAATAATTTGGCAGTTTCTTAAAAAGATATACATACACGTACAGGGTGACCTAGCCATTTCACTGCTAAGTATTTACCAAAGAAAAAGGAAACTACATCCATACAAGACTCATACATAAATAGTAGCTGTTTTATTTGTAATAGCCAAAAAGGTCAGGAGCAACTCAAATGTCTATAAACAGTACAAAGTGGTATATCCATACAGCCATACAATGGCATCTTATAAGGTAAGCACTGGCGCCTCCACCTCCCCCCCATTGCTTGTGTACAGCTGCAAGCTCTCTTTCTCTCCCTCCCTCCTTACTCCCTCCCTCCCTCCTTCCTCCCTCTCCCTCTCTCACCCTCCCTCTCCCTCTCTCACCCTCCCTCTCTCCCTCTCTCACCCTCCCTCTCTCCCTCTCTCACCTTTCCTCCCTCCCTCTCACCCTCCCTTTCCCTCCCTCTCACCCTCCCTTTCCCTCCCTCTCACCCTCCCTTTCCCTCCCTCTCACCCTCCCTCTCACCCTCCCTCTCCCGCCCTCTCCCCCTCCCCCCCCCCTCTCTCATTTCATTTGTTTTACTGTTCTTTTTGGAATTGAGAAAACAGACTTCTCAAAGGTGAGCAACTTGTCTGGGTCATTCAGTTGGTAAGTGGTAGAAGCAGAGACCAGGCCTGTCTGACAGAAAGTTCTCAGACACACTTTGTTCAGCTGGGAAGACTTGGAGTTCACTGGACTAACCTTTTCCAGGTGAAGCAGTACCATCCAGGAGATGATTTCCAAAAATAATGAGGAGGGGTTCAGAGTTGATGGGGACAAGGGTGATTTAAGGAGAAAGCAACTTTTTCTTTTTTCAGAGAATGTCCCAGATGACTCACCCTTTCTTGTCACTCAACTCCAAATCCTCAAGTCTTAATCTTGATGTGTCAGATCTGGGGACCTGTTGAAGTGCTCCCCAGTGAGGCTGCCCTTTTGTCTCAAGATACAGGTCTGTACAGGTGACAACTCCACCTGGGCACCTATTACCAAAGCAAGCTGCAATTTGATATTCCCTTACTGTTTACTTCTGTCTTAATTACAGGGTGGAGGAAAGAGTGCCTAAAGTTTGCCAAAAACTTCGATGGTTTTTTCAAAAAATTCTTTTGTTTTTCCCAAGTTGTTCAACTCTGTTGGAAAGTCAACAGGGGCACTTTTGGAATTGAGCTTGCCACCTACTTGCCAGGTTTAGAGACTGCACAAAGGTCATTGTTCTCTGTAAAGGTCATTGTCTTTTCATGAAAACCCCAGCACAGCAGGCCAATACAGGAATGTCACCAGCTTGCCAAACGTCTGGTGTCCTAGTCACCTGCTCTTCCTGCCTGAGGAAGGATGTGGATGATCTCTGGAGTAAAGACATCAGATCAGTTTTGTTCCTTTCTTGGTCTTAAATCAGCTGCAAAATGCATGAACAAAGCACACACAGGACGATACTCAAAGCCCTGTGCCAATGCCTCGTGAAAAGCCAGCAGCTGCTGGGTGTTGCACAGAGAGATAAGCACTATGACATCTGTGGCCATTCCCATCCTGAGTGTAAATCATTGTGCTCAACAGAATTTCTGAGGTTTCAAGCCCTGAAGAATACCCCATCAGTGAAAATATGGACAGAGTGATCTCTGGGCAGGGGGTCCTGGGTGGGACAGGGGTGTATAGCAGGCCTGACAGGCAGAATCGAGCAACCAAATCATGAGCTGCTCTTCCGAAAAGCAGCTCTGCTGACAAGAGAATTAGGGCAGGATGATTTTGGCAAGCCCTGTGTTGTGTTAGCTGCACAAACTTTTCCTTTCCTCTTATGCGGCCTCTTAATAATTGGGTGGGAGCTTCTTTTCACATTTCACGGAAAGGCAATTCCTGTCATGTTTTTTAGAGGGGTTCCACCTTACGCTTGCCAAGCACAGATTCCAGATGCAACTCTGAGTCTATTTAGTTTGAGAAGATTAAAGTTTGCAGCTCTCTTGACATTGGCAGTGTTTTTACTTTCCTCCTTTATGCACAGTTCCTTTCACATTGCTTTAAGTGAGTCTTACCTTTATCTCCATAGTTATAATAAAAAAATTATAAAAGCATGGAAAAAGGACCCAGAGGGTCATCAGGAGCAACTGGAATCTAGCTGGAAGTTGCCAACCCACGTGACTGCGTCCTAATTGGAAACATTTCCTTCTCCTGGTTGGTGCCTCTAATTTACCTTTCTGTGGGAAGATACTAATTTTCATACCCATGGGATATTTTGGAGGAAATTACTTCAATTATTTCCCTTCCATTTGGTGTCTTCCAATAGCCTCTATATCTTTATCCCTTCCGCCCACATTCCTGCCTCAGTCAATCATAGTCAACAGACAATAGCTCTCAATAGGATCCCTACACATAAAATACAGTTCTCCCAGAAACAGTCTGCACGGACCCATACCAACCCTGCATTCAGGTCACTGTACCAAGAGTTATCATCATCTGAGGGAAGGCCAGGATGGGTACCTCAAATATAGCACATTGTACGGTTAGAAGATACTCCCACATTGGTTATAGTTCCAAAGAAAATATCCTTAGAGAACTATATTTTTAAATGACTAAAATTTCACAATTTAATGCAGATTATTTAAGTGTGTGTGTGTGTGTGTGTATCCTCCAGCCCATTGACTCATTTAATTTATACCCATTTAGCATACACTATATGACAAACACTGTTCCAGGCAATGGAGATTCAGCAAGGGAGAAGTCATATTCCTGCTCTGCAGAGTCCATATTCTGGTAGAGTGAGCCAAAAATATACACATAAATGTATATTTTAGGTTATGATAAGGGATACAAAGGAAAAGTAATCAGGGAGACAAAAAGTGGAGGGTGGGCTGGTGTTTTAGACAGATATTCAGAAACACTCTCACTGAGGTGAAAGCCGAATATAGAACCAAAGAACCCAAAGCATAATCCATTAAACTATCCAAGGTAAGAATACTCCAAACAGAGGGGAAAACAAATGCAAATATCCAGGTACAGGGGCATGCTTGGTACATTTTAAGGAGCAGCAAGGAGGCCAGTGTGAGTGGAATAGGAGGAACAAGGGGGGCACAAACGAAGAAAGGTCATACAGGAGGGGACCTGATGGATAGCTCAGAATAAGTTTAGTAGACTCTGGCAAGTGCTGAGTAGAGAAGAGGCGCCATTTGACTAAAGGTGTAGAAAGTTTGCTTTAGCTATGAGTAGGAAGAGATTGATCAGTCAGGGACAGAAGCATGTAAGCCAGTTTGGAGATAACCCTTGAATGTGTGCACAGCAGAGCTGTTTGGTGAGGCTCCCACAACTCAGCAAGGACAGACACTAGAGTGCATGAGCCCTGAAGTGCAACCCTTCCTGGCTGCTGCAGCTTTGCATTAAAGCTCCAGAGCAAAGCTTGCAAGACCTGGATCTGGAGCAGCACCTAGCTGCTTTACCCAGATCTGGGATGCAACTGCTGGAGCTGCAACTGCTAGAGTTAGGAAAGCTAAGCGGGACAGGCAGGAATTTTCAGTGACCTTTCCAAGCCCCAGGCCCATCTTTCTTGGTGCCAGTAACAAGGGCACCACCTGGGCAATGCTCATAGCCCCTATAATCAAAGTCCCCTGAATTCAGTTTCCACATTTTAGTCTCCACATCCTGAACCGTTCAGCGAGCCTTCCTGGAAGTATCCCAAGGTCACTGTCTCTAAGCCAGCTAGGGTCATTTGTAGGAAATGGGCCCATTCAACCCAAGTGCACCTGCACTGGGTGTAGTGTATTTCTCCTCTGGTTACCAGAGCAACAGAAACAACAGTGACTATGGAACCCCCTTAACAACACAGCCCAGGCTGAACTCCACCAATGAAAGCCAAACTTTGCATCTTGGTCGCTTCCCTTTTTTCCCACCCACCTAAAAGTATTTGTTCTGAAACCAAGAATTTAACTAATCCTAACACTGAGCTACCACTATTCTCAAAGTTTGATCAGCTGAGCCTTCCTGGCTGGCCTGGTCTTTTCTGATCCCTAGACCCCCAGGGAGAGGGCGGGTAGTCTGAATTCAAGGGTGGAGCAGAATGTCCATCTGGGGAAGAATGGCCTGGAAAAGCCTCCTTAGAAATAATGCATAAGCTACTTTACTCCGAACCCAAGCAAAGTGGGCAGTTTCCAAAGATATACCTATGGCTTCTGACCCCCAAGTTCATACCCCCAACATATATGGGTCTGGCTATTGTGAGGCACTATGTTCAACCCTGATGCTCATTTTCCATTCCAAAATCAGCAGGGTACTCCTCTCTCAGAACAAAATGGGCCTATGCAGACCATTTCTAAGATCCTAGGTTTTAGGACCATTTTCCATCCAAAAATGTTTTTTCTTCCAAGGCTTTGAAAGTCGGACCCTTTTGCTTTCATTGCTCTCCTATACAATTCTTTAATAGAGCAGATGATCATTTACTCCACAAAACCAATTTTATACACTGGGGAGAATCTCAGGCACTAACCTAGCCCAGGATATATTTGACTTATACTCAGTCTCCCTATTAAGAAAGTTTTTCTTCCTCTCTCCATTCAAACTACTTACCCAGTCCTCAAATCCCAGCTCAAAGGGCACTCCTTCAAGGAACTCCTTCTCCCTCCTACACACACAATTACACCAAGGTCAGGTTTCCTTGTTACATAGTCTCATTTTACCTCTCCTCCCATATGATTTATAGTTAATGTTATTGTGTATCTCCTACACCAGGTCTTAATGCCCATGAAGATGGCAAAAGAGCTCCACAAATAACTTAGGCCAAACCAATGAGAAACAGACCGAGGTAGCCCGAGGTAGCAATAGTTGAGTCAGACTCCCTTTGGCTGAAATGTCAGCACCAACACTTACTATTTGGAAAATAAATAATATATCCTATGTCTCAGCTTCCCCTTCTGAAAAATGAGGCTAGCAATATCTATTTCACAAAACTATGAGAAAAATAAAGAGGGGCCTCCCTGGTGACGCAAGGGGTAAAGCACCACACTATTAAATATCCGCAGCCACTGCAGTGCGAGTTTGATCCCTGGCCAGGGAGGGGACCCACATGGTGCAATAGACCTCTCCTGTCTCACCCACTGCTCCCCTCAGCAGTACACTTTAATCTGCCTGTTCTGTTCCCCAGTATGTCTCTGGTGAATCATCCCCCACACCTCCAGCCTACACCTCCGTTCTTATATGCATAAATAAATCTTAAAAAAAAGAAAAGACTATCCACTTACACTTCGCACTTTGTACACACTTAGTAATATTAATTTCTTGACCTCCCTTGTCACCAGACTCCCAGATGCCTTGACTTTGATCCTCAGACCACACAGACCTTCTGTATTAACCTCAAAGTCCAACCAAGAATTCAAGATTGAAAACACTTTATTTGAAAGTAGAGAGGTTCCATTGATCCTCTGTTTCTGTCAGTATTCTAAGTGACATGCAATAGAGGCTCTCCACCAAGTATAATACCTCAAATAGAGCCACGGGGCTGGTCCAGAAAGATGCTGCTGCCATCACTACTGGGCATAAACCCTGTGTCTGGTAAAATGTTCATAGTTAGAACTAGACATTGGGTGCTGGTTATAAACTCATATTAAGTCACGTGGCCCCTAGAAACAAACATAGTGTGACTGATGTTCCACCCTCACCAGAATGGAGTCCAGCAGGTATCAGGCTTTATTCTAAGTCAAAATCTAGGAAAGGCACTTTTGATTGGTGGGTCCGGGACAGTGTATCTGGACTCCAGCTACAAGTCAGGCTGACAAAACGTGGCTCTGTTGTGTGCAGCTTCCCTATGAGAAAAGGCTCTCATAGGGAGTTTGCTCAGCTCCTGTTTTCCGGGAATACCATACCTTCCCCTTGATAGCCTCATGGACTAAGGACCCTAATAAATTGTTCCTTACAGGCATGCCTTTTCTCCATCCTGTCCATATCCCTGTTTAACTCCTTCATTCATTCAAATCTGTTCTCCCCAGCTCCCAAGTGATATGCCTAACATTCTATTTGCATGGAATGCACAGTAAATCTATCCTACAGTTCAATTGGTTTTTATTTCTAAAGTTCAATTTATCTTACTCTTATCCCATGAAGAATGTGAGCAATTTCACATAATATAGTGTTACAGGAAAGTTTCTTCTCTCATTTGACTACTGTCAAAGTCTCAACAGTTAGTTTCAGTGCACATTATGCTCTCAAGATGGTACTCAAAAAACTATTCTTTGGTTAAATGAATTTGAGTGAAGCCTCCCTATGGAAGTCATAAGATACATTAGCCAATTTAAGACTTTAAAAACTCATGAAAAAAAGAAACCTGTTCAACTTTCTAATCCAATAGTTCCAAAGTTTTTTAACTATAAACCACCACATTTTTACTGCTATGATACCTGCCTATGTAAAATATAAGATATGCTACAGAAGAGACTCCTAGAAATCTACTCAAAAAACTTCCTCATTTTCACTTCCTCCTATTTATGGTGACTCCCTAAAGAAAATTATCCCAAAGAAGTTAGAGAAAGGGAAAAAAGATTAAGGACAGAGGAGTGGATCAGAAAAATATGGCATACAATGGAGTAGTATTCAGCTATTTAAAAGATGATAAAATTACTGCCATTTGCAACAACAGGATGGAACTGGAAAGAATGCAAAGCAAAATTAAATCAGAAGGAAAAAGACATTAGATGGTTTCATTTATATGTAGAATAAATGCAAAGAAACAAAATAAAGGATCAGAGAAAACCAAACCACACCAACAACAAACTCTTAACATCAGACTACAAACCTGAGGCAATCAGAAAGGGAAGGTACAGGGTGGGAACACCAAGTGAGGAGGGCCCAATGGAACATGATGGAAGATTATTTGGGCTTCAGTGGTGGGGCACAGTGTGAAAACATTTGTAAAGGGTACTTAACCTATGATCTCTGAAACAAATACAGTGATGTAAACCAACTTTACTTCTAAAAAACTTTAAAAAGAATAAGGATAATGGGGAGGCATAACACTTCAGTTCCCTGGTACTCAAAATATGTCCCCTGAACCAGTAGCATCAGCATCACCTAGGAACTTGGATCTCAGGTCCCACCCAGACCCAGAAAAACAGATCTGCACTTTATTTAACAAGATCCCCAGATGATTCTTTTGCACAGTGAACTTTGACCTATAAACAACCCTATTAAAATGGGGACTGGGAGGCTACAGAATATCCATGCATGCACAAATCATCAAATGACAGGACTCAAGAGACCTTGTATCTCCCAAGGGAGGCAGTGCTTTTCCCCCTCTGGTGGAACTGAGGGCGAGATCTTCCAGAGGTTACATAGGGGGTGGTTAGCCTTGGATTCCAGAAGTGCATGCAGATCTAACCATGAAAGCACTTTCCAATCTGCCATCTATTATTTTCTAATAAATGCTATTTTGTTGTTGGAATTGTTTGCTTATGTTTGAGGTCAACATACTCCTACTGCAATGTATGACTATGAGACCACAAACTCCAATTCCACGTAAAGAAATTTTAAGGTGTTCAACTCTCACCCACATTCACTTAAGTAGATAAATGCATCTCTAGCTCCAAGGGATTTAGTTCCTCCTTTTAGGTTTCTACAGACCTCAGCATTCTTTCACTGGGAGGGCCTACACCCTTTGAGATTCTGGGACTTTAAGGAAACCCTAGCATTTTGTGGTTTGGCCACAAAGAAGCTGAGCTGACTTGTACAATCCTTATTTAAAACATCTTTTGGGACCCTCTGACCTCCTACATCGAGGGATGTGCTAGCTATCCTATCATCTTCTTGCACACCTGAGAGTTACTACTGTTACTAGCTGAATGCCAGCTAGCATTTAGAAATCCAGTTCTGCACAAGTTACAAAAGGAATTCTAAAAACGCAATTAGTTTTCCAGCAAAAAATAGAATCTCTCAACCACCAGCATGTGTGTTAAGATTCAGCGGATTTAGAACAATGTAAACTATAAACAAAACCAATTTTGGTATCTAGATTGCAGCCTTCCTACCACTCCAACCACCTGCCTTAGATATCAAAAGGACTTACTATCAATAGTTGCCATAATTCCCTGTTTTGCAGGCAGGATTTCAAGGGATTTGGAGTCAGACAGACCTAGGCTCAAATACAGGTTCTGCTACTTACTAGTTTGGTGGTGCCAACCATTTTGCCTTATTTCTCTTTCCTGTGGATTCCTCCTTGCAAAATGAACTATGAGGACCAGCTTCAGAGAGCTGTTATAAAGAGGACTCCATCAGATAATGTGAAGAGCAGCAGCACAGGGGTTTGCTTGTGTCGAGAGCTCCGATTGCAATTCAACCCTTACAATCCCTTTCTCCAAGTCCACACATGAGTGTCAGGTAGGATGTCTCTACCCACTGGCATCCAGCATAAACCTGGGGAGACCACCCTCCTAGACTTGTAAGCTTGAAAATGAAAGCCAGGATGCCTCATCACTCCATAACTGCTGTGGTCGTGTAGCCTTACCGTCCCAGCTACCACAGCCACAAACTCCAGAGGCTGCCTGGAGAGTTAGCAAATTGTTTCCTCCACCCCCCACCCCACCCCCAGGTGCCCCACAGCGTGTCTCCTAACCTCTGAAAGACTTGAAGGAAGAGGCAAAGGAAAGAGCTTGGGAAGACATGGGAGAAAGGGAGGGCTGTGGGAGTCCTTCCTCCTCAGATTTATAACCTGGGCTCTATCCCTGCTTTCAAGAAAAAGGTATAAAAGGAAAAGATAGTATTCTTTCCTTTTAAGGCATGGGAATAGGTAAATAACAAACCTGCTTTTTTGTATTTATAGTCAGAGATATAGAATTTGATTCTATTAACCAGTTCTCACACGTGGATATCAACTCAATCTTTGGAAAAAAAGAAAATTATTTTAAGTCACCATTGCTTACGGGGCAGAAGATATGATCAGCAGGTAACCAGACTCCACCTAACATGTCAAGAGGAGACTGAGCAAGACCACAGACCACCATCTGACGTTTGCTTCAGATCCACTGGTTGGATCATTTTCTGTACTGAAGGAATATTATCGTTAATTTTCTCAGAAAACGGTAACTTGTCCTGTGGACTAAGAACATATACTCAACAATAATAAAAGATGGAGATAACTGTTGTCATTAAATAACAAGCCATACTTAAATGCACTGACTAGCAAAAATGTACAGTAAGAGTACAGCTAAAGACACATTAACTAAAACAAAGAGACATCCCACTGACTGGGAGAAAACTTTTGCACACAATACTAATGATAAGGGACTGATCTGATCACAAAGATCTACAAAGAGCTGAAAAGACTCAACAAAAGACAAAGTAAACAACCCAGTCAAAAAATGTGCATAATAGCTAAAAAAAAAAAAAATACTTCTCCAAAGAGGAAATGCAAATGGTCAACAGGCGTATGAAAAAATGTTCAATGTCACTCATAATAAGGGATGTGTAAATCAAAACCACAAGGAGATACCATCTTACCCCAGTGAGGATGGCACATATTAAAACTAGCAACAACAAATGTTAGTAAGGATGTGGAGAAAAAGAAACTCTTCCACTGCTGGTAGGAATGCAAACTGGTCTAACCACTATGAAAGCAGTGTGGAGGTTCCTCAAACTGCTAAAAATGGAGTTTATATATGATCCAGCAATTCCACTCCTGGATCATATGGACACAGAGGACACAAAAACACTAATTCAAAAGGACACCTGCGCCCATATGTTTAATGCAGCATTATTTACAATAGGTAAGTTGTGGAAACAACCCAAGGGCCCCCAAATAGATAACTGCATCAAGAAGATGTGGTAGACATACACAATGGAATATTACTCAGCAATCAAAAAGGGTAAAATCATGTCATTCGCAGAAACATGGATGAAACTGGAAGGGATCATGCTCAGTGAAATAAGCCAGAAAGAAAATGAAAAATACCAGGTGATTTCACTTATAGGAAGACTGTAGAGGATCCAAATAAAGGGTTGGGGGTGGGGTGGGGAAGCAATTGTAATAAAGTAAATATCAAAACCAACAGGCGACTATAAACCAGAAACAATCTGCTGGCTGCAGGGAGTGGAGTGAGAGGAAGAAACAGGATCAAAACATAGGTGAGAAGAACACAAGAGCCAATAGTGATGGTATATGGGTGAATTAGTGGTGGGAAATTCACAGGGACTACACACAAGAAAACATACACTGTACAAAAATGAAAAATGTTGTAAAAATACATAAAATTAAAAATATATTTAAAAATGTACATTAATACCTTTTCCTGAAAATATAAATAACTGTAGACAACAAAATTATTTTCAGAGTTTGGCAACAGTCCTCACTCTCCTAAAATATTTGAAAGAGGCCCAATGTCTACATTCAGGACTAAAGATGGGCCACCAAAGGATTTAATGTAGGTCCCAGACACAGTACCCACCCATAATTAGATTTTATAGAGCTACTGTCTTCCATGGACCAGAAAAAGTGAATCACTAAGAGCATGTGAGAAATCAGAGTCCCCGATCCCACTCCAAATCTCAGAACCAGAATCTGCATTTTAACAAGATCTGTAAGGAATTCATGCACTCATTAATGTAAGAAGGGCTGTTTTAGAATACCAGAAACCAAGGGGATTATTGCATAGGTTACTCTGGGGGTTGTCAGGAAATCTGATTCTTTCTGTCACAAATATGAAACGACCATAAAGATAGTGCCTTTGGTAACATTACTCACCAAAGCAGGAGAATAGCACCTTTATTCAGCCATCCCTTGACACACTCCTATTCAGATTACTGAAGAGTCCCAATTGAGTGGTGAACTCTTGAGGCAGAAATTGCCAGTTCATATGCTAATGTTCCCATGGATCCACATGGCCCTACAAGAAACCTATAATTGTGTCCTAGGACTCAAGCCCAACCCCAGGGATTCTGGGGTACACAAGACCCAGGGTGCAAATTTGTCTTGATCTTGTTTTTACTTTTTATGGCCTAGTAACCTTCAACCAGGAGCCATATCAAACAAGGATGTGCTGGAAAGTGCAATTATATTATTGTGCAATATCAGTGCAATGGAAGATGGGATGAAGGAAGAGAAAGGAAACAGAAAGGGATCTTAGAATTTCTTCATGGACCACACCCAGTATGATATGTGGAACTTCAAGTCTGAGGTAAGGATGTGGAAAAGCCCATCTCTAACTTTTATTTAATAAACTAAAAAGTGTTCTTAAAGTTCTTTGACTTTCTGAAAAATCTATGCAATTTGTGATTAGCACATTTGACAAAATAGTCTAAACTGAGCATAAGAATGTGCCTGCCAGAACATTTTTCTTAGATTATCAAATTTTATCAGACTTAACCAGATTTTTTTTAATGCACCCAAATCTCAGTATAACATAGGAAAGACAAAATGTCAATGTGGAAACAGAACAGCACAATCTCTGTTATCAACAGCCATCTCCAAATATGCCTCTTGTCCCTTTTTACTCTGCTTCTCCAAAAGCCAGCAGAAAAATTACAATAGACAGCTGACTCAGCATCTTTATAATCCTAAATCCTATAGTGAAAAAAGTAAGATCTACCAAAAGAAAAGTCTAGGAAGAGATAGAAAACTTCTTGTAAAAAGCCAAAAATGATTTCCTCCTTTTTGAGGAATCCCTTTGTTTCTAAGTAGTTTTGGCACTTAACTATTGATAAGTGGATGTAAGGTAATTTGCCATAATAGAAAAAAGAACTGACAGTTTAGTTTCATGTCTCCATTGGCAAGTCATTCAACCAATCACTCTCAGTTAACTAACTTACTTCATATTGCTCTTTCTCTATGGACAGAGAAATCAGATCTTTGCAAACTGGTATGTTATTGTTTTTTCCTACAGTAGTATGTGATCTGACTTTACTCATCAATTTCACACTTCCAATTTTAATCCCCCCAAAAATATCCAAAACATATATAATACCATGAACAAACAAGCTTGCAACACAAGTGCTTAGGTATGATGCACAGAAGTCCATTTGTTATGTGTACTATTGACATCACAATTCCAGTTTTCAAACTATACTACAAAGCCATAATAGTTAAAACTGCATGGTACTGGAACAAAAATAGGCACACAGACCAATGGACTCAAATAGAAAACCCAGAAATAAACCCACAGATCTACAGACAACTATTACTTGACAAAAGTGCAAAAAAATTATATGGAACAAACACAGCTTGTTCTATATACAGTTTTAAATATATTCAAATAATTTGTTGTAGCCTCAGGAAGACACAGGCAGTTTCTCTAGGATTCGAGCAGACGGGCAAAGGAGCCCTCAGTGGCTTCTTCGAGTTTGTATTGATCTTTCTACATCAGAGGCTATCAGGTACATGGCAGACAGGGGGCCAGGAGGCTGGCAGGCCTCCTAGCCCCTGGCAAATCTTCACTCTCTCTGAGCTCTCTACTGCTGCTTCTGCTTCTGCTCTTCTGCCACTGCTCCTTCTCCTACTGGCGTCCCTGTATAGTCACCTTTAATATGTCCCATGTCTCAACCCAGGGGTGCCCACCTACGTATGCTCACACCCTACTTCAGGTACTTGCCATCAGGCATGTGTGCAGGGGTCTATCATTGATGCTAATGGTGGGAGGGTTGAAAAACCTGTTAACATTCATTTACCCTATATTTATACCTTTGTATTACATTTGGAGTCAAATACATTGGATTTTGTCATCAATTTTTCATGTGTTGCCTTTTGAACATCTCTCCTTTTTCATTTTTGTCTCTATGGCAAAAAATTGCCTTAGGGTCAGTTATGTGGTGAAAATGCTTGCAGCTACAATGGGAGAAGACTCTAAAATATGAAACTGTCAATGAAATTTCTTCCACTTGAAAATCCTCTCCCAAAATTCCCAGAAGGAAATTCAATTCTCTAATTCAGCCTCATCCCCAGAGGACTAAAAGGCAGACCCCTAGAGCAGCAGTGCTGAAAGGCTCTCAACCTGGAAAAGAGTAACTGAATAATATATAGTAATGTATAAGATTTATATGGTCCATTCCCATGATGAAGCTCTTTAATATGCATTGTGTCAGGCTCTAAAGAGGTATGAATTGTGTTTAATTAAAGGCTGGGTGATGGAAACAGATAGAAAGTTATTTTGAGGTTGTTCACACATCTTCAGCCTATCTTATCAAGCTTTCGGAGCTCTGTTCTAAAGGTTAGGGGATGGTAGGAGGCAATTATGTCTCTTCTTTACCAGCTGCCAGAGATTACTGCAGTCAGAGAAATTACCACCAAATAATTGTCCCCTTCTTCCCCAGTGATGGGGAAGAAAAGGAACAGAGATGCATCTAAGATAGATTTTACACTTGCTGGATACAAGTTGGATAGCTCAGTTCAATGGGACCCACTGAAGGATTTCAGAATCCTGCCTATTGACCTTAAGAGAAAAACTAAAATTCATTATATACAAAAGGAAAACCATCAAAACATTTAGATAACTTGAGGCCATCCAAATTTCATGAAGTGAGCAACTAGGGTTTCAGACTAGAATAAGTACATATTTTAGCCTAAAGTAAATTCTTCTCTGCTGAAGATGATTCCAGAGAATGGGACCAAAAGGATTATTTTCTAGAGCCCCGAACTTTGAAGCAAGTAACTAGTTTATCTCTGTGTGGGAGTTATGAAAAGACATTGCTAACAAACCCCTACTCCCCTCCCTGCCTTTATGACTTACACAGGAGGTTATTAAAATCATCTACTTGACTGGCCTCTGGAGCAGTCAAAGTCCAGATTCTCAAAGCAACTCTTCAAAGCTGTCATAGCACTGATGAGAAAATAGACTATAATGTGAATGAAGAGTTCTACAAATTCAACAGTACATTACAAATTATCAGCTACTCAGGAATGCCCTAGCCTGCTGGGAAATGAAATGTTTCAAGCAAATATTTATGGGCAATTCTATCAGAGTGATGGACATGAACCAGTGGAATGAGTAATCAATCTTTACAGTCTAATAATGAGAAGGTAGGAAGGTGATTTTATTCTCTTACTGAAGGATTTGGATTTCAACCAATAAACATTTTGCCTCATATGTACCAGACACTTGGTTAGAGGTGGGGATAGGGGAGAACAGGAGAGAGCCTGAGATAACCAAAACAAGCTCTCTGCCTCCATGGGGTCAAGTGTAACTCTTTATTCTTTTATGAAGGATGCAAATTAGTAAGGAGACTTCTGCCTTAAAAGAGTCACGAGATCAGCATTTGATATTTGATTTCACCACTTGCTTGCTATTGACCATGGGCAGGACCCTAGCCTCCCTGTGTCTCAATTTCTCCCTCAATAAATTGAGGATAATGATATTGAACTGATCTCACAAGATAATGATATTGAACTGATCTCATTTGGTTGTGAAAACCAAATGAAACTGAAATGCAAAATTCTTTTTTAAATTAAAAAGCATTATGCAAATGTTAGCATTATAACTATGGATCGCAGTGAATGAGCTATTAGATTTCTTAAGACTGATACATGTTACATAAACATAACTATACTCAGCAACTCCCAATTTTTAAATCCCCTAAAAATCAGTACATGAGAAAAGTAGGCCTGTTTTCCTTCAACAGGATATATTTTAAGCATTAGTATATAAACATTCAAACATAGGTGTTCAAAAAATGTTGAAAACAAAAACAGTTGGTATGTGGTCCCACGGTCAGATAAAAGGACATCAAAGAGCTATTCTGGCTTGCCAGGGAAAAACTGGGCACAGAATCATACATCTTAATGGTTACAATCAATAAACTTGTCTTCTTATGTAATCATGCAAATATATCAGTAGTAAAAGTGACAAAACATTTGTAACTGTTTACCAGAGACCACAACATAAGGAGTTCCTTCCCCTCATGTCCTCCTACCACCACAAGACTTCATGCTAACACCTCACCTAGAATATCACATCATAGTAGGTAGCCTGTAGAAAGTATTTGAGGAAACTATGTAACCATGAATTCCTGGTTAAATGGAAGCTAACTGCAAAAGTATAAAATTTGAGTAGGGGGGCCTCCCTGGCGGCGCAAGGGTTTGAGTGCCACATTGTGGAGCTTCTGCAGCCACTGCAGTGCCAGTTCCATCCCTGGCCAGGGAGGGAACCCACATGGCGCAGCAGACCTCTCCTGCCTCACCCGCTGTTCTCCTCAGCAGTGTATTTCAGTAGATCTGCCTGTTCTGCTCCCCACTCTGTCTCTGGTGAATCCTCTCATCCCTTGCTTCTGGCCTGTACCCCAGCTCTTGTATGCATAAATAAATAAAATCTTTCCCAAAAATTTGAGTAGGAAAAGGACGCAGAGTGGAAATTGTATAGGATCTGACACAAAGGCCCAAGACGCACACTCATCAACCTGTGGGAGCATAGATCTTTGAAAGAGATAATAATGGAATTCTATTTAACGTGCTTCCATTTTTGAACTTTGGACAACTAGCTTAAATTCTTTCATTAACATTTTTCAAATCTATACAATTTTATGTACCACTTTCCTCCTATACCACAAACACAACAAATATCCTTATAGGTGATAAGAAAGGGGGGGTTGGAGACTGAAAAAAGAGGTCCTATTTATTTATGTAGGTCAACACTGAAATTGACCAGGAAGAAGGTAGGAAGCTGACCTGGAGAAAGGGTAAAATAACCTGGTTTGTAGAAATAGGAAGCTGACCTTGAATGAAATTTCCTGCATGTAACTGAAACATAAACCCCTACTTGGAGCTCAGAATAGACTAAGCATTCCTTTTAAGTCTTCCATCCCTCTACGATCAATAGAGAAGTGGCGTTGCGTGTGTGAGAGGATCAACTGTGAACCCTTTGCTCTCTACCCTGTCCTTTCAGTGCTAAAATATCTGACAACTAAAGTTCAGAAAGCCGGGACAGACAAAATCCCCTCACGCTCTTGCTCAAGCCAGTTTTTACTTTTCCCCTCTGCCACTACCCATAGCACAAGGAGCTGGGAAACTGGTTCTAAAAGGGAAAATAACCATGAAACCAAAGGGAGAGTATAAAAAAACAGCTTAGGAAAAGGGAAAGGAAGCATATAAATGAAAGTTAAGTTGGACCCTACATCATTTCAATTAAAAGGGTTTTCAGAAAGGGTCTCACATCTTTATCTCAGTGAAGGTCCAGTCCACTAAATGTGCTAAATGCAAGCTCTATCCACATAAACAGGCCTCTCAAAGCCAACTCCTCAACCCAGCCCCTCACTTAGTATCACCGAATGCCAGAAATTTTAGCTCTTGGCACCTGCTAGTTTTTACAGGGGAACGGTGAAGTGATCCCTAAGTTCTCAGAGCTAGTGTGTTAGAGGTTAAGATCACCCAATGCTTTCACCTACTCTTATAGATAAGTATCAGAGGATGTTTTGTTTAGTTCTACTTTTGTCTGGTGAGGCACCTCACCCCATTTTTAAAAGAAACCTCTTTACCAGTTACCAAGCTGTCAAACCCAGAGGAGGGGTTTGTCATTATTTCTCAAATCTGTGAACCAACAGCACTTCTGTCACAGCACCTAACACAAAATGCCTTAAAATTGATGCCCAAAATGGAGCTCATGTTCAAATAGAGCCTCCCCAGAAAGATACATGTGCACATAACAGACCCCTTCTATTCCCTTGCTGGTCTTTCCCCTCTGTGTTTCATAGGCCCCTGGTGCGGGAAGACTACCGTGCCCTGTCACTAAGACTAAGGATGTGCGAAGACTGGTGAGTGATATGTAGAAGAGCACTACCTTCAGCTACACACACACACACACACACACACACACACTTTTACTAAGAAATGTATATAAACAGTTAAGACCAGACAAGTTCTAAACTGCTGGGACTTTGAGACCCACACCAATTGCTGGGTTCCTAATTGGTTATATTATAATGGTGCCCCAGTTCCTCCACTCTCCTTTGTCCCCAACTCACATGGATTCTTCTTTCAAGATATGACTCACTGTCCCCCAAGAATCCAGGAATCCCGTGATCAGAGCCTTCTCCTCACCAGTCTCAAGATTTCTGTGGCCCAGTCTGGCAGCCTTTTCTTCCATGACTTTGCGCTCCTCCTCTGGTCATTTGGTCTATATGAAGCATGGCTGGTTCCAGACTTCTGTGAGTTCTTCTAACTACTGATCTGAGCTCGCACTTCTGCTTCTTTACCATGTGCCTTTCTGTAAAACATCAGCTCGATTTCCCGGCCACAAGTAGAATTCCACTCTCCCTCTGTTCAGAAGTCCCACAGAGCCCACAGGATTTACCCACCGAATCCTGTTTTCATTTTATGCACCTAGTCAGTTCCTTCATTTAAAAGAACAGAAATGACAGGTTCTGTTTATTGATCCTTACTCTCACTGATGGCCTAGTCATCATCTCAAATTCTTTTTAACTGTGTAGAGTCTGATTCCCTTGTGGCACTTCTCTAAAGCAAGGATTTAGGTCAAGTAGTTTATTTAGCTGTTCATCCAAGGACAGGACTCTGTAAATGTGAAAAGCCAGTAGGAGTGTAAAAAGCTGATGACAACTAGGGTTTACTACTCGAAAAGCCCTCTAAGAAATCATGTAGACCATTCCTCAGAAAAAGAGCAAAAAGGCTGGAGTTACTTGTGTAGCCAGATCTGGCCCTCCTAGGCCAAGAATTCCTCCTCAGGCAACAACTCTCTGGCACCTGCAACCTAACTATGTTTCCAAGCTCACATCCATAGCGGAGAATGTCCGCAGGCAGAGGGAAGTAGGAGGTTGTCCATTTGTATAGCTGTCTAGAGTTGGACCCTGGGGGATCTGCTACAAAGTTATTTGTTGCTATCACTCAGAGTCACCCCTATCTGTGTAATCTTTCAGAATTTAATTTAACGTGTACCGATGTCTACTACCTATAATGTATGAGGCCTAACCCAGGTAAATACAAAGACATACATGACAGTCACTCCTCACATAGGGTTTTAGGGCTGATGTAGAAGACAAACAAATAAAACCCACTATGGAATCAAGTAGAATATGAGTGCTGTATTACAGCCATGAATTACATGCTGTGAGAGCAAGATGAAGAGGAGTTTAACTTTCACTGGAGGGAAAAGGCCATCAGTGCAGTTTTCCAAAGCCAAAATATTTAAACATATGCTCAATCTACAAGCATCCAATTCCCACCATAAGCAAGAGAAGAGATATTCTTTTACAGAGCCCTAAAGCCAAAAAACAGCAAGAAAATTATAACCATTTTATCTCAACTTAGAAGGAAATAAGTCACATATTTTAATATCACTCAGCATCTTAGATGTATTAAAAAAAATCACCTTCCTGGTGATTGCAGGGGTTAAAGTCTCAGCACTATCAATCTAACACCAGCCACTGAGGCTTAAGTTTGACCCCTGGCCAGGGAGCTGACCCACATGGGTCTTGTCTGCTGCTCCCCTCAGCAGTGTATTTCAGTAGATCTGCCTATTCTGCTCCCCACTCTGTCTCTGGTGAATCCTCTCATCCCCCCACCTCTGACCTATACCCCAGTTGTTGTATGTGTGAATAAGTAAAAATAAATCTTACCCAAAAAAAAAAAATCACAAGAACAACATATTCATTCAACTGCTACATATTTACTTGTACATTTTTGTCAGTTCTCATTCATAGAAGAGTTACTAAAAATCTGTGCAAACCTCCAAAATTCAGTAAGTACAAACTTTTTCTGTTTTCCCTGCGATAGGCAATTATGTTCCACATCTGCACTTGATGGACAACTTTGGAATGAGGCCGAACAAGACCTAAGCAGTTTTCCAAAACCAGGTGAAGAAAGTGAATAACTTCAGCATGAAAAGCAAGGGCTGAGAAGTGAGGAAGAGTAGAAAACAGATGAATGAGTCAGCCCACATTCATGGAAAGCTGGGGTTTCGTTGGGAGTATCTCAAGCTTTCATTTTGTGGTGTTTGGAAGCTTAATTCCTAGCTTCTAATTAAGTGCATAAACTGTAATCACAAAGGTATTTCACAATTAGTTCCTTAGATCTGGAAGAGGTTCTCTGAACCCCTTTTAAATGGAGGGGAGGATGGGAGAGTCATGAAAAAGAGGAGGAGGAGAGTTTAACATTCAAGACTTCAGGAAACTTCTGACTGACTGGGTACCAGGGATTGTATACCCCAATTCCAATAGTAGAGGTCCATAGATGAAGAAGAGTAGAAATGGATGTATGGGTGGGGCTTTCTTATTCTTCTGTCCAGGCCGTGATTTTTTGATCCTCTGTCCTCCTTTCTCTATACCAGAGACTTCAATAGGAAGCTGAAAATTTGGCAACAGAGTCAGAAGTAATAATTGCACTCCAAAGTCACAACCTCAAGTTCTATGTAGCCATGGTCTTCTTTATAAATTAATGTATTTATTTTATAATAAACACCCACAGAACTACAACTCACAACTCACTACGAGAATTACAGAACTGACAATAATTTATACCTTTTATGTATACAAAGGAGTTCAGTTTTATAATATGTATACTTACATATACTCATATAGCATTCTAAATATAATCACATATTAAAAGCATATTAATGTTCATTGAATTAATGAAGGGATCAATACATGCAATATTCTTTCCATTGATACCTCATACAATGACAGAAATCTTTTAAACACTTTTAGGCTGACATACTAGATAATAGACATCACATTGCCAAAGAGATCTGAGACTAAAAAAAAAGGGATTGCAAAAGCATTTTGAAAAGGTTTACCCTTTCACGATATTAAGAGCATACCCACTAAATTAAAAGGTGAATGGACATTTTGGAAAGGAGAATTTTTGGAGACAATTAAGGGTATGCTGAAAGTCCCACACCTATCCTATGAGGGAATTACTATAAGTGTGTTTCTGTTATCTGAAGTCAAAGGGAGTAGACATAAGTGATCAATTCTATGAGACTAGTCTGTGTGGCCTGACTATGGGAGACACAGAGGACGTGTCTGATGGAACATGTGAAGTGTGAGTAGCAAGGAATAGCAGGCTGCCCTCACAATGGAACAAAAGAGAGATGGCTGCACGATGCTGGGACAGTGTTCTGATAGGTACAGTAGGAAAGTTGTGAGTGTTTCCCATGGATCAGATATAAGCCACAAAGGAGTGAGAGCTGACTTCATCTCTGATTCTAAACAAAAAGATTCTCTGCAGGAGAATCTAATACCACAGGAAGGTAGTCTCTCCTGACAGCAAGAAATCAGAAGCTGCCAGCAAAAGAACTAGCATGGGTAGACCACCTGAAGAACCACAAAGTTCCCTTGAGAAGGGCCAGCTTTCACCACCTACAGTGGTTAAAGGCTCTGCTCTACCTTACGGTGTTAGTTAACCAAGAACTATCTGGCTTCTTTAATTCTTCTATTTCCCCTTTCTTCAACTAAGGAGGAGCCAAAAGCAGCCTAGAGAGTAGATGAGAAGGGGTGAAAAACAACAAGCAGCATAATGGAGGGGTCAAGTGTCCTATTCGTTGTACTTCTAAGTTTGAGATGGGGAAATGTTTCAACTATGAAGAAAGTGTACATTTTTCATTATTACATTGAACTGGACATAATTAAACTTTTTTCTGACCAGGAGTAGCCAGAATACTTGCGTGAGTTTTCCAGATAGGCTTACAGAGATGGTGGGGGTTCCATGAAATAATTATGTTCTGCATAAACTGTGAGCCCCACTTGCAAAGATCAATGATTAGTTATAAGGGCTCAACTGAGGTTCTCTAAGAATCACTGTATAGTACTACAGACACGCTCTGGCTCATAAAAAAATATTTTGAACCCAAAATGGAATGAGGAGCACTATTTAAGATCCCTCTCTCTGTGTTCTCTATCTTAGGAAATCAAGGGCTGGATTTGTGCCCAGAAATGTTGGAAGACTTTCTAGATCTCTAGATTTTCTTCATTGTGGGCAATCTTGAAGATGTTCATTAACCACTGAAAATAAGTAGCTGCCCCGCTTCCAAGTCAAGGCTGGAAGTCTTGATGAAAACTGGCAGCCATTTCCCTTACTGGTCCTACCACCTCAGAGCACTGGACCTCCTACTTTGCACCCCTAAACCTGTCATATTTAAGGTTTAAAGGATCAGTCACCTACTTTCATACTCCTAAGCACAGTTGCCTATTTCTCCCCTTCCACAACTCTCCCACCATACCTCTCCATGAGCACTTGGGGATACATCTGGCTTCCTGCTCCCCACCCTATATTCTAGGTTCTCCTTAAAGCACTCTACTGCTGAGTATGCCACTTGAATCCTTTTCTCAGGGTCTGCTTCTAAGAGTTGACATAAGCTATAGGTCTAGATCACTCAGTTTATCAAACTGACCCACCCATTAACTTTATGCTGCAAACTAACTGATCTCCAAGCAGCACTAGAAGAGGACAAGAATGCAAGCTCCTAGGCAGGAGTTGTTTGGTAAGAAGGTTACCCTAAAGCACCCCAACCTCAAACAGCAAGTCTCTTAAGAAGTCAGAGTGACTCCTCAAGCACTCTTTATAGTGCCTAACCGCAAAGGCATCAGTCACAAACAAACATCTATTCAAATTTGTTTAGACTCTCTCTGTTTTTTAGTCTATTTTGACTGCCAATCTTTCCTTTAGTACCTGAGGAGACTGAATAAACATTCCACTTAAAAGCATGCGTTTTAAATAGTGAATGCCTATTGAAAGTTAAGAGACCATACAGATAAGGGTCAAGAGAAGCCTAAAATGGAGCTCTTAGTGAAAGTCAATACTTATTTCTTAATATGGATTGGTGCAAAGCTACATTGATTGAACTGGATGACATAGCAATAGTCAAGAGAAAAATCAATGGCGGTACATTATGCACCCATTTAAAGGACCTGTAAAAGAACTCTTGGTCCATGCCATAGAACTCATGGTTCCAAACAGGATAGGGAAAGGGCAGCCCCTTAGAAATCAAGAAGTGAGGGCTCTTAACTCCTGCTTAGGCCACACCATTGTGAGGACTTGCTTCTTCCTGATGACCCATCTAGACAATACTGAAAGGTCACAAAACTCAACAGGTCATGCTTAATCAACTGAAACAAATGGTCATGATTGTCTTGTGACTGTGCATAAGGACATCAGGAACCCCCCACTACCTCAAGCTACTTCACTGGGAGAGAAAAGACAATGAGAAAAGCGATGACACCATCTCACAGCTGCCCAACTAGTCACTTCCTCTTAAGCTGTTTGCAACAACCAGAATCTACATCAGCAGGTACCAAAATTTACTTTTTTTTCCACCTTGTTCCTGCATCATTTTTTTTTGAAAGATTTATTTATTTATGTATACAAGAGCTGGGGTACAGGCCAGAGTCGTGGGAGGTGAGAGGATTCACCAGACAGAGTGGGGAGCAGAACAGGCAGATTGAGATACACTGCCAAGGGCAGCAGCAGGTGAGGCAGGAGAGATCTGCTGCACCATGTGGGTCCCCTCCCTGGCCAGCAGCAGGGATCGAACTAGTGCTGCAGTGGCTGCAGTTTGCTTCATAGTGTGTTTAACCCACTGCACCACCAGGGAAGTCCTGTCCTGCATCATTTAAAAGCAGTAGTAGGATAAGTGTTGAAGATTTCAGTTTTAAGAGTTGAAACCATGTGAAAAAAATCTTACATATATCTTCATCTATTAGGAGAAGCATCAACTAAAGAATAGTGGGAGGCAAAACAGTTCAGTTAAGAGATGGTGCTAGAGCCAGATGCCAGTCCCAACCCAACCCCAGTGCATACTAGTTCTGCCTCATGAGCAAAGTTTGCCAACTCTACATTTCTTCATTTGTCATTAGGATGATAATACTAATAGTTCCCTAACAGTTACTGTAAGCATTAAGTAAATTAATGTTTGAAAATGCTTTGATGAGTACCTAACACAAAATAAACACTCGCTAAATATAAACTGTCACTGTTGTTGCGATTGCTGATGACAATTTACAACCTTGAAAATTTGCAAGTTTAAATGTCTATTTAATTCAAGATAAAGAAACAATATGACCCACTCCTTAAGTTCCCAATCTGAGCAAATTCCTTAGATTTTTCTCTATGTGTGCCTTGGTGTAAAATCTGTTTTGTAGAACTCTTATGTCAAATATCTCTTGCATTCCACTCTATGCAATCCTCTGATGCCTCAGAAACAAGAAATTCAGGACATCACACAATTTACATGGAATATTGGACAAACAGTAAGAAAATAATGGGTCACATAAATCAATACAGTGCTTTTCTCTTCTTTCTCTACAGAAATTCACTGCTACAGCTTTTTAGTTTTATACAAAGATAGGAATTTGATACAGTGATGTGTTGCTTAATGATACTTCAATCAATGATGGACCAAACATACAAAGGAGATCCCAATAGGCTATACCAAACAGCCTACCTGTGTGGTAGGCCATACTATCTAGGTTTGTGTGATTACACTCTGTGATGGTCACACAATGACAAAAAACGATATTCTTCAGAACTTATCCTCATTGCTAAGTAACATACAACTATATTTTACTGTGTTGTCCCTCCTGTTGTTGATATAAGCTAATGTTATATCAATTTATGTATAATAAAAGTAGGTCCCTCATCTCTTTCGTACCTTGTCTTCTCCAGTAAATACAACCAGTAGTCTCATAAGTATCATTGACCTAATACCAATTTTCAACACTGACTTAATACTCAAACCAGTTAAATACTCAAACACTGAAGCAACATACACAACAAAGTAAACTGTTTAGGACTGACTCAGAATTTGCAGGATTTGGTGAGAAATGCAACTGTGGTACCCCTTGTTCAAAAATTAAGTATTTTGAGATGATGACAACCTCTCATTAACACAAGTACCAGGCTTTCAAGATACAGAGCTCTGTGTTGCTGCATAGGTTGTATGCCCAAGAAGTCAGTCCTCCCGGGCACAGAGTCACCACCACCAATACTGCCATGTAGCTCAACACTCTTAAATCTACCCCCATCATTTGCTTCAATCCAGGTCCTTGCTCAAGTCAAGAAAATCATTTTGTCACCATCTTTCACTAAAGTTCCGCATACCATTCAGTTCACATGTGGTATCTTGGTCAATCCAACCCCAGTCTCTTCAAAGTTCTGTTCAATGTAGTTAGTTGGTACATGACAAAGACAGAATGGGCAACTCCCCTGCCAATGTCAGGATACTAGAGAGATGAGATGACACAAGGACATAGCCGAGAAAGGAATATGGTCATATGTGATGCCTGTTGGTCCTATCTTTAGGGATTCCCATCGTCCCAGTGTTTGCCCTTTTCATTGTTCACAGAGGTAGCTCTGGGGTACAATGCTCTGAACAGATCAATGAAGTATGACTTTGGTTGTCATTTTGCTCTTATAAGCATATCTGCATATACCCCATATCCCTACCACTGAGACCTTGAGAAGCAAGGACGACAAGGTAGGCTCAGAGCCATAGCTTTGATTCTTAACTTGGCTTTGATTAGCTATATTAAGGACAAATAACTTAATGCCTCCAAGCTCGTATTTCCTCACCTGTAAAATGGGATCATGAACATCTCCACTATCTACTTTACAAGATTATAATAAATTTATATGAGACATGATAGTGAACCCCTTGAAGCAAGATCTCTGCCCCATTGACTCTTCTTCCCTCTCATACCCCTAAAAATAGCAGAGTATAAGTATTCAACAACTCTTAGAAGCACCAAATTAAAAAAAAAAAAAACCTACTATAACAAGTAAATGTTATGAGGGCATTTACTTTTAATTCTTATATCAAAAGGTTACAAAGTGGCTTCCAAAGAACATAAATGTATTCCATTATTATCACATAATGGTTCCTCTTTTGTTCCCTTAATTTCAGAAATGTAATATGAGTACACATTCACTTTAGAATTCTTTGCCATTTTCCACTCTCTCTAATTACATGGTACCATGAGCCAAAAGACCGACCATGAGATCCTGATATTACTACAACTTTCAAGTGACGCAAATTACCATTAGCAAACTGCATCTGAAACTGACTTAGAACACTTCACCCAAAATGATCCCAAGAGAAACAGCCCACTCTAATGACAGTAAAGACTGAGTTCACAGCTGCAGTAACACATTGTGACCAACGTGTAGATGATTAAAAACACTCGTTATTGCTACAGCAAGCCCTAAGGAGACTAAACCAACTGTACTTATCTATAATGATTTTTAAACATGCTACCAACGCATTTCACATGTACTAAAAACTCCCAGCTAAATTGGTTCCAAGACATAAGGCCATCAGTGCATTCAAAGAAAGTCTCTGCAATTATCACTAATTAACCAGCCCTAACAGTTGGAAGCCAGTTGGAGAGGTTTACACTTGAATGTAAATGAGGGAGGAGGGACCTGCTGGAATGAGATGGCGTGGCATATTTGTTTTGATTTGATTTCCAGACATATTTCAGTTTACATAAATATTTGAAGGTTGGATCAGACAGGATTTACAGCACAATAGTACTAGGAATGTCTTTATAAAGAGTTTGATATAGTCT
Organism: Galemys pyrenaicus; assembly: GCA_019455555.1. Classification (NCBI taxonomy): domain Eukaryota; kingdom Metazoa; phylum Chordata; class Mammalia; order Eulipotyphla; family Talpidae; genus Galemys; species Galemys pyrenaicus. The sequence continues at coordinate 29,543 of JAGFMF010011684.1, forward strand.
AAATTAGGTTTCAAAAGGAGGGGCAGCTATGGTAAAAGGACTCTTTTTTAATATTTAACTGAATACTCTGAACAACACCTCATTTCACTTAGTAAATCACAGGTACCTCTGACTTAGAATGACTGATAAGTGTGTCCGTGTCTTCAATTTTAGCCATAGATTTTAGAAGGAACAAACATGTCCTTGAGAGAGAGCTTGCCAACCTTCTGGCTTAAGCATTGCATGTATGACCTTTGGTTGACCTTGGACTCTGGGATTTGAGGGTTAAAGTTGTCTTTTGGCATTTGAGACTGATTTTTTCTCTCTCTCTCTCTGAAAGAGTTTAGAGAAATAGGAGAGGGCCCCACCCTCTACAGTGGGGCAAGCTGTTTCCTGTAGAAGCAAGAGTTAGTGACTATCTCAGTTATTGCCTTGTGAAAAACACTTCAGGAGAGTAGCTCTGTCTCCAGGGTGCTGTTTCTGTTTCTTTTTCAGCATCTAATTTTGTCAAGAGCTCATTTAGAATTAGCACATTCTGGTGTACAGAGGTGTATACATCAAAGGCAATGCATGAAATGCCAAAATCTACGTGTTTTTAAAGCAAGAGTTGGACCAAACAGGAATCTAACTGGTTAGACTAAATAAAAAGCCTTCACCTCCTTAAGCATGGATTTTCTTAGCACAAAGTATTTCCTCCTGAAGTTTGATGGTTAAGGTGCAAAAGTAGATTATGGGAACCTTAAACTATATAATCAATTCTTTAATAAACACACATTTTTATTGAGCCTGATGTTTAATTAAGGGTATACTATGAAACATATTAGCCTATCTCTTAGTGAAGCAGGAAAGACTTCATAGAGAGGTTTTATTGTTTACATTCAATGAAAGGAAAAGTCTGACTTGAAGTACTCAGATTTAATCTCTCTCCAATTTAAAATGGTTCTATTGTACTATAACTGCTGGTACTGTTAGGAAAGGTGAATCCAGGTTTTTTGCCTGGCTATAGACTCCCTCTATACAAGGGAGCTATGTATGTGGCCACTGACAGACAAACTGCCTGTTTTATTGGCAGCTGTCCTCAGTGCAAGAAGAGTTTATTTTCCTTTAGGAATCCACAGTTGAATAATGTTCTGGTGCCCTGGCTATTTCATAACTCTCCATATAATTAAGCAGTTGGCATGAGCTTCTATAGCAAGATAATAATAGGAGTTAAGCAAAGGCAGGGCTTGTATACAAGGACAATCTGGACTGTTCAAGCTCACAAATAAAAGCTTTCAAATATATACAAAACTATCTATCAAATCTGAAATTTTACTGGGGTAGTATAGCCCACCATCACATATGCACAACTATTTGTGAAAATTATGAAATTTCATGTAACTCATTAACAATTCAAAATGAGGGAGGGGGATAGAGAAAGTACTATCATTTCTCTAAGGTCATCTCCATTTTCCAGATGAGTTTAAGGATGATTAGCAAAGCCAGTAATTTGCAAAAGGTAAATCACTATACATTGCCAGAAGCAAACTGCTTTGAAAAATAAATTTTATTTTTTTAATGGTCAGAAGAATAAATTACATGACCACAAAACATCAAATGGCTTAAACCAAAACTAAATAAAATAGATAAATTCCTTTCCTAGGGACTGGAACTGTAAGACCTATTGTCCCCCAGAGAAGCTCAATAAGCAGGGAACAAATAGATGGGAGCAGGGAATACGCTCCAAAGATGGTTGTCATCAATGCTGCCTTTCCCTCACTTGCTGCTTCTCCTGTCAAGATGTGCAAACTAATTCCCTTCTTGAGTCTGAGATAACCTTAATGCACAATAAACATGGCAAAATTGAAGCTACCTGACTTTTGAGGCTAGTTCATTAGAGCCATGCAACATCCCTGAGTCTTTTGGGACACTTACCAGTGAGACAATTCTTCTTGGCCCCAACAGCCACATGAAAAACCCAAATCTCATGAAAAGCCACATATGGACACTTCTGTGGACAACCCCAACTGGGCTGCCAGACAATAGCCAGTAGCAGCTGCCAGACATGTAAGTAAATCATCTTGGACATGTAGTCCCAACCAGCATCTGCCTATAGCTAAATAAAAGACTCCAAGCAAGAATTGCCCAGTTGAGCCCAGTAAACCCACAGACGTATAAGAGATGATAAATTGTGTGTGAGAGGGTGAATTAAGTGTGAAAATCCTTTGTTCATCTTTTGCTGCTGAATTTGTAAGAACTTTTCTAAATCAGGGATATTAACTATTTATTACCTACCATACATTTTCCCCATTTGCCTTTTACCTACCACAGAGATTCAGAATTTAGTTTTCTTATATCAAATATTTTAATTGTTTTCATGATTTTTGCTTCCATAGGTATGCCCCACACCAAATTATTTGGTCATTTATGTATTAATTTAATGAATACTCATTGAGTATTTAACTTGACCAGGTATTCCGTGTTGCTAGGTATGCACTGTGAATAAGATAAGTCGATGCCTTCACTAAGTTCAGTCTTCTGGAGATGGGAGGAATTTTATTGTAGAACTACTATAAAGTGTATTATCTATAGAGCTGGGAACACATAAGTTGCTAGGGAAATCTACAGTAGGCATACTGAGGACTTTCCAGAGAATTCAGGAAAAGCTTCCTGAAAGAAGTAGGTTTAACACCTGAATTACGAGTTATATATTTAAAATTTCATTTTATATTTTGAACCCATCAGGAATTATAGGTCAAGCAGTAAAGCACATTGTAAATAATGTGTAACTATAAGTTATGATGTAATAATGTGCAACTATAGTTATGATGTAACTATAAGTTATTGTCCTTTTTCATATTGAATTTATGTATTTGAGTCTGTTAATGGGCTTTGTATCCCATTTTTGAAATCTGCATCTTTTTCTCATAAGTATTAACAGTTTTGATTTCATGTTTGGGCCAAGATATATAATCACTCATTTTTTTTCCTACTAATACTTTTTTCTCTAAATTATCTTGCTATGCAGTTGTACTTTTGTCAATCTATTTTAAGTCACTTTGTAGCCACATTTATCAGCTTTTATCTTTTTAAAGCCATTAAAAGCATGTGTATATATACATTAAAAGGTATTAAAAGTATGTGGATATATATGCAATATATACCTAATGATATCTTAGTGAAAATGATAAAATGACACCCATGCATGTTCTACCACGCTGACCTTTGAAGCCTCCCTTGTGCTGTTTCTTGGTGTGTCCTCTGTGCCCACAAAGGTACATCTATGCCTGAGTTAGCACTAAACAGTCCCCTGCTTTTCTTTATTGTTTTACCACACGTGAATTTTCCTAAATATATATTTTTTACTTCTGCTTGGTTTCTGATATTTTCTAGATGTAAATATCATACTTTTTTTTTCCTGTAACTTCCATTTGTGGTCCACATGGTGGGAGGGAGAGTTGAAGGGTGGATGGGTGAGCATACGTGTATTGCATGCAATGTGGCCATCTTTTTTATTGCTATGTATTCTCTCAATCTCTTTCTATTTGTTCATCTGTTGACAGATATTTGGACTATTTACAGATTTCTGCTAATAGGAATAGTTATATTAATAATGAGTATAATTACTAGTTTGTGTGTAAAAGTTTCTCTAATTCCCATATATATAGAAGATAAATAGCTAGATAAGGGTACACACATACTCAGCTTGATAGGTTAATGCCAGATTCTTTAACAGTGTAAAACAAGCAGCCTTTGAAAGCTGCTGTGGTCCTACCACCTTGCCAATATCTATGGTATTAACTTTTTAATTTTTGCTAATCTGATATATTTTAAAAAGTTATTATGGTTTTTATTGACATTGTCTTGACATATAATGAAGTTAATAATATTTTCACATTTATTGACCATTTGTGTTTCCTGTTCTGGAAAATAACTTCATAACAATTGCTTGTTTTTATATTATTTATCTATCTCTTTTCTTAATGATTCAAAGAATTCTTTCTGTATTCTAGATACTAACCATTTGGTTAGAGCCATATGATTTTATGTGGCAAATATCTTCTTTATGAGCTATTTTTTTTTCCAATGAGCTGAAGTTCTGGATCTTAATTTAGTCAAATGTATTAATAATTTCCCTTATTATTAGTTCATTCTGGTGTTTAGTAATAGGACATCTTTCCCTATTACCCTGAAATCACAGAAATATTCTCTATTTTTTCTAAAAGGTTTTACATCTTGCCTTTCAATTTTGAATCATGAATTCAACTGAAAGTTTCAGGCCTCTAATTATTTTTCTTTACAACCAGTTCAATCATACTTTTATAAATATTTATTTCAGGTATTAAAGAGATTTCACTGTATTTTCAATTTAAAATATTGCCCTTAAATTTTAAAGCTAAATCAATACAGTGCTTTTTACCAGTTCTTTTCATTTCACTTATAAATTTGTGTTCCTTCTTTCTTTTTATTGCTATTATTTCTATTTTGATTTGTTGAGTTATATTTTCAAGAAATTTTCCAGGGAAGGATCACAAATAATTCCTTTCCTGAGGATAATTTAGTATAAACCTCACACAAGAAAGACAACACAGCTGAATGACTCTTTCTCCCTCTAATCTCTCTCTAGCTGTTATTCCATTGTTCTCCACCCAGAAATGGTCATAGGAGTCTGAAAGCCATCAGAACTGTTTGCCTGTTTTTATTTTCTGTACAGAGATTTATGCGAGGAAGGGTATGAGAAATGGAATTCTGTTCTATTTGTGGATAGTATAGGATTTTTTTTTCTTTTCCATTTTCTTTTTGGCATTATTACACTTCACCAGAATGTCTCTTGATATTGGCTATTTATTAAATTTTCCTAGGCCATCATAAAACCTTTCGAGATAGAGATTCACATTTTTTATTTCAGGAAAAATTTCATCTATTATGTCTTAGAGTGAGTTTCTTTTTTCTGTCTTGTCTTTGAATTGTTATTGGATGTTTTTATTATCTGTAATTTCACTTCTAATTTCCTGCAACTCAGTCCTTTTCCTTAATCTTTTTCATAATTTTTCTCAATCCTATCCTTTATTTCCCCAGTTTTCATGCTTCACCATACCAACACTGTTGTTGTTGTTTTTACTGCTTCTAATGTAATTTAAATTTCTATAACAAAATGCCAGTGCCAGACTGGCTACAGTAACAATTATTCTAGAGAGTTTCAGGTTTGAAATGGCCATAATCTCACAAATTTGAAAATTTCTATGAGGAGTAAAATGGAAAATTAGTTTAAATGAGAAGGAAAAAAGTTTAAAAATAGAGATAAACTGGCATTTATAATGTCTTTACGTGCTCTTATTTTGTGTCTTTTCTCCAAATGCATATTCCATTTATAGAATTTAGGAAAATAGCCAAACATGAGTAAGTTCAACCACACCCAGAATGAGCTGACAAATTCTCTTCTTATTCTATAATTCTATAATATATGAACTACCAAGATTGTTTAAAAGTATCATGATCTGCTCTGACATACATCTGTTTTTTTTTTCTTTTTTAATGGACTAACCACTGTTCTCTACTAAAGTCAAGAGCACCCAAGTAGAATTCTCTCAGTTACCAAAAGATCATAATGTTTTCCATCTTCAGAGTCTAAGTGAAATACAAAAAAAAAAAAAAAAAGCTCCAGAAAATAGTACACCTCTAAATGTACTGGAAAAGTCATACCACACAATTTCTCTCATCCCTTTGGAATATAACAGTACTTATTTCAGATACTATGATTTCACAGATTCAGTTTTAATTGTGTCCTTTCTATAAATGGGGAAAACTAAGTTACAGTGGAGGGAGCTCTCTAAAAATGCCTAGCAAACTGAGAGTTGAATAAAGACCAAAACTCCTTATTTGCCAGTGTGCTTATGAGAATATCTGTGTAAAGAAACACCTGCCCCTTCAAAGAAGGTGGATCTACTATTGCCGAGTTGTCATTTCCAAAGGAAAATTGTGTGGGCAGCTTCCTTTATGTCTGGACAAATTAGAGCTACGCAGGAATTTGCTAATTAGTATGTGGTGATGGCTTGGTACAGTAGTACTGGCACAGTGTTCAGACTGGGATAATACCAAAAAACATCAAGAATTTTTAAAGTCATTTCTCCAAGTATAGTAGCTCTAAGAGAAGATTAACCAAGTTAGAATTATTTAACTTAATTATTTAATTTAAGAATTATTTAACCTAAAGAGAAAGAGTAGCAGGGGCTAAACTTGCTATTTTCAACTATCTCAAAAGAACTACAATTCTCTGTGGCCCACAAACGAGAAAAATTAGAGAACTGTGGCCAGGGTTGAACGATATCAAGAAAAGAGTTTTCCTGTTATAAAGATTGAGGGAGGAAATCGCCAAAGACAAAGTAATAATGACAGCAATAATATTCATTGCCCATACTATATGCTTGTTTCTATTTAAGGACTTTATAGATGTTATTTAATACACATAACAGTGTTCTGTGATAAGTATTGTTACTGCCATTTTATATTTATTTATTCATTTAACTATTTATTGAGAACGTACTATGTGCCTATTCTAAGTAGTGGGATGACTGTAGGGTAAATCCAAGTTATCAGGTTTTTCCACCCTCCCACCATTAGCATCAACAATAGACATCTGCAATCCTGCATGCATGCCTGATGAAGTGAGGTGTGAGCATGCGTAGGTGGGCGCACCTGGGCTGAGACACCAGGCATATTAGGGTGGCATCACAGGGATTCCAGAGGGGCAGTAGGAGAAGGTGAGCATAAGCAGCAGCAGAATAGAGGCTAGAAAGCCCAGAGAGAATGAAGATTCGCCCGGGGGCTGGGAGGCCTGCCAGCCTTCTGGCCCCCTGGCACCCCTGCCTGGTGTGTATCTGGTTGCCTCACCACAAATGATGCAGAGAGATTAATAAAAGCCTGAAAAAGCCACCGAGGGCTCGAAGACTCCTCCTTTACCCATATGGCCAAATCATAGAGCACCTGCCTCGTGCCTGCCTGCTTCCACAATGACTCAAGACTGGACAGAATCCCTGTAATCATGAAGCTTTTATACAAGGGGGAAATTGAAAATAAAGAAAAGTATCTTAGAGTATAAATTATTATGCAGAGAATTAAAAATAGAGGGATAAGATAGTCACTGAGTAGGCAAATTAGAGAAGGTAATTCTGAGGAGGTTAAATCTGATTAATAAGAAGAAACCAGTTAGGAAAAAGGGAAGTGGCAAAAACTGCTGACAAAGTAGGGACTGAAGGCAGGAACAAATTTAGCCACTTCTAGAAGTCAAAAGAAGACCACGGTGTTTAGAGAAGTGTAACAGCATAAAGATAAAGGGGAAGATCAGAGAACAGTCATGGGGTTTTCTGAGGGTCAGGCCAAACACCCTGGATTTTATTCTAAGTGTTATGGCAAATGCTGAGGGAGTTTTAAACAGAGGTGTGAAATCAGGTTTATCTACCTTAAACATCACTCTGACTTTTTTTTGTAGAGAATGGACTGTTGGTAGGCAAGGGTAAGTCATCAAACCTTCTCCTAGAAGGTTAAATGCATGCAGGAAGCAGACGTAGTCACTTAATCTGTTTTTATAATTTATTCACATATGAAGTATATTACATTTTCCCAGTGGTTAAACAATGTCAATTAGAGTACCAACCTGCTATAAACTTCCCAGGTGATAAATATTATACTATCTTCCTTTAAGGAAAAAAAACACTTAATTTTTGGCAGCAGTTAACCTACCTACTAAAAACAAGGCAAAAAAGTTTTTAAAAATTAATTTTTCACTGTCTATAGTCATGTAAAAACACCTTCAAATGATATTTGTCTGGTTGAGGTCAGCGTTATCTCCAATGCTAAAATGACTATGCTTCCAAATTTCCCCATCTTTCTAATACTGTGTCCCAGAAGAAATAATTTACAGGAATTTTTAAGGGACTTCTTAGAACAATGGGAAAATTCAGCCTGCCAGAATTAATTTTGGGGGAAGAAAAGTTTTGAGGAGATTTTCTTCAAATGTTGTTGTATAATGGGAAGTTACTAGTGTGGCCTACAAGATGTGGCTTCTAGATGAAGAAATACAGGTGACAGTAATCCTGACCACTGATTTATCCATCATGAAATCACCTGTGTGCCTTCTACATACTCTCCTTCCGCCTCATTCCAGCAGGTGGTTGCCATCTTCCTGCTAGCCCTCTGCCTATTGCAGTACACCTGTGTGTATTTCTCAGCACCTCCTCCCCCTGCCCTCCCCCCATTCTCAAGTCAAACAAATCATGTGAAACAGAGTCTGGAAAAACAGATTCTGGCTCAAGATGGCAACACTGGGGGATACTGAACTCACCTTTCACAGACACAACAAACGTGCAGTTAAATGTGGGGGAAAAAACCCTCCAAAAAAATTCTCAAAAATGACCAATGAATCTGGCACACAAGAGAGGCCATCACCTGTCCAAGCAGAAGAGACTGGGGTACAGTCTCCCCATAAACCCGCCCCAGCGAACGCAGCACACTGGAAAGGAATTCAATTCTTGGAACTTCTCCCTGAGGAGCAGAAGGGGTTTGAACCCCATACGAACTTTAAGACACGCACCTCAGACATACCCTCAGAACATCCAGCTTTAAAAATCAATAGTACTGGACCTCCCTGGTGGCGCAGCAGATTGAGCACAGCACTGTGAAGCATCTGCCACATAGCAGTGTGAGTTCGATCGACGGCCACCACGGCGCAGCAGACTCTCCTGTCTCCCTGCTGCTCCCCTCTGCACTGTATTTCAGTAGATCTGTCTGTCTGCTGCCCGCTCTGTCTCTGGTGAATCCTCTTGATATCGTAACCCTTGCTTGACCTAGGCCTCACTCTCACCTCCCACGCCTCTAACCTGCACCCCAGCTGTTGTACGCATAAAAATAAATACAAGTTGTTAAAAAAGAAAAGAAAATCAACAGTGCTCAAATTCGTGATGGACTAGGATGCCAGACTCACCTGCCCCAGGGTACTGCACAGAAGCAGCCGAAGAACAGGCTCCAGGACTTCCCCTGCAGGAGATTCATTTGCTAATCCTAGTGTTGGCCGGAGGGGCAGGCGTCTGGTTGAGCAGACAATGGAGCACACTTCCTTCCAGTGCCCTGCTGGCTGGTGGACACCATCTTCACGCTTCCCTGCACCTCGGGTGCCACTTTTTTTTTTTTTAATGTAAAGCCCCACCCTGTAGTGACAGCAGGAGCACAGAGCAAGTTCTCAGTGATTCCGAACAGACTGATCAAAGAGTCCTGGAACCTTCAGTGGCTTTTTCAGGCTTTTATTACATCATTATATCAGCGGTGACTAGGTACACGCAAGCAGGGGGGTGGAGTGGCCACGAGACTGGCAGGCCTCCTAGCCCGGGCGCACCTTCACTCTCTGGACTCCCTCGCCTCTCGTGTCTCTGACTCTCTTCTGCTGGCGGCCTCCTGGCGCCGCCCTTATACGCGCCTGTCTAAGCCCAGGTGCGCCCACTTGCGCATGCCCACCTAGGCGTGCTTGCAGGACCACAGGTGTCCATCATCAACATCATTGACGTGGTGGGAGGGCGGAAAAGCCTGATAACCTTTCCATTTACCCTACCCTCCCTTTCTCTCTTTTTCTTTCAGTGCCTTCTATATACGCCCCTTCCGCCTCATTCCAGCAGGTGGTTGCCATCTTCGTGCTAGCCCTCTGCCTATTGCAGAGCGCCAGTATCTCCCAGGAATTTTAAATGAGTCTGGTGTCCTGGTTTAATATGGAGTTCCCCAGTTTCTGTGGCTGCTGTTCAAGGGACAACCCTTGATTCAGGGCTCTGGTAACTAGGGGGCGCGTGTTCTTGGACCCGGTGTGATTGTAATCAAGTTCAATCTTGGCCGGTCTGGCCCATGGGACACTGCACAAAGAGTGAACTAAAACACACACCCAGTTTTTATGTTAAAGTGGCCTGTTTGCTGTCCTTGAGCTCTGCCATGACGGGCAGGTCTCTGGTTTGGCACACATCTGGGGGCTATGAGGTGCCCTCAGGGGACTGGACACCGTCTTTGTGCTGTCCTGCCACCTCATGGGCCTCGCGATATTTCCCTGATTGGCGCAAGTACACGCCTTAGGAGTGCATTTAAGGCTGCAGGCAAGCACACGACTCTGTATCACCTGACTCTAGTGGTCAGTGGGGCATAGTATGCAATGCAATGGCACAGTCTATATGAGCATTTTAAAAACTGCCACCTGAAGGTCTAACTTCCAATCAGTCTAAGTCTAGAGACTGACTGTGATCCTTTCCTTTAGGATGGTTACAGGTTTTGGCACACCCTCAACCACTAAAAATAGAATAGGCTAGCTGGACAGTCACAAAGGTTTGAGAAACAGTCAAAAGCTAGGATAGAGCTGAAAGACTAGCTTCAACTCCTCCATGAGACTATTCCTTGAAGACTGTGGAGAAGTGACAAAATGAAGAAAAGAAAGGAATATGTCCCAAACAAGGAAAAAGATAAAATTTCAGGGGAAAAAAAAACCCTTAAGAGGAGATAAGTAATTAACAAGAGATTAGGAAAAACAGAAGCAAATAAAATCATGGAATTTCAATGACTGAAAATAAAAGTAATGTAGAACCTCTTGATCTGTTTCCTGAGCCAAATATCACATCTGCTGTAGGACATCATTATGGCCTTACAGTCAGTGACCTAGTAATAATGGAAAATAACAATTTCAACAACATCATTCATGCAGGTCAGACACTGTCAATTGCTTCTTGATCATTCCTTAAGGCTAAAAAATATTTATAAATCTACTGGTGATATGTGCCTTCAAAACTGAAAGAAGGGCCTCCCTGGTGGCGCAGTGGGTTAAGCAATGCATTATGAAGTAAACTGCAGCCACTGCAGCACAAGTTCGATTCCTACTGCTGGCCAGGGAGGGGCCCCACATGGCACAGCAGACCTCTCCTGCCTCGCCCGCTGCTCCCCTCAGCAGTGTGTTTCAGTCAGTCTGCCTGTTCTGTTCCTGGCTCTGTCTCTGGTGAATCCTCTCACCTCCCTGGATTCTGGCCTGTACCCAGCTCTTGTATGCATAAATAAATAAAATCTTTATAAAAAAAAAAACCTGAAAGAAATCTTTGCAATACCGTTTGAGAGAGAAACACTTTCTATCAGAGAAATTGTTAAACAAAATGGTGCTCAATTGTTTTCCATCTTCACCCAGCAAAGAGATGAGGGATTTATTTTAGTGGGAAAGAACAACTTCATAATGCTGAAAATAAATACAAACAAAATGAAATGAAAACATTTAAATTATAGACTTCCCCAAGAATAAAACAGGGGGATATATATGTTAATACTATTCCTTCTATGTATATGTAAATGGTATAAATGGCATACTTTGAACACAACAACAAAGATTCAGAATTGATGAAATATGTGGCTAATGACATTATGTAAGATAGCTAGGAAAACATTTGAAGCAAAAGTAGTTGCTTTCTCTCAATACCTGAACAAATATTAAGGTCTTGAACATGAAGATAATCACTAAATAAATGCCACTTATTATAGTCCTTAGTTGTTATGTGTGACCTTTACATTATTACCTCTTCTCTCTTTTCTGATATTAAAAGTAGTTTTTGTTCATTGAAAAATAATCTGGAAATCATTAAGTTTTACAAGACTGAAAAAGAGGAAAATCACCCAAAACCCCACTACTCATGACCTTATTTTTTCTGGCAGATCTATACTGGCATTTTTCTTAGATAAACTTTATTGTTTTGCATAGTTAAGAAACAACTACAGGTACGTTTTCTTAAACTTTTTTTCCTGACTTAGTTTTATGCTACTAGCACTTTCCTATTTCATGACAAATTCTTCATAAACTTTTTTCAATAGGTGCAAAGTTTTACATTTCCAATCCTCTATTTTCTAACATTTATGTTATTCCAATGGTTTTCTATTATAAAAAATCAATGACATCACACGATAGCTCTGAAATGAGTAGAAAGGCTCCTATTCCATGAGTAGGCAAGCAGAAGTCACATTTTCCTGTGAACATTCCTTCCTTGATCTGGATCATAAAGAAATCCAGACTAAGTGCTCTCCCTAAGTACAATCAGTTGATTAACTGTGTAGATCTCAGCACCAACATAAAAGTTGTTCATAAGAGTTACATCTCTTTGTCCATCTCACTATTGGTTACTACTGGAAATCTATCAGTAAGGGCTGGTTGAATATCCAGAAATGTCCCTATGCACTACAACCTCCACCATCGCCCCCAAAACCTTAACACTGGTTTAAAAAATTTCCTTTAATATGTATTATGGGGTCTCCCTGGTGGCGCAGCAGATTGAGCACTGCACAGTGAAGCATCCGCGGCACAGCAGCATGAGTTAGATCCCTGGCCAGGGAGGAGACACACATGGCACAACAGACCTCTCCTGCCTCGTCCGCTGCTCCCCTTAGCAGTGTATTTCTGTAGATCTGCCTGTTCTGCTCCCCACTCTGTCTCTGGTGTCTCCTCTCACCTCCCACTACTCTGGCCTTATATCCCAGCTCTTGTATAAATAAATCTTTTTAAAAATACATATATGTCTTATACTTTCAGGGATCATTTCTGTGCTTCATTAAAATATACCCTCATGCAAGACCACTAAGTTGCACAGCCCAGAGGTGCTATTTGTATTATTTTCAAGAGTTGTGCAACATTACCTCAGACTATTTCTTCACATTTACACAAGAGCAAAATGAGCAAAAGAAGGGCAGAAGCACTTTTTGACTACCTAAGAACTCTTTCTGTTGATCTTACCCAGTGCTAATGTTGGATTCTCCCTTGACTTCAGAACCCAAGGCTTCTCTTGTTGGATCAGTTTGGGTGTATTTTTCACACATAAGATTTTTTTAAAAAACAGTTCCCTTCCTCATCCCCTTGACACACACACTGAGATATAGACTATGACAAAAGTTGAACCAGGGTAATAGAAATGTCCTCCTCCCACCACCAAGTTAGCAAATTCCTAATAATAAGAAACTGTTGCTGGATGGACTGTGGCAGCATAGGGAGAAACTTCTCTGAAGCACAGAAAAAGCTTAACGTTTAGACAGAGGAAGAGCATTGAAAAATCTCCAGTATGTCAACCTCTATCCTCTCCACTGGCAATAGAGGAATTTGAGGCCAGTGATACACCGAGGGTAATTATAGCAACAGTAAAAACAAACACAGTTCAATTCCTGATTAGATTGACTCAGCTACCACACCGTCTCTTAGTAAGTGCCTAGCAGAAAGAACATGTCCATTTCTAGAATAAAAATGATTTACCTCAGTCTTTACTGTACTACACATTACATCAGTTAGTCCATCAAAAATTAGGAGACATACAAATTGTCAAGCAAACACAGCTCATCTTCAAAAGACAAAGCAGCCAACAGAACAGACTGACCTATGCCACATGGTCATAAACTATCAGAGAAGAAATTTAAAATAACTTCCTGCTACCTTTAAAATTTTAGTACAAAATATGAACTGCATATAAAAACAGATGGAAAATTTCAATAGAACAAAAGCTATTATGGGGAAAAATGAAAATACTAAAAATAAAAAAAATCATAACAAAAATAATAAAAAGCCTTCAAGAGACTGACCAACTGACTTAACAAGCCAAGGGAGAAAAAAAATCAGTGGAAAAAGAAAATCACTGGTTTTGAGATAGGTCAACAGATATTACCCAAATTAAAACACAAGGAGAAAAAAAAATGAAGAAGCAAAAATTACAACTAAACAGAACTGTCAGAACTAAGAATCTATGCATGTGTAGGGTAGTAGGATATTTGAAGACTGACAATTTTCCCTCAAAATAATGAAAAGTCCAAGAAGCTCAGGGAATCCCAAACAGATTACAGAGCAAAGAATAAGGGGAAGAAGAGGAAGAAAAGAGAGGAAGTAAAAAACAAAGCACAGACTACCCACACACACTGAGACCCCTCAAAGTCCAATGGTTAAAAGCTAAATGTCAAAAGAAAATCCTAAAGAGAGCCCAAGAGAAAGGAAATATCACTTACATAGGGGCAAAGTTAAGAGTAGCAGTAGTTTCTCATCTGAAACTATATAAGCCAGAAGACACTGAAAAGAAAAAATACCATTATAAAAATATACTTTCTAAATGAAAGACAAAGACTTTTTTCAAACAAGTGAAAATGGAAAGAATGTGTTATCAGCAGACCTATACTACAAAAAAAAAAAAAATTGTTCTATAGGTAAAAGATAAAACTAGCTCAAAACTCGGAATATGAAACCAGAGTCCCAGAAATAGTTAAAATGGTTATCTTAGCCCTAAGTGAATGAAATTATTTTTAATATTAAAATACCAATCTAGTTGACTATGTTAGTGCCCCAATCAGACCTGCTTTCTTGGGCTGGTGCATCCTTCTCCCACTTGCTGGAGGGTGGAAGGGCAGCTAGCAGCTGAGAGTTGCACAGTTCTCTTAGAATTTCAGTGGTAGCCACTTGGACTTGCAATATGTGGGAGGTTATACCTTTCCCTGGAGTGGGCCTACAGCATATGGCTAATAGGGTATCAAAAAGGCTTGCCCCCACCACAATGTGGGATAACTTGAATACTATACCTTTTTTAGAGACCCAGCTGAGGCTGGCTTCAACTGAATCCACATTTTTGGTTAACCTTCTCCCCTGCCCTACTTCCTGCCCCCACCTTACAGAGTTCACCTGAGAGCTCTCGCTCAAGGTTGTTTCTCAATCTCTACTTCTGAGGAACCTAACCCAAGACACCCAATGTTTCACCACAGAGCATGATTTTTGCCATAGGTTTTTGTACATACTGTTTATCAAATTAAAGACTTTTCTTCCATTTCTAGTTTCCTAAAGAATGTATATCAAAAATAAACATTTTTTTGTCAAATATTTTCTCACATTCATTCATCTGATCCTATACTTTTTCTTCCTTTTTTGGTTAATTTGGTAACACATACAATCTTAGGTAAACGCAACTTCACAATTTTAAAAACACTTCTCTAATTTATTAATTTCATTTTTAAAATGAGTAAAACAAGATTTTCTTTTTCTTTGTTTTTCTCCTTTCTTTATTGCAATGGCTTTTCTATGAAGATTAAAGGGAGAGAAACTCATTGGTACCAAGGAAGAAGTACATTTCGTATTCAATAAATTTACACCATGCCAGGTCTACAGAAAGACTACAACTGCCTGCAGGCGAGGGTGGAATGAGAGGGTCTGCAAATACCCATTAATCTTCTCACTTTTCTAAAACCAGCTTTTGCTTGAAGAGTCAATGAAACCCTATGCTCCAGCCCCTGGCCAGAGTTTTTCTGAAGATCAAAACACCTGGACCATCTATCCTTAGGATTGTCAGTAGGAGATATAAAAGGAATTGACAACTAGCATGTACCTTTACATAATAATTTTTCAACAAATACTGATAGATTAATAGATTTTTATCATCTGTGCATTCTAGTTTCCTTATCTTCACTGTTTAAAGTTGGGGGAACTTGAACCAATTGAACCTATTTTATCACTAAATCCTTTTATTTGTTATTGAAAGAAGAAATTCTCAATATTCTAAATAGAAAACACATGAACCTGGGCCTCCCTGGTGGCGCAAGGGGTTGAGTGCCGCACTGGGGGCTTCTGGAGCCACTGCAGCACAAGTTTGATACCCAGCCAGGGAGGTGACCACATGACACAGCAGAACTCTCCTGTCTGGCCCACTGTCCCTTCAGCAGTGTATTTCAGTTGATCTGCCTGTTCTGCTCCCCACTCTGCCTCTGGTGAATCCTCTCACCACCTGTGCCTCTGACCTGTACCCCAGCTCTTGTATGCATAAATAAAATCTTTATGAATAAAAGAAATTAAAAAAAAAAAGAAAACACATGAACCTTCATGTATGAATTGATGGCACTAAAGCTCCCGAAGTACATAAGTTTGGGCATGATACTGAATTTACGGTCCACTTAACTCATTCAACCTCTCTTGTGACCCCAGTTCTTGTGATGGCTTCTCAGTCATTAGCAGCTAACTTATTTTTCAGGTTTGTTATCTACAGTAAATGGGATTCTGTCTTCTCTGCTAAAGTCCACCCTCCAAAGCTGTAAAATGTATCTTGCCTTTCTTGAATTCTCTTTCCTGGCAAAGTATTGAGGACATAAGAGATTTGGTCAGTTGTTACTGAATTAGAGAGAACTGGGCTCAGCACTGGACTTTGATTTTACTGACATCACTCTTTAACCAGATGTGCCAGTGGGAAAAGTACATTGGAGACAGAAACATTCTGCCAAAATAGAAATCCTAAAAAAATCTGAAAGCATCAGCTTCTTCTGCATGTCTCTCTGTTGTCCTTCCATATATTTATGAGGTCAGTGCTCATTGGACACCTTTAACCTGAAGATCTGGAGTACTCAGAGTATTGAAATAGTCATTCAGTTGTGAAATAAACAAGTCTTTGGTCATCTGCTAGTTGCTGACTTGTGACTTAGTTTTCTGGGAACTCTCCTATGACTCAACTTGATCCTTTCACCAAAGGAGAGGTTTGTCACTCAGCCCACCATCATTAGGAGAAGCTGGCCCATCCTGAAACTCTCCGAGACTCAGTCTGTTCCTTCCTACCTTTTATAAATGGAGTACTCTTACTAGTGATACAGCTAGCCTTTATTTGCCACCAATAACTTCTGTTTCTTCACATGAACCTAGAATTGCTCCAGTTTGGGAGGCAGCAATCAGTGAAAAATAGTTATTATCCAGACTCTTTAACTTTCTTGCACCAGAGCCCTGAGCCTAGGCATTTTGACTTAAATAGCATTGAAAGAAATGGCATCAATTAATTTTACCTCAGAGCTCCAAAATAAGTGACTTGTACATTTAGAGACAGAACCAAGAAGAAATATCAGTGCTGGACCCTTTCTAGTGAGGACATTGTTTTCCCCTATGTGTGGAAACCAAATCTGAGTAAATGAGCTTACAGGTTCATGCCCAGCAACATAAAAATATTCCCAAGCCCATGGAACAATCTGGCAACCTAGTTTAAGCAAGTAAGAACTCACTACAGGCTTCTCCCCAGAACAAGGTAGTATTAGGGGGAAAGGTAATTCTGAATGGATTACACAGATGAGTTTGTGAACTCCAACCCCCACTCCAGACCACCAGTGTTCCAGAACCTTAAATCCGATAATATGATTATCGAAGAGCGTATCACTGGGACCTGAGGGTGGAGTTAAGCATATATAGCCAGGCTGGCTATAAAACCAGAGAGGTAAGCCTTGGGCTCTCTTCCTTTAGAGCCATCTCACTTAACTCAGAGCCAGCTCTCAATACGCCATTACTTAAAAAATCTAGCAAAATATTTGCAAATTTGTATCCCTCCCTTTCCCTTAGTATTATTACTATTTTATTCCCCTTCTTTCATAAAATAAAAACCTGTTAATAACTTTTGTCATGTGTACCTGAAGTTAAAACTTATTATAGAAGTCTTCTTATAGAAGTCTTCTAAGTGCGCGGGTGAAAATCCAGTAAAAAAAAAAAACAAAACATTTTATATTAAGGTTGCCCTGAGTATTTAAGCCTCCTAGGGAATTCCAAAGAAGAGGATCATGCCCCATTTTGACAGATGTTTTTCAAATTCCTCATCCGGTATCCTCTTATTGCTGGCATTTATTATGATTAGCAGGAGTAGGTTTCAAACATCTTTTCAAGCAATGATTCAGAAATCTCTCTGCACTTTGTCCTGCCCACCCCAATCTCATACCCTCTTCTCTGAGGATGGCGCCACAAAGAGTGGAGGGCAGAGTCTGGTCACCTCTAGAGTCTGGGAAGAGAGCCTTCTGAAAACTGCCCTCCTTCTAACAAGAATTTGTTTTTTCCTGACCTTTATGTGAATAGAACTTGAAAACTTGAACTTTAAGTTGTGATTTGATACCTGAAATTCCTTTCATTCCACAGTTAAAGATTAGGTTTCAAGGGTAAACATAACAGGACTAAGCTTTCTCTGAACTCACTAACGCATATAAAGGGATAACTGACTGATGTGTGTCATTTTCTAGAACTTGTTTCAAAAGATGAGGGAAAGGACAGGTCAAGGGCACTGAAGGTAAAATGACCATAGGTAAAGGAAAACTGTAAGCATTGAAGAGAAAATCTGTACAGTTCGTCATCTGCCTGAAACAAGTAGGTTTATTTCATTGCTTTAGAAAATATTTACTACTTTTTTAAAAAATTGGCTTTGACCACAAAGGCAACTGCTATTGGTGTTCAGACGGACAAGGATGTCCATGTAGAAGGTGAGTGGGAAATAGTCTCCTGTGAGCAGACGTTCTAGAATGTGTTTGCAAAACATGTGACACACTTGTGTTATTGTTGTATTACCTAAATAGGTGACATTTTATATTTATCTTGTTCTCTTGATTTAGTACTGGAAGTGGAAAAGGATCCATAACTTTATAGAAAACAGAGGTCAATTTCTGGTATACCCCCTAAAATGTATGTAGTCTGTATCTGAAACCACAAAAAAAAAAAATGAAAGATAGAATCAATACTCATGTAAAGAGGAACTCCTACATCTGTATCATTGTTTCCATAAATGGAAACGTTTTGAAAAAGTGGTAAAATAAATGCAGTCCCTGTTTATTTTCTGAGGGGAAAGGAAAGGAAAGAGAAGGGGCAAAATTGAAGGGAAAAGTATTCCCTTTTACACACTGCCTGGGTTAATATGTAATTGACAAGATTAATGACTATGTAATAATTGCCTCTCTTGTTTACCTTCTGAATAGTGGCCAGTCATCTTGCTACTCTGACTGCCAGTAATTTGGGTTTGCAAGGAATGCAGCGAGTGGCTGACAGGGTCTATGTGCCAGGTGTAACCTTGTTAGAGAAGCCAGTCAGGAAGAATTGGACAGGGAGACCTGGTGATACTCCCTACTGTGAAGTGGTAAATAGCTTCACTTCAAAACTGCTGCCTGAGTTGTGGCAGCAAACACTCCACCTGAGGAGGACAAAGGAGAAAACTCTGGATATGCAGAGAAGGACTTCAGTGCTGTGCTGTCTGCTATGAGTAGACAGCAAAACAAAAACAGAGTGTTCCTTTGGCTGTTCCTTCACTGCCCAGGGTTGTGTTGGGAAGCACTTGCCTTTCATCTGCCAATTTGTAAAAATACATTCCTCCCCCCTTTTTTCTGATCTATATTGGAAGCTCCTGCCTCTTATCCTTCACACTGCAAAATGAGCAAACAGACCAAGGCATTTAGGTCATGAACTGCAGGAAGGATTTCCATGGAAAGGCACCAGAACTCCATGTGCGTTAATGCGGGTCCTGTCTAGTCTTGCCTCACATGGACCAGGATGGTTTGATGCACAACAACAAAAGCTGTGTAATTCATTTTCACGTGATCTCGTTCTGGTCTCAGTAACAAATGTTCTCCTTGATTACCCCAACCTTCATGGCATCCCTGGTTCTCTAAAAAGCCAAGTTTAGACCTCAGAGCAGACCCCTCTAGGGCTGATATACTTCTATCTCCCCTTTCACTTGAACTTATGCTGTTTTATTTTATAGCTCCATAATATCTTCCTTCTAACTTGCTCTCTCCCTCCACATAACTGTCACTAGACTCAAATCCTATCCCCTAGTGTAAACCCTATTATATACTCATCCACATTGCTTTCAGACACTTATTACTACTGTTGTTAAGTATTTAAATGTGTAGTCATCAGTCAGGTAGCTCAGTCAGTTCCATGAAAATAGGGAATACATGTACAATGTTCTGTGACTTATAGGCCAGTGGACTTGTCCTGGTTAATAATTAGATTAATGACCAGTCATTAATATAAAGACCAATTCAATTTTCCACTTCCTTTATTAGCTCAATCTTCAACCTCAGCAGCTGAGTATATTCTTGTTAGTCATCATCTGAAGTAACAAGTGAACTTTGTGCTTCCTGCTGGCAGTGTGATTTTCTGTTTCTATCATTATTATCTGGATCCTAGTCTTAGCTCTTCTATTACTCTCAGACTCCTTGAAAGCAGGTACTGTCATTCATTCAATACATAGTTTGAAACTTTAATTACAAATTTTGTCTTTCTGGGACTCAAAAACCACTGGTAATCGGTAGATTAATCTGTCCCTTTTTTATTGTCTACATCCCCACATTCTGCACACATATTATTTTTCCTATATTAAAGTAAAAAAATAAAATGAATCAGTCAACAAATCTTTCCACTATTTCAGATTTCATGTGACATTTTCTCCATCCATAAGCATTCCATACCATTATGCAAAGTCTTGAAGTTAAAGCTACGAATGCAAAAAATAACAGAAACTAGAAGCAACAGAGGAGGTAAGAGACTGGAGCTAGGGGTAAGGAGACAGCAGGCATAAGTATTTGTGACAAATGGTTTAGGTGGAAATAATTGAGAGGCCTAAGAAACACAAAGGAGTGATGAGATTTGAGCCTTTATTCTGTATAAATCTGAGATTAAATCTTCATGCTATATATTCTTTCTGTATATGGGAAAGTCAATTTTCTCCCTACATTTCTTTCCAGATGGGTGAAATGCCACTTGATGCCTATCTGATTAAGAATGTTATAGGATTCACATGATAATATCTATGAAACTGCTCTGTCAGTTCACAAGGGTTTTTGCAAATGCTATTACCTTCATGGTGGTTGAGAACTGAGACCGGGAGCAAGACAGTTTACAGAGAGCCTAAGAGACCATAATAGGAGCTACGTTTTACCTGAATTGTAGAATGGTCACGTAAGCTTAAAGCCCATTTTGGGTATTGAGGTTTGAAAAGTTAAACAGGGAGAAAGTAACTAGAACTTGAAGAAGAGATGTGAGATGATGGGCCACAAGAACCCCAACAATTGACGATGAATTAGGCACAGTACACAGAATGTTTAAGCTCCATTCAGAAGGCCTTTAAGAGAAGGTAAGAGCTGTTGCCCAGCAATAAAGGAGAGTTTGGCCTTGATGAGGCTAAAGTAAGAGAACAAGGAACTTATTTGTTACTCTATGAGATATAAGGTGCATCAATTAAGAGATGCTTTTTAAAGGCAAAATCCAGGAACACAGACAAGCAGCATTGAAGGTGTTGAGGGAACTCTACAGAAAGTAGCCATTCGTTTTAAAGCTGGGCAATATTACATGTCAGTTATATTTCAATAAACTTGGAGAAAAAAAATTGCTATCTCCATGTTTATGAAATCCAAGTAGCACAATGTCATAAATGTGGTGGAACAATGTGACACTCTGCGGAACATTAAGATAAAAAAGACTTGTTTGTAGAGATGGAAAGGAAATAATGGTTGCCAGGGAGGGAGAGGGAGTTATTGTTTCATGTTCAGAGTTCTGGTCTTGAAGATGGATGGTTGTGATGGCTCTTCAACAATGCAAATGTACTTAACTGAACTGTGTAATTAAAAATGGTTAATGGGGACTTGTATGTTATGTATCTTTTATTACAATTTAATAAATAAATGAATAATAAACAAATAAATACAAAAAAGTAAACTAAGGAGAGTCAATAGAAAAAAGTAAACTTTCTCCTGAGAAAATGTAAGAAAGAAGCACTGAAAGTGTTGCTTGAAGAACTAAAGTAAAGAAAAGGAACCACAGAAACCAAAGCTGGAGAAAGTGGCCAAACCAGGCCATCTGGTCTGATAACAGATCCCATTTCTTCTTCCTGGACATACAACCCATTTCATTTTTCAGACTTCCTTACAATGATTTACAACCATGTAATCAAGTCCTAGACAAATTAATGTGAGCATAAAGATGTGCACCACTTGAGACTACATATGTAAAAACCTTCTATCTGAATTTCTCCATCCTGTTATCCCACCCAGAGGCTGGGTACTTATGTCGTGGCTGACTTTGGAAGCCACATGTTGAAGATGAAGCCAAAGCCAAAGGGAGCTCAGATTCCTGCATCTCTGCTTGGAGATAGACCATTATTAATTGGGACATTTGTTTTAGACTTCACATCAACAAGAAAAACCATGTCTATTATACAAGCCAATATATACTTGGGGGATGAGTTTAATAGAGCAGCTATCATTAATGATACATTGCATCAATGCAATGTGAATGAGGCTGGGGAGGCAATTGAAGAGCACATTAGTGCATTTTTTAATCAAAGTGAAAATTGTCAGGGAAAGTAGAAAAAACTGGGAAAAAGAAGAAGTTGGTAGATGGTTCCTACGGATAGTCTTTGAAACCAGGGTCCAGAATAAAAGAATATCAAAACATGGCTTTTAACAAAGCTGTTTCTATTGCACATCATAACCTGGTCAGTCTATCTCCAGTCCTTGTTTAGTGGTTCCCATCTACTGTATGAAGTTGGCCATAGCATTTAAAATGTCCTTGGCTTTCTATTTATAGCCACAATAGAAAAATGCCAACTGAAGTTCTATGAAAGTTTTTCTAAAACCTCAGGTTCTTTGTCTTTCTTTCTCTCTCCCCTCCCAAACTCCCCCACCAAGTAATTTTAATTGTTTAATGTGGGAAAATATTTTATGGAAATTGCATTCCTTTCTGAGCCACTACCTGGGTCATTTAAAAATAAACAATAGACAAAAGGAAACATTAACCTGGGGAGGACTTTATAAAAACAACCTCCAGGGTTAACCCAGGATTGGCTAAGAAGATAAAAGGAATTGCAAGATTTGTAGCCATCCAGGCAATATTAAAAAAACATTCAGTTTTCTTCCCTCCCCTCAGCAACAGGTATGTGCAAAATGGAGAGGATACCTAATTAATTCTGTGTGCTGTCAGTTCTAATTATTGCAAAATTGTCCTGATGGCCAATGAACGAAGGTAGATACCAAAGGCTAATGTTTGGAGAGACTTTGAAGTCATTCAAGCAAAGACAAGGTGTAAACAGGATTTATTATAATTACTATTATTTCTTTTTATTACTTTAAGCAGATAGGTCTATCTAGGACATGCAAACTTAGCTTTGAGTCTTGGTCATAAACCTTTGGGCACTTTTCTAGCCTTTATAATAGTACCAATGAGAGATTAAACTAGAAAATAAATCTACAAATGAGTAGCTATCTTATAATTAGTAAGCCCTCTCCTTCACATAAAATTCTATGCCAGTCTCTAATTGCCACACTTTATACTCACCTCAAGCCTTTCATCTGAAAAGCTCAAAGCACTTCTTGTTAATGCCAGTGCCAATACTCTCAAAATTCCTGTAAGTCAAGAGCTGGAATTTCCATCCACAAGGCATTTTGGCCATTGCTGAAGCCTGAGTCTTCTGTCCCTACCCCACATAGGAGTTGTGAGTGACATCTTTTTCCCAACTCCACTACTAGACCAGTGAAGGGTAGGAAAGGCTCTATTATGACAGGTTCTGGTTTTGCTCCAATTGGAAACAATGGGATGGAAAGAAAAACTCTGACTTTAAACAAGTTGTCTTAGTTTTTAGCACATAGTAGGCATTCAGTAAATACTTGCTTAATGATATAAAATCACATCAAGCTTTATAACACTAGTCTTATTGTATATTTCAAACTTGAGAATCTGCTTGGGAATATTGTCCATGGTAGGTCTGATGGTTATGGAGTTGTCTCACTATGGAAAAAGTATATATACAATGTCCATGCTGCACAAGCCAACTTCGACTTTCCATAAGAACAAGTCTAATATTCTCTCACATAAATGCTAATACTGGGGTATGAAATTTAACTGCATCTATAATCCTCCTTCTACAGTACACCTGGGTTGATTTTCAAAATCTCTTTGAGTCCTATTTATAAACAAAGGAGAATACTAGTATGGCTTTTATCACTTTGTTACATGCCAAATAAGTTATTCATTATAAAGGTGAATTTAAAAAAATTTTGTATGAAATTGTCTTGTACAAAATTAAATGAATTACTATGCATATGGACTATTTGGATTGTTTTTAGAAGGCAAATACTTTAGTTCTTTCAACTCTTCAAAGGCATATAGAAATATCCCATTTTCATTAGATTTTTTTAAAAATTCAGCAAAGTCATTTTATCAATCAAGAGTTTTAAAACCCCCTTCTTTAAAAATTAAAGAAAAAAAATTATAAATTTATGTAGAAGGCACAATAATGACATCACTTACACATAACCTCAAACAACAAAATAGAATAATACCAAACAGTAAGGACAGGGGAATTTTTAAGTAGGTAAAAGAGATATTAAAACATTTATGTCTAATTGTCATGAATTGCATTTGTAGATTTTTCAGAACATCACTAAGAGTGAAGTTTACCTTATTTTGTCCACAATTTGAAAAGTGTTTCATCTACTGTTAGTAGATGAAAAGCAGCAAGCCAGAAGTGTGTGGATATTAAAAGGAAAAAAGTTTCTTACAGCTGCAGCCAATAAGCCGAAATAACCAACAAATTTTTTTCGAATGTTAACTGTTTTTCTGGCACTTTAGCAGATGCTCAGGGACAGGAAAGCAAAAGTTAATATCATTGCCCTCCATAGTTTATACTTTGGTTGGGAATAGAAAAGAGCTCACACAGGCAATAAATAAATAAGTCATACAGACCATATGCTTTAAAAGAATTCAGAAAAGGGGAAAACCAGCATGGAAGAGAGTATGAACAATTTCATTGAAGCCAACTCTTTTAAATAATAGAAAAGTTAGAGCAAGCCTTGTGCTTAAAGACAGAAAACAAATGGCAGGAAAGTGGTCTTCCAATTATTGTGCTTCCAAAAAGTTTTGCTCAGAAGAGAAGATGAACAGTCTTGAGATGCTTTAAGAGTCTAAAACAGTGATGTCTTTGCATCTACCTGGAGAACAGAATGAGGAGAATCAATTACTGTGCAGAAGGAGAGATTTAGCTAGGCACTGGAACGTATTCTTGAATACAATTGTGCTTCCTTCTAGTCTTTCTTTATATGTTGCTCTTTAAGTGGTTTCAGTGAGATTGTGTGGAGGCAGAATAATGGGCTCAATGACCCATTCAGTGGTCCTGGGCTGTCTGACCTGCGCAGGATCACCCTCCCCTGCCTGCTCCATCAGCCCTGCCAAAACCAGGGATACTGACACCCTCCATGCAGAAGTGGCTCCCCTTCAAGGAAGTTCAAAGAGACCACGTAAAATCAGGATTTTGAACAAAAACCTCTCAAGACTGGGTTAGGAAGGGATAAAGGCCATGGGCCAGAGGTTCTGCAGGAGAGCAAAGTGCACACACCAAATTGCTGCCTGACTCCTTGAAGACAGACGCAGATTTGAAGGGCACCATGACAACCCCCCCTCACTCTCTCTGCATGAGAAATGTGATGTGATGTGGAAATGACAGACTCCACTAGGCCGTAAGGGGCCTGAGTTCAAATCCCGCTCTGCCATTTATTAACCCTTTTACCATGAGCCAGTTACCTAAACTCCCTTGGATTCAGTTTCCATGTCTTTATGATAGGGATTGCATCTCTAGTATACCAAGTTGTTCTGAGAACAAATGAGAAAAGAGGATAATGGCTGTCTCTACCCCAACTAAATCAGAGGCAATAAAAACAATACTGCTCTTCTAACCAGTCAGACATGGCTGGGGAAATACGTTCCAAGTAACTAGCTATTTACAAATCTGTTCTAGATCAAAAACTATTTTGAAAATAGTTTTCAAAAACTATTGCCCTCATTTTTCAGGACCATTAACAATGTAACAACTACATATATGACATTTTTAAAATTTAATTGGCATTACCAAAATTTTCTATACCACTTTCCTAAGTCTAGACTTTACTCAACAAAGCAATAAGTCAATTCCTTACTTAACCCCTTTGCAAATTTCTGAAGTATAAATGTTTCCACCACAGCTAATTTCAAGCTTCCAACAACATTATATGGTAAAATGGTTTCTATGTGGTATATGGAATATATACCAGTTGGTGTTTCTATGATGCAGAAGCAACAGATATAAAGAATCCTAAAAGCATAGATAATAGCAAAATGCAGTAAAATAATTAGAAAGTGCTGAGTTTTTAGAATCTAGTAGCTTTTAGTTTAATATAATTTTTAATCAGAGTTTATATCATTTAATTTTTAATAATAGCTGTGTTTAACAATTGGCTCACAGGAGTCCTAAAAATTAATCAGCTCTCAAGAACCAGTTGAACCAGATCCAGCAATGGCATGGGTTCTATTCATTCCTCAGGCCTCAATATTCCCACCCTGATCTGAGGAACTGATAAACGCCCTAATTTGTCCAATCTATAGAGACCAAAGAATCTTGGCTTCGTCAGGATGTCCCTGTCAGCTGTCGTGGCTGTGGCTGGAAAGGCGTCATAGGAGGAGCTATGAAGCAAACACCTCTAAAGGTCAATCTTCCAGTCCACTTAGTTCACCTTTCAGTGTCACTGGGCTTCCCGCCTTGTCAAATAACATTTTCAACTCTCGAAAACTCTACCAAGACATGCAGTGGTCCCTTTAAATGTCTTTCTCAGATGAGGAATGTTTAATCAGCTGAACAGAGCTCGCTGGCCCTACAGAAGCTTGGGAGGATGTTAACAGCTCACAACCGCTCCTGTGGTTCCCAGGAGCCCAGGCATCACTTTGTGAAACTGCACAGGGTGGAGCCCAGGCATTCCCGGGAGAGGAAGTGGCTGCCTGAATGCCAGATGTGCCATTCCCACAGCAGCTGGTAGTGGGGCCCGGCTCTTCCAGGGTAAGGAGCAGCCTCCGCAGAGACCAAGCCCCGGAAGTTTGCAAAGTTTCCATGGACTGGGGAGAGCCCAAGCCGCTCAGGGCCTGAGGCAACACAGGATGATAAACAGAACATTATTCAGGGCTGATGCTCCCACCCACCTCCTCGGTTTCCTTCCCCCCAGTGTTTGGAAAACCTGTTTAAAGAGTTATCCCAAGTGTTTTTTCAAGTCTCTAATCTGTTTTCAAAAATATCCTTGAAGAGGAAACAAAGATTGTTAGCTAGCAGTCGAGATGAGAGTGGAAATGGCTAGGAAAAGTCTTTCTAGCACACCTATATGAAAGCCGCAAATTAGGGT
This sequence comes from Galemys pyrenaicus, assembly GCA_019455555.1. Lineage (NCBI taxonomy): Eukaryota > Metazoa > Chordata > Mammalia > Eulipotyphla > Talpidae > Galemys > Galemys pyrenaicus. Next base: position 56,483 of record JAGFMF010011684.1, read on the forward strand.
TGGGAGGGTATGGATAGAAGTGAGCCAGGTCAACCAGTCTGTAGCGCTGTTTGTCCTACAGCTTCTAAAACACAGGGGGCAGCTAAAGTCCACTGCTCTGCAGGAAAACCAGGGGTGGGAAGATGAGGGCAGAGGGGAATGGGGGATGGAGAGGTGGGGATTTATAGATGACTGGAAAGGGGGGAGAAGGCTGAACATGGGGAAACAGCAGGGAACTAGTGTGCAAGTTCATCTTAAATCTTGCTTAATGTACATTTTTTCAGGCTGAAATGAACCCTTCAGCCATGCATGCAAAGTTGAATAAAAACCTGAAATTTTCTGTAATTGTACCTCATTAATAAATTCCTCAGGATTCCAGGAGGCTATGAAGAGGTATAACAAGGATTTGGAGAATGAGAGCCACGGGAGGTTATAAGACCCCAGACCCTGGAGTTAATTCCATTTAATCAGTGTGGAGAAAGTCTGCATTCACCACAATCCCCCAAGCACTGAGCCCTCCGCCCTCTTCAAATGGGCGGGACTTTCTTTTCTTCTCCCTTACATTTTAACCCTGTTTCCAAAATGACTAACAGCTGCCCCACTAGTTCTGCAACTCTTAGGACCTAATGCCTTTCTTCCCTATTGGACCATCACTGTTTTCCAGGGAGATATGATCCAGCAGTGGAAGGCTGCCACCTCCCAGCTTCTGTTCGTTCTCCATCCACCACTGGCCACCAAGACCTAACTGTACCTTTCTCTATTCCACCCACCTTGGAGAACATTTATTCTCAGTTGTTAACTTGACCCAAATCCACACACAATCCCAAACCTTGCATTGAGGCACTAGCATTGGCTTATAGCCAAATCTTGAGTGGTTAGTAAGTGGCAAGTTTGTTTGGTTTGCAATGTACCCTCTCTTTTTCTTCTAGTAGAATCGGAGGTGGGGGGGGTGGGGGGGTGGTAATGGGCGGCTTGAGCTACGAAACACCCAGTGGTGAGATACCAGAAAAAGACAGGAAATGAAGGGGGATGCTCCAACTGAAAAGCCAACTTCTGAATAGAAAAGAACAAGGGTCAGGCAGGATTTTGCCAGGGCTCAAATGACTCATTATTAAAGCATCTATATCTTGTAGATTTCCTCTTCCTTTTCAAGGTATTTCAATATTGGCAAAGATGAGGAGAAATAGAAAGTTGCAAACTGTTAGTGGGATCTTAATAAACACAGCTTTTTAGAAGTCTATTTGGCAGCATCTAGCAAAGTTAAAAAAATATGCATACACTTCAATCCAGAAATTCCACTGTGAGAAATGTATTTGATACCTATAAAAGCATACAAAAATACATATACAAAGATGGTCACTGTGAATTTATTTGCAATTTTAAAATAAAAAGTATGCATAGATAGGTTATTATACTGATTTTGAAAATTTTATGAAGATGTTAAAGAAACTGATAAAGGTAAGTGTTCATTGGGGCTCTTATAATGAAATACAACTGACCAGATGACTTGTAAACAACAGAAATTTATTGCTCAAAATTCTGAAGTAGAGAAATCTAAATTCAGTGCTCAGCAGGATTGCTGTCTAGTGAAGGTTCTCTTCCTGGTTCTTATCCAGTGCCTGCTCACTGTTTCCTTACATTGTAGAAGGGGTGAGGGGTCTCTCAGGAGCCCCTTTTATAAGAGCACTAATCCCACTTATGAGGACTCCACCCTCAGGACTTAAGCTCCTCCCAAAGGCCCACCCACTAACACTATCACCTTGGAAAGGGGGTGTTAGGATTTCAACATATGTATCTGGGCATGGGAACAAACGTTTAGACCACAGCAATAGGACTGGAGGTAAGAAAAGAAAGAGACTAATTTTTTTAATCTGTAAAATTCTGTTTATCTCAATTTTTCTGTTTATCTTCATTTTTTAACCAAATATGTTTTTCAAAACATTCCTTTTAAAATCAATCAATAAATTAAACTCTAGACATTTCTCCTATATCCTTTCTGGTGTCTAGGAATGTAGTCTTCCCATAAGACAAATGTGCAAAAAAGTCAGGTGGGTTCACCTAAACAGTTCTAATTAACCAACCCTTCAGACTAAACAAAATCTTCAGTCAATGGAAAAGAGCCGTACAGAATAGTTGGAAAAGACACATAAAAAATTCATAACTTGCCAGTCCCTTTCCCAATGATTCGTTAATTAGGTTGTAGGGCCATGAGGTGGAGTTCAGGAGGAAACACCATAAATTTCACCTTTTCCCTCATGGTGGGACTAGACCCAGTGAGACTAGGAGCAGCTCAGAAGGGAAGTTAGTAGGTGCAGGGGCAGACACTGCTTTGCCACCAGCTCTCTATTGTGGGGAACAGAAAAGGAGGCTTGACATCCCACCCCAGCATGATTCCAACTAAATGACGTTCTAGAAAAGGCAAAACTAAGGGGACAGGATAAATATCAGTGGTTTACAGGAGTTGGGACTTGGGGGAGGAGTGAATAGACAGAGCACAGAGGATTTTTAGGACAGTGAAACTATTTCTTATGCTACTGTAACAGGAGATAGAAATCATTTGTATGCATTTGTCCAAACCCATGAAGTGTACAACACCAAGCATGAACTTAATGTAAATAATGGATATCGGGTAATGATGAGGTGTGAATATAGTTTCATTGTGCACAAATGTACCACTTTACTGGGACGTGTCAATACTGGGAAGGCTGTACATGTTGGCAGGATCAGGGGATAAAGTATATATGGGAAATCTCTGTACCTTCCTTTTGAAAATTATGAGAAAATAGATCTTGTTTAATGGATACTTATTAAATACTAATAAGTGAAAACAAATAATGCCCCTGGCTTTATTGTAACTGCCATTGAGAGGAAAGACAGTGTTGTATGTTCATCTCTTACCTGCTACTTATAGCACTTCACTTTCAACTGGACTCCTCAGGTTGAACCAGGTTGCACCTATAATTTCATTCTTCATTTGGGGTTAGTATGGGTGTATGTGGTGATGGTGGGGGGAGGGTATGAACTTCATTTTTGCTCCACATCTATTTATAACTTGGAATTTTACAAAAATACCTTCATACATTGCTTATATAAAAAATAAAATAAAGTAGAACTTTTGCAATATTACATTAGTTAAGCCTCTGATTTCAATTATAAGACAGCTGTCTGCTCAAGAATTTCTACTCCCTTGGATTTGTTAAATTTGGCCTGAACTTTATTTCTGAGGCTTCAGATAGATCCATCTTCTCCCCAGAATTTTCCTGCCTTCGTTTCTCATCTCCCTCTTTACCCTTGCCCTGCTGCTTCTTCGTGCATTATCTCAGTGGAGCCCCAAACCAGAATTTCTTAATGGATTCCCAACCTGGATGTCTTGGTAGAGCCCTACACCAGGAAAAATTCAACCCCTTACCTCCTTTTTTCCTACAAGAAACCCAGGATCACTCATAATTTCATGAGTTTAGTAAATCTCTGGGGAATTATGATATAGTAAGGCCCCATCTGCAATATCCACTCCTCACCATTTTCAGCCCACTGGGGAGTAGAGTACACATTTTCTCACTGCCTAGGCCTTCTCAGTCCTCAGGAACTCTGATGAATCAATTTCTTTACAGTTTATCCAAAATTAAATCTAGCTCAAAGAAACCAACAGGAGAAATGCATTATAATGCTATAAGAGATCTCCAGAAATTCAGATAGACTGTAAGAAGACCTGGAAAGTCCTGGGTGGGACTGTCTCTGTGTTTCCCCTCTGCTGATCCATCTGCTGCATTCTTCTTTCTCTACTGCCCACTGTTTTCTGCTTCTTCATCCACATACGTGTATGTGACTGCTCCTTAGCACAAGTGTTCAGCTACATGGAAAGACAGACTGGCTGCCTCGGAACACCAATTCCAAGTTACTTAGAAGAGCATCGGATTATTATTTTCAAAGGCAGTCTACTTATTTTCAAAGTCGGGGGAGGACAAAGGGGGAAGATGGTATGATAACAGTAAGTCACATAAAAAAGGAATGGTTCATGGACAGGCACTCTTGACTGTTATCTCAATCTTAAAGATAGATAAGCAATATTCCTGTGATGAGTTGAGATTTGGATATATTTTCAAAAAGGATTTTTATTTTGTTTTCACGGAACTGAAACAAAGCATAAACTTTGGACTAATACCCATTTGGTCTTCAGTCTTTGTCCAGTCACTTAATAGCTGGGCAATGTTGTGAAAATCTTATAACCTCTCTGGTCCTTAGTGTCCTTGTCTATGAAGTGACGATAAGCCATCCAGAGGGAGGATTGAGTGTGAATGTGGGAGACTGTCGTTTACCTGAAGTGTTCACTTCACAGTGGGTTCTCAGTAAATGCTGATTCTCTTTTTCCCTTATTTAGACTCTTGATGGCAAGAGATTGACCTTTCTACCACACAACTGGTCATGTCTCTCTTGAGCTTAAAACTTCTGTGAGGTTTCCCTAAAACCTCAGAATAAAGTTCTGTCTCTTTAAGATAACATAAAAGTTTTTAAAGTTCTCTCTGTTCTCTGCACTATTCACTGTCCCATCACACCTATGTGACTGCCATACCAAACCACTTTTAGTTCCCTGCACCCATCAAAATCTCTCCTCTGATCTCCCCACCTGCTCCTCCAAACTTCTTTACCTAATGTCTACTCCTTCTAGAGACTTATTCCTCAGGAAAATCTTCCTTGGTCATCACTTCCACCCACAAGATGGAAGTACTAAGAGTCAGGTACTAAGAGTCCCTCCCATGTGCTACTAGATAGGAAAACTCCTCAGTTCCCTGGAATCAGTCTACTGAGCTTCAACAGTTCTAGAGACTCTGCACTGCAAGAAGGCACATTCCACCACTAATTTCTACAAGGTTCTATTACCTTCACCGCAACTGGTAATAGAACTGACAATGTCTCCCCAGTACATCTATCCACTAGTCTTAGTATTTAAGCTGGAACAGCCTCAAATTACTGGATACTGGAGTCAGTTACCCTCCTCACACTTTCCCCACTGGACTTCAGAAGCTGTAGTTCAAGAAAATTTATCATCCCATAATATCCTTTAGCTTGTGCCCATTCTTCTCCAAGTCTTGTGTTCAAGTGTAAGTCCAAATACCACATTCCTCATTATGGGTCCCAGAAACATGCAGGCTAAGACTGAGCATCTTTTTTTTTTTTAAACTCAGGTCAGCTACCTACTTAGATTCTGTGGCGCTTCTGGTCAACCACATCCCCTGAAAGCCCTTATCACATGACCCTCTATCATGCCAAATCCCATCTCTCCCAACCCCTGAACTTATGCAAGTAACTGAAATTACACAACAAGCCAAGGGCAGAGATCAGGAGATTTATGACGGTAGTCTAGCATGGTTCAGCAATTCATTTGTTCACAACTCTTTGAACTGATAGCTTTATATGTATTGATAATAACAGTAAGATGACTGATGCTTATTAAGGATTTACTGTCTTAGGCTCTGAGCTAGCAATATACATACATTTTCTCATTTATTCTCAAAAGAAAGTCTCTAAGGATTTTACAGATGGGGAAACTGATGCACACAAATATTAAGAAATGAATGGAGGGGGGCTTATCTGATGGGGCAGGGGTTAAAGTCACAGCACTATGAAGCTATTACCAGCCACTGTAGCCTGAATTCAATCCCTGACCAGGGAGCTAACCCAAATGGCACAGCAGACCTCTCCTACTTCTCCCACTGCTCCCCTCAGCAGTGTATTCCAGTAGATGCACCTGTTCTGCTCCCCACTCTGTCTCTGATGAATCCTCTCACCCCCATACCTCTGGCCTACACACCAGTTCTTGTATGCATTAATAAATAAAACAAATCTTTTTTTTAAAAAAATTATTAGAGGGTTAGGTTAGACAACAAAGTGATAATATCTTAGAACAAATCAAATATGGTAGCTATAAATTGCCATATTTCTCTCCTATAATTAGGAGTTTCTAATACTTAAACTTGACATCACTCAAACATAGGAGAAAGAAGACTCAGTCAAAAGAAGCCTGAGAGTCCAGCTCTCAGGTAATAGTCTTTTCAGGTGTGTAGGTGCCTTCTGACCAGATCTTCAGAAGTCATATAACTTTGTCTCACTCCACCACCCCCATTTATTAATCCAAATGTGGTATGAGAACACACTTTGCAGACTTGCAAAGCTTCTGTAGACTTTTGCTTTCTCACTCTTAAATTTACAAAACAAGGCTGCCTCTCTGTTTAATTGGATTTCCAGTTGATCCGATGTCAGGGCTGTAAATTGTGATAAACTTGCTTATTTATTTAACACAATGCTGACTGTCTTTTTAGTCACAATTTTAAAGGTAATAATGATTAATTTTATAACTAAACCATGAAATGACAACCTAGAATTGGTTGGCTTTTTTCCCCACATAAATAAGAATACACTAACCTAGTGGCCTTCTGGAGACATTGATGAGTTTGCCTAGTAGGTAGAAAGATACTCATCCATATCACTTTCCTTGTAACCACAGGATAATAAAGAAGGTTTTGTACACCAAAGTTTTCTGTAACTCCACTCTTGGAGCTTAGGGGCCAGAAGCTATGAGTCAACATCCTAGACAAATGCTCCACATGGAAATTTCTGAACTCAGATCTCACCTTGCTTGTTCTGAAACAGGATTAGACATCTGACTGCTCACTGTGTGGCTTACCAGAAGATTCGGAAACATGCTTGATGTGGATAGGGAATGGGGACAAAGGAATTCTTGTGGCGTAGGGGGCAGAGGAACATTCCAAGCACAACATTAGGGTTTGGCAAAAGCCGAGAGATTCATGCCAAGATCTTTTCTCCAAGATCTTTTCTCCTCACTTTTAAGCAAACATGCATTCAGAGGGCACATCGTCCTCATTTCAGGTGTGAGTACACATTTGTCATCAATGTGCAATATTGTTGCACTAAGGACTGACATTGAAAATGTCCCACCCTCTTCCTCCCCCATCCAATTTCTACTTATCTATCAGAATATAGCTCATTTCCACCATGACTTCTCCAACAAGTTGTCTGTAAGCACTGTTGTCACAGAGACCACTAGCCTATGACAACATTATATATGTTGCTAATAAGATAGCTCTTGACCATGTACAACCCTTTGGGACCTTTTGAATTGTTTTAACTATTTGTATATGCATATGTAGTTCCTTATACATATTACAAATTTAATGTACTTATTCAAAAACTATTTGCTTAGAACCCACCACTAGAGAATGAGATAAACGGTTCTTGACCCCTGCAGACTTCGCAGTGGGAAACCTTATCAGTCAGAGTCCAGTGCAGACAGCGGGACTCATTCTAGATGTCTGCAGCTGGAAAAGTTAGCCTAGTGAATGGACTGCTTACGAAACTATTCAAAGAGCCAAAGAGGAAGTCAGGGAGCCACCACAGGACAATGTTTTTTCAGGGCATAGAATTCTAACTTTGATCCAGAAGATGTGCTGCTACTGATGCTATCTCCTCACAACTGACTCACATCCTTAAAGCTTGGTGACTAAACATGGAACATAAGCCTACACACCAAAGTTGATTCTCAAATCTACCTGGCTTTATTTACCAGCAAGAGTATTTTATGTGAATTTCCTGAATTTTGCAAAAGGAGAAGAAGAACCAGTATGGCCACATATTTCTGAGTTCTAGACTGCAGGATGTGTGCTAAACACAAATATCAAACTGCCTTCTCAGTTCTACAGGTGAGAAATTTTAAGTCAGATAACTGACATTTCTCTCTTGACTAAATTGGTCTGCCTTTTCTATACTTCTTTCAGTTGAAAATCCTGTATTCATCTTTAAAGATACAGTCTAAGCATTGCCTCTTCAATGAAGAATTTCTTCATTCTGCTAGAACTGGCCAATTCTTCCATGAGTCCTCCATCGAGGCAGGCATAGACTCTCATCATGGTACCTGGTATACATACTTCCTTAACTCTCTATTGCATGGTGGATTGGGTAAGGTCATTCTCTGGCATGTGGTAAACTCAAAATTAATAGTCATTGAGTGAATGAGCAAGACTGGGGCTTGTATTCCAGACCCAAGATGTAGGTAAGGTTTCCGGGTTTCCAGGATACCTATTATTCCTTCTAGTCAGAGAGGAGTTGAATGAATGACTCTTCCTGTTATTCATCTAGGTTGAAATATTGGACAATGTTAGAGCATCTTAGCTCTGGTACTACTGGGGGACAATTGTAAAACATTGTAGCAAATAATTGAAGAAGGGAAGGAATTTCTGGACAGGGAATAGAGAGAGGGAGTAGGAACCATAAAAAAAGTTTAGCAACTCTGCTAGGACTCCTTTAGTTAAATCTAAAACAGATGAGTTAACAGACACTCAACTCAAATGACACGAAGGAATACAAAGGAATACACTAATTGGCATAACCTGGAGGTCAAGGTGCTGACTTCAGGCATAGTTGGATATGTCTATGCTTTGTGCCTCAGGGGTCTGTTACTTTGACTTATCTTTCTCTGTGGCCTGTATTTCACTCCTACTCTTCTCATAGTAGCAAAAGTGATCACTACATCTCTCAAGTTATAATCCACCATTCAGTGAGCTCAGTGAAAATAGAGTTTCTTTCCTAACACTTTCTCTAAATCTTTCAGTATTGACTCTGATGTGGTCTAGTCTAGGCCCCAACTATCTCCCATCCAAAATGGGAAGACAGAAGATGGAAGCCAGATGCTATGCACAGCCTGAAGTCAGAGAGCCTCCAATGTCAGATGACCCCCATCAATATCAATAGATCAAGCATTAGTACATGAAAAGAGGTACCCCCCCAAAGGAAAATGAGGTTAATGTTACCAGGAAAAGGAATATGTGTAGTGGATAGGAAAAACAACATCCCCCAAAATGGGCTGCTCAAGGGGACTGGTACCAAAGAGAAAAATTTGACATCATTTCTCAGTTTCAGTTGAGATTAGAGAAAGAAAGGAAAAACCCATCAGTTTCAGGCCTTGAGTAGTAAAATAAGAGTGAGAAGGAAGAGGAAAAATGCTTGGGATGTAAATGTAATGAACAGCAGAAAATAACTGAAAAGGAAGTGGCTTCCTCTCATGTGTCAGTCGGGCCTTGTGAAGAACAAGAGAAGGACCTTTTCTGGAGCCTCAGCTGCTCTGCTGCCTTTCCAGACGCCTCCTTGGGAAGAATGAGGCTTTAACAACTAGCATGGTGTCAGGACTGGCTCCCACCCAAAACTGAACAGTGCCCCCATTGAGGGACCTTAGGGCTAGTCCTGGATGCCTCTCCCTGCTCCTGCTCTCCTCAATGGACCATTTGTGGCACTAACAAGGACCGGGAGACAACTGCCTATCTCCCATGAGGCCCTAGCAGCTGCAGGATTCCTCAGGAACTGCACAGGGCCCCTGCACATGTCTGCAAAGAGACTAACAGGAGGGATGCTGGATTCAGAAAGGAGTCCCCAGAAGCTTCCTGAATGGGAGAGAAAAGCATGTCTCAGTCCTATTCTCCCTCCCAGGTCTTTGTCCCATCTCTTGGGATAGTCGTTCTTCCACTCCAAAATACTTGTTATCCTGCCTTCCTGCAACTCAGACCCTCCATGGTCCATTCTCTTTGCTCACTGCAAAAGAGAAGAGAAAGAAAGAATAATCTTCCTCTAAAGCTGAGAGTTTATGATTATAGTTCCATTCAAATATTCCATCTGCCTACTTCCTCTGCTAAAAAAAAATTGACCAAGATAGGGAAGTGGTGAATGAAAGTTCGTTTCAAACACCAAGCTCACAGCTACTATTTTGATTTAACTTTAATCATGTAACAATGCAAATTACAGTGAATGTTAAGATTCTATTTCAGGGGCCTCCCTGGTGGCGCAGTGGGTTAAGCAACGCACTATGAAGCAAAACCACAGCCACTACAGCACGAGTTCGATCCCTGCTGCCCGCCAGGCGGGGGACCCACATGGTGTAGCAGACCTCTCCTGCTATGCCCGCTGCTCCACTCAGCAGTGTACTTCCATTGATCTGCCTGTTCTGCTCCCCGCTCTCTGTGGTGAATCCTCTCACCCCCCCACCCCACACCTCTGGCCTATACCCCAGTGCTTTGTATGCATAAATAAATAAATCTTTTTTAAAAAAAAAAAGATTCTATTTCATCTGTGCCCACTAGGTAATGACTGCCATTTTCCTAGGAAAACAGACCAACATACCATCTAGATTAGACAGGTATGAACTCATTGTCCTGAGCTTCCCATTTCCATAAGACAGAGAGGTTTGCTTATATGTTTTCATTTAACAACTGCAAGTTGTCCCCTGCCCAAATCTCTCCCACCAGAAAACTGCTATTACTCATGAAAATGTCCATTCTTGTAATATTCCTTTTGTTTGTAGGTAGAAGCGAGTATAGTCTGCATGACTAGCAGTACACCTGTTTGGTGGAAACATGCTGAAGTGTAAATTTATTTGGGCTCCAGATTCAACCTTATAAGTAATGATTAATAGCGTGGTGGCAGGATGCAGGCTAACCCTAACTTAGCAACTGGCAGAATCTGAAGTTCTCTAACAAAGCTTTAAACTTCAATCCCACCACAACTTCCTTGCCAGAAGGATTAATATCTGACCTTATCTTTCAGGAACAGAGGACTCCCTTAACCCATGCCAGTCCATTCAAATTTTGAACAAATCATCTTTCACAAAGAGTTCTTCCTAACATCAGCCCCCACACAATTTCCCTGAAATGTCCAGATGTTGACCCGAGGCTTGCCCCAGGACTGAAGCTCTAATTCCATGAAACCTTCAACTCTTCAGATAATATTTTTCCAGCAAACACTCAGCCCTCCAAAGAGCTTCTCCACTTCGGGCTAAATTGTGACTCCAAAAATTCCCACAACAGTTTCTTATATGATACCGTTGCTGATTTTTACCAGCTGGTAAAAATAAAACAATGGTTTGTCTCCAGATAAACGCTAATTTATCTTGGACTCTTTTAAAGACAGGGAACTCAGCTGAGGTTTGGTCAGGGTTAAGAAAGGACTATTATCATCCATGAGAGGAGGCATCTACCTCCTTGAGAGCACTCTAAGATCTGCTGCTCTCATATGACACTGGCTCCCACTGGACTTCCTGGTGATAAAGCTCACGAGACTTTTCACATGAACTTCTGTAAAGCACTTATCTCCAGTCAATTGATTTTTTTTTAACTTCAGATATGGTATTTATTTCTTATTAAACTTTATCCCCTTAGTTTCAGTTCCTCAATCTAACTTGTGAAAATCTTTTCATAATATTGATTCAGTCAGTGGAATCTCCCAAATTTATGTAATACCAACACTCAAACATGTCTTCTATATTTTTATTCAAATAATTAAGAGAAGTGAAGCCAAACGTGACAAGGTCAGATAAAGAGCCCTGAAATCCAATTGTTAGAGACCTCACAATGCCATGTTCAAAACCATATCAAATAAAAATCAAAAAAAAAAAAAAACCACCAAAAACCATGTCAATACAACAAGAACAGATGCCAGAACACTGAGAGCTTAGTCCTGCTTTCCAACACAGAAACACCTCACACAAAAGAATATCTTATTGTTGGACATAAGGAAGTGTTTTTATGCTTTCCTTAAGTTGATTTTGGATAGAGGTGGTCAGTATTGTTTTTCATGTTCTGCAAACATAAGATTCTATGGGCGCAGCAGAAACAATGGCCTTTTAACCTATTTATGCATCAGGTTATGGTTCCCTGATCATTACAATTGAATTTTTTAATTAAAATAGCCTTTTTCAAAAATGCTATGTGCTCCTTTCTAAGACATATTCCAAAATTATAGTCTATATAATCAATATGAAAATAAAAGCACTGTCCAAGACTTACCCATGTATTTCCCTGGAGTTCTCTAAACCCTGTCCAAAAAGGTGTGATATTTTCATTTCTCAGGAGGAAAGAGAACCACTACAAACTATTGTCAGAAACTAGCTCAAATTCCATATCCAAGTTCTCACAAAGCAGATTTGAATATCATGTTAAGGCAGCTCTCAGGGTGAGTGTAGAAATCCCTTTTGGCAAAGTCATGTGAAAAATGCAAGTACAGTTCAATCAGATGTTTTTCCTAAGCCATTCCCCAGCCTCATGTTGAACAGAGGTTGAGTGTGAACTGAAAAATGGATTGTATAATAACAGGAGAATAAATAAGTGGCTTATTTGGAAGCTAGTAAAAAAAAAAAATCACTGGAAAAATGTCACAACTAAGTTCAGGTTTGTACTAGTCAAATCATGGGATGAAAAACCAGAACAGAAACCTAAGTAATTCTATTACTTCTGCAGTTCAAACCCATCAGAATATTAATCCCATTCCTATAAGGTCTACTACAAATAATAAGTTGGATCATAGCTTACCTTGCCGCATTTCAGACTTATAAAATGAATTTACCTCTCTCTAAAAGTTTACTCTCCAAAAACTCTTCAAATTATCATATACTCTTCTCAATCATTTTGGGGGAATTCTTATTATAAAACATTACCTTCCTCATCCAGTTTTAATGCCCAGCCCTTCTCCCTATAGTAAGTCGCCAAGTCATTCCCTTATAAAACCTCTCCATTTGATTCCTTTTTTGTTTTCTCTTATTCCTATTAGAATGACATACATTCAACTCCTTCAGGCTTTAGGATGACCGTTTCCTTTAATATCCAAGTATAATGTATTAGACCTACAGGATTTTATTGCCCCTCTAAGTATTTCAGAGGATTAGTCACAGGGCATTTCTTCTGAGAGGAGTTTCCAGTCTCCTCTCCCTTTATATTCCAGCCCCTTCTCCTTTACTCAGTGCCAGCTCTGTCATACACTCCCCTCATCACTTTGTCCTCCACCCATAAACTGTTCTTGTCCCTGCTTTCTGCAAGTCACCACCAAAATAAGGCCATGTTGCATAAGACTCAGGCTGAAGTCTTGGAAAGTTTAGAAAGAAATTACGGCATAGTAAAATTAGCTCAGCTATCACCGTGCTAATGTCCATCCCTAGGACTCTTTTCTTGGCCAAGTCACTACTCTGCCCTCAGAATGTGATCCCAGGTACCACTCCTTTCTCCTTCGTCCACCAAGGGGAAACTTAATCTTCCTAAACTTAAAATAGAAAATAGATAACAAAAATTCTATAACAGTCCAGCAGCCCTGAAAGGTATTTGTCTGTAGCCGTGGACTTTTTTTTTAAACTAGCGTTTTCTATATTTTGCAAGATAAGACAATTTAACTGACAAATACACAAAATCATTGGGGTGATTTTTAAACAATCATAGTATATCTACAAGATACACATACTATCATTCAGCTTTTAAGTTACTTTCTACCTCAAAAAGGACCGTATTTGCAACTTCTCTCAGTTGTGGGAAAATGGTTTATTATATAATGTTTAAAAAAATCAGGATCCAGAGAAAAGCATGTTAGATTATGATGAGGACTTACAGAAGGATGCATGATTGCCTTGTTTTGTTTTTTGGATAAGTTTTCCTGTGCTTTTTAAAGCCCAGTAGATAATAATTATCTTTTATGTTCACAAACACCATTGAGATTTTTTTATGTGGACACCTGGATGGGAGATACAAAACCACTTTAGGCTGGGACTTATCCTAATCCCAAGGAAATATCTCATTCTACAAGATTCAGCTCCAACATCATGCATGAAATCTTCCTACCTACCTATCCTCCCTTCCCAATGGGCAGTTGGTAGCATCTCCACCTCCAACCTCTAATCCTCTGTATACCCTGTTTTAGTATTTCTCATGTCTGTATCAGTCAGGGTCTCCATAAGAGACAAATAGAACTCTTATATTCAAGATACTTGGATACAGACTCCTTATAAGGAAGCAGGGCATAAGGAAAGCACATAACAAAGTATATACATACCCTAGGGAAAATAAGAGGGAATTCTGTTATCACAACTTACTGGAAAGGTAAGAGGAGGGAGTGGTTCCCAGAGCCTGGAAAAGGAGTAAGAGGGACGTGTGCTAGGAGCAACAGCTCAGTAGAGGAAACCCCCAGGAAAGGGGCCAGTTCACCTTCTCTCCTCCCAGTGATCTACTGGTGCCATCATTGGCCAAAGGCAGCTAGAAGCCAGAGGACAGCAAAGCCCCTTGATGTGGTCCATGGAAGGCATCCTCCCAGGAGGAAACCAGAGAGAAGATTAGTGAGTGAACTTAGGAGAAGTGAAAGCAAATCAAAGATCCAGCACAAAAGACTAATAACTAATTTACAGATGTGGCTCCAGACTCTGTCACCTGATGTTCTCTCTTTACTTTAATAAGGTAAAGCATGTAGAACTAAAAGTAGGAAGTGCAGATCTGCCACTGTTTCTAGTTTCTCTCCAAAATGTCTTGGGTGAGGCTTCTTCTGAGGGTGGCCTTGCTACATCCTGCCTCGTTCCTCCTTCTGTCCTCCTCTCACTAGACCACTTCCTCCCCTGCTGGGCACCACCCTTCTTCCTTCCTTTTTCTCAAATCCGTATGAATTCAACAGTTACTGTCTATAAAAGACTTCTAAATGAAGGGCAGGTGGTAGGGGGGAGAAATGCAATGCAGAGTAAGAAACAACTTCAAGACTTTTACTAGGCATCTCCTCCATATATCAATATACTCAAAACCATTCTCTACCATGAAGAACTTCTCAACTGTGTTCTCCATCTTCCAGGGACTCCATCCTTTTCAAGGGCCTTCTCTTCTCCCTTAGATGACAACTCTCTAAAATCCTAAACTCTTTTACACTCTTCTTTCCTTAATCTTTAGCTATTTAAATAATTTTTTAAATGAAATTGGTATATAAATGTAAGGCAGTGCTTATTAAAGTGCCAATAAAATTCTTCAAAGAAAATTGAACAAAAAATGTTAAAATTTATATGGAATCGTAAAAGGCCTTGAATAGCCAAAACAATTCTTAAAAAAAAGGAGACAAATGGAAGCATCACATTAGCTCCCTTTATACTATAGAGCAACTGTAATTAAAGTAACATGGTATTAAAATAGACATGGATCTATGACACAGAATAGTACCACATATATGGGTGTGTGTGTATATATACATAACATATATATATACACATACATATATATGTTAAATTCATCATCAATTCATGATAAAGGAACACAGCCATAAAATGGGGAAAGAGGAGTCTTTTCAACAAATGGTAATGGGAAAACTAACATAAAAATATGAAGCTGGATCACTCTCAAACTCTATGCACAAAAATAAATTAAAAATGGATTAAAGACTTAATATAAGACCTGCAACAATAAAATACATATAAGTAAACATTAGTGATGCATTTCATGATATCAATGATAAAGGCATCTTTGGACATTTGAGTACTATGCCAAGGAAATAAAAGCAAAAACTAAAGTGAGATTTTCTCAAATTAAAAATCTTTTATAAAGAGTTAAGTACATCAAAAAGCTATCCCATTAGACGATTTCACTCATCTCGGGAATATAATGAAACAAAACAAAGGAAGAGAGAAAACTAATATTAAAACAAACCCTGGAAATATGACTAGAGAGGGGTGCCATGGAGTGGAGACAACGGGGGTGGGGGAGGGCTCAAAAGTCTATGGTGGATGAATATTAGTGCCCAGATGATACGTGTGGTGTGGTAACATATATCTGAATAGGTATGAATTTATCCCCCCAAGTCAAACAGTGTTGTAAACCAATGTTACTGAAAAAAATAAAAGGTTACCAAAAAAGAAATCCTACTGTCTGGGAGAAAAACACACACATTATGTAGCCCACAAGGGGTTATCATCCAAGAGTTACCGAAAACTTATTAAATCTGAACAGACAATTCTCCAAAGATGAGACCCAGAAAGTCAATAGGTATATCAAAAAGTGTTCACCAGTGTTTTCAATAAGGGAGATTCAGGTCAAAATCACAATAAGATACCATCTTACACTCATGAGAATGACATTAAAAACACCCCAACAACAATGCTGGAGAAGATACAGAGAAAGAGGAAACCTATTATAGCTTGGTGGGGACATAAACTGTGCAGCTATTTTGGAAAGTGATCTCAGTTTGCCTTGAAGAACAAAAATAGAAATACTGTGTAACCAAGCATCTATCAAAAGAAATGAAACAATCAACTCAAGAAGTTATAATCTCCACAATGATTATTGCAGGATTATTTACAATAACTAGGACATGGAAGCAATTTGTATGCTCACTAATACAGGATGGGCTCAAGAAGATGTGGTATATCCACACAATGGATTATTCAACCATAAGAAAAGATGAGATGTTGCCATTTACAGCAAAAGGGAGTTCAAGGGAATGATGTGTAGCAAGTCAGAATGACAACAACAAAAATTTCACATGTACATAGCAGATGATTTGACAAAGCAACATACAAAGATTATTAGACATTAGTAAACTAAGTGAGGCTTCTGAGGTTTAGGAAGGAGCTTAAGGATGGGAAAGAGGCAAAAGGCATATAAAGAAAAATAGTGGAGAAAAAAATGAAATCAGCAATTTTATAAAGTTTTCCTGGAGATCACACATGTGTAGAATCAGATGCTCTCTTTAGTCAAAGTGTTCACACTTTGTTCATTATGGAATTTTTTTCACTAATTTTGATTTTTAAACATTATATTGTAATAATATTAATCTTGATCACTGATTTTCTTTTGGCATCCTCTTACTTCTACACCCAAGATAAATACCTAGCATCTCTCTAAGCCCTTATTTATGGAGTGGGAATTGAAGATTGAGGGAAAGGGTTTACCTTTCTACCTTGAATAAGCCAGGGAGGTGCTTTACCAAACCAAAAAATAAGTTCTTTCCCCAAGCAGAATTTTGCCTTCACACTCCTGCCAACTTTGAGAATATTTTTCTTGCTACCCTTCCCCCACTGGACCATAACATCCTTCAGTATTTATCTGTTTTGAATCTCTGGTGCTAGACTTAATAAATATAAATATTTATTGAATAGAAGAATCTAGTGAAAAACTTCATGAGTCAATAAAGTCAGTCTGTTTATTATTAAATCTACTTTAAGCTTTTCCTCTTTGTATTATATTGGTGAGCAAGTTGCTTAAGGCTTATCCAGAATAATTAGTAGCATTTCCCACTGTCAGGATTTCATTCTATCTAAATATTTTTTATAACATCCCAGTGGGTGGAACAGACAAATTCCCCAGGGGATTCAGGAAGTTCCCATATTAACACAATGCTTTTTTTTTCCCTTATTACTTCTCCCAAAAGAAATCCCAGCACTCAGAAAAGGGGAGCTCATCATATAAATACACATAAAATATGTGAAGTGAGAAAATTCCTGAGCCAAACCAATGATCTGAGTCAGAACCGCTTTTATCAAAGTAAGATGCATAAATACCAATATCAAATTGAAGCTGTACTTTTTTTTAAAGTAAATAAAGGGTTTATTTACAAAAGAAGGGGAAATGAAGAAATGAGTAACTCAGGGGAAAGAGAGGGAGATAAATTCGTGAAAGCGTCCTACCAGTTTTGCTGAGCTAGAGTCACTATAGCACGCTGAGAGCCAGTGAAAAACCAAGAGACCCCCAAGGCCCACATGTTTGGTTTTATACCAAGCCTGGCTGTGAAGCTGGACTTTTAAATCAAAGCCAGAAAATGTTTTTGCCTAAGATAAATGAACAAATGAAAGATTTACATACAGAATAATAGCGATCAGAAGAAAAGCTTGCATTTTTAGAATAAACTTATTAAGTCAAATTTATGAAGCACCTAGTGAGGGTCCCTTCACCCTGTGCCCAGGACAGTTTGGCCAAAGGACAAGTAGGGTGATACCTCAGAGAGTCAGCACTAATCTGGTATCCCGGAATAGCCCAAAGAAGCGGTAGAACCTGACTGGCTGCCTTTCAGAAACACCTTTGGAATTCTTTGTTTAGTTTTAGTCAGTTTGCACTGCATCAGCTCTTTGGGGACTTCTCTGGGGACCTGATCTTCTTCCACATCCACACCAACATACCCCAAGAGATCCACCAACCCCCAGATTTACCCAGCAGGTGACACTAACAAGCTCCCACTAAAAGTAAAGCATCGCAGACAGACAAGGCACACATTCACCAGTGAGAGCTGCCTTGATGTCACTACTCCCTCACAATAACCCCCTGGCAGAAAAGAGGTCAAACTGATTTTGAAGAAGGAATCTTCTTTTTCATCAGTTACCATGGCAACTTCCACCTTTTGCCTCAGGGCACCTGCCCACCAGGCTTGCACCTGCCAATTGGTAGCATGAGTGACCCCCGCAGCCTCAGGTCCTTGTTACTGGACCCATTTCACCAACAAAGGTGCCAGCAGTGCCAGTTGGCTTCAAGATATGGATACCTGCCCACTGAGCATTGGCCCAGGGATCAGGGACTTTCACAAAGGCCAGCCAACAGCTGGTAGGCAGGCACCGCCAGGTCATTGTCATCCTGGGTTGAATCGGAGACAAAGACTCTGTCTGTAAACCAGCATCCCTCCCTCCCTTAGTGTCTTATTTTCAGCTCCAGGTCTCTTCTATGTGAGGGTTATGTGGCTGAAGGTGCCATTCTTGATGTCTTTTGTTCCCTTTAACATTACCCTGCCTGTGCATGCTGGTGTAGAAGAGCTTTCCCCTGTTCAGTGTCTTGTGTTATTGCAAATCAGATAGCTCACCATAAGTCACCCCGGCAAGTGGGTTCACATTTGGAGGTGGTAACCAGAAGCTGCGTCAAACTTCCTCCCCTGGCTCCACACCAAGGCCTCTGAGGATTTCTTGTCACATGAGGTTAGTGTAGTTTCACATCCTTTAAGGCAAAGCTTGTCGAAACTCTCCAGTCTCACATGGCTTCAGTTCAAAACAACTACCCCACTCAGCTGCCTCCCTAGCCATTTCAAGCAAATCAGGAGACCTGGATTCCAGTTTCAACTAACTCCCCATTGACCTTGAATGATCACTAGTCCTTTTAAAAAAAAAAAAAAAAGAAAAAGATTATTTATACATATAAGAACTGAGATCCAGGCCAGAGGTGTAGAGGGTGAGAGGATTCAACAGAGACAGGGGAGCAGAACAGGCAGATTGACTGAAATACACTGCTGAGGGGAGCAGGGGCAAAGCAGGTGAGGTCTGCTGCACCATGTGGGTCCCCTCCCTGGAGGGGAGATCGAACTTGTGCTGCAGTGACTGCAGATGCTTCATAGTGTGGTACTTAACCCCTTGCGTCAGCAGGGAGGCCATCACTGGTCCTTCAAAAGGAAATTAAGGATCAGTGTGCCTTTCACTGGTCATTAGGATCCTATTCAATTCTCCTTAAAAAAGAAAAGAAAAACCTTTATTTTCCATACTGCTTTCTAAAGAGGCTGCTAACCTGAGACACTGGAAGACCAACAGATAATTTTGGTTTTATACATGAAGGGCCTCCCTGGTGGCACAGGGAGTTAAGCAATGCACTATGAAGCAAACGCAGCTACCACAGAACGAGTTCCATCCTGCTGCCAGCCAGGGATTGAACTAGTGCTGCAGTGGCTGCAGGGAAGGGACCCACATGGCACAGCAGACCTCTCCTGCCTGGCCCGCTGCTCCCCTCAGCAGTGTGTTTCAGTCAGTCTGCCTGTTCTGCTCCCCACTCTGTCTCTGGTGAATCCTCTCACCTCCCACAACTCTGGCCTCAGTGCTTGTATGAATAAATAAATAAATCTTTTTTTAAAAATACATGAATATACAACAACATGGATAAATTCCAATACTATTGTTAAGCAAAAGAAACCACACAAGGTTTTAGAAGAGGTAAAGTTAATTTACAGTAAAAAAAATAAATAAAGTAGGAGAGTGGTTGCTTCTGGGGGCAGCATGGGAGCAGGAATTACCCAAGAAGAGGCATGAAAGAACTTTCTGAGATGAAGGTTATACTTTATATCTGGATAGGGGTTGGGTTCATATAGGAGATAGCCTTTGTCAAAACATATTGAATGCAACCTTTAAGATAGAGAAATGGAAAGATATGTAATAAAATTATTATAACAAAATATTTACTACAGAATCTAAGTGGATACATGGATGTTTCCTGTATAATCACTCCAACTTTCTATGTGGTTGAAAAGCTCATTAATAAAATATTGTGAAACAATACGCTGTAATGAATTACAAAATCCTGCCCCTTCCTCCTCCCACCCTCTTTATTGACTTATGATTTTTTTTCTTCCTAAATGAGTCCATGGAAATGGGAATCTTTGTTGATCTCACCAGAAAGTCAATGGTGCTCTGTAATGATTAATTACTTTATCACTGCCCATAGTCTTCAAAGGAAGAGGAAAAGTTTTGTGCATATAGAACCTCTCCTTTGCTCTTACCTCCTCAGAACAGTGATCAAGAATAGGGATCCCCTGAGGCTCACCACCCACTCACATAGAGTTAGTCTCACCTCACAACACTTACACCTCTGCTCTTTGATTATCAACACCCTTAATGGCCTTACAATGAATACATTCCAGTTGAGGCATTTATTTCAATCCCATAATGAAGAATACATTTTAGAGCTGTCTGGGTAAAAGTCATTTACCAATGGATGGGTTGCAAGTGCATCTTTTATTAGACTCTCAATCCTATTAATCCCATGATAAAATATTACCCTGAAATATTGACTTTCTTACTTACTTCCCTGTAAAACTTCCAAAACACATTCTTCATTTTTCTCCAGTTTCATTTCTTCTCCCTGAAAAGATTCAAATCACAAAAGAGCATTTGTTACTATGGTCTTTGCTGGGACCAGCAGAGCTCTAATTCACAAACTTCGTTTGGTGGAGAGGGGGAAACAGAAAAGGAAACAAACAATTACTTAGAAAACAGGGTAAATTTATTTCCTAAGGGTAAAATTCTTGACTCTAGCCACTTTTCTCATTGGCAAGTTAATTAAATATAGGAAAAGCACACACATTTACCAAGCACCAGACATGTTCAAGGCCTTCAGTCATCCAACAAATAAGATTAAACTCCTTCACCCCACACTAGTACATAATCAAATCTAGTGAAGGAGATGAAATACATGTTTTTGCCAAGTTGAAAAATAAAATATCTAGATAATTGCTCCATACATCAGTGGAAGAGGTGTTCATGCCCCATCAATAATAAATTGTCAATTGATGGGTGGGAATTCAAGTAGTTTGAAAGAACATATGCTTCCACAGGAGTAAGGGGGCAAAGGCTTCACACAGAAGGAATTTCAGTTACATCTAAATTAATAGGTAGAATCCAGGGTATGCAAGGAGAGGAGATGCCACTTTGGCAGGTAAAATTGGGTACTTATAGATATTTTCTTCTTTATAACGCTTAAGCATTAAAGGCTCATTAGAAAAGTCTTCTGTGACTTTGAGGTCCTTAAAGAATCTGATATCCAAATTCTACCCCGACCATTTCAGTAAATATTCTGAAAAAAATTAAATTTTTTGAAAATCAACCCCAGTCTTCCCTAATATCTCAAGGGGACAAGGATACATCAGTAAGATCATTCCATCAAACCAGAACACAGACGTTGTTAAGAGGATCTCAGACCCCACGCAAGAGGGACATCATATGGTGGGAAGTTAGTTCTTCTGAATGAGTTAATATACAGAATTAGACTCTTAATTGTGGCAGCAGATGATGTATACTCTGGATAAAAAGTCAATTTGAAGCTACATCTATAGAGTCCATCTATACTCAAATAAAAAGTAACTCTTCCAGGTTTATTGACATATACTCAACATGTACCATTGTGTGAATTTAAGATGTACCATGTGGTGATTAATAAATGGAATTTTTTTAAATTCATATCTATTTCCTGTGTCCCTCCTATATTATACAACTGCAATATTGGTAAATGAACATAGGAACTGGAGGCAAAATATCTGTGTTTATCCTGTATGTGACTTTGGACTAGTCTCACCATATTTCTGAATCTACATTACTTCAGACATATATAGAATATACGAATAGCTACCTCAAAGTGTTGATATGAGAATAAAATAGAGTAATGGGTATGAAAAGCCCAAGCCAAAGATGTTGGCTCATACCAAAATGCTCCTTACACCTATGTGTTTGATAGAATTTAAAAGAACACACTTTGTGAAGTGAGAACAATGTTAGTTAAAAACTACATTTAGACACATAATTAATTAGCTATTAATTTTTTGGTGGGAAGTTAGTTCTTCTGAATGAGTTCATATACAGAATTAGACTCTTAATTGTGGCAGCAGATGATGTATACTCTGGATAAAAAGTCAATTGTTTTTATCATTCCAATAATTCTTCTCAAAGAAAGAGTTCCTACCTATGAAAGCATGCTAGAAAAGACTGCAGATTTGATAAACATCTTTCAAGAGCACTACCCCTGCCCCTCAACTGGTATACTTTTTAAAAAAATTTAACATCCAATTGAGTAGCTCAGCTGACTGATCTGCTTTCAGGACAGGATAATTCACTTAGAGACCCTAAAAACCAAAGGAATAAAAAGTAAGAGAAGTAGAAACTTATAGTCAAAACTATTACAGTTTCCAATGTGAATTGGCCAGAATTGAGGTTAAGGACAGATTTCAGCATTTTCACTCACAATTTCTAAATAGACCATTTCCTGTTCTCTCACTGGGAAGTTCAGAGAACAACACAAACCTCAAGGACCCATCTCTGCTTCACTCACTACCTCAAGGCAGAATTAGTGTTCACCAGCAACAAAATAATGTATCTCTACAAATGTCTGTGGCACAACCTCACATTGTGTGTGTATGAGACCACAACCTCAAGTGAACAGACCAAAAAAAATAGCCAAAAAAATAAATAAAGAGGTTTAATTTCACCAGAGTAAGGAAAAACCACCAAAAGTACAATAGAAACAACGAATGTTAGGTTTGGGAAAAAAAAACTTAACATTTATTTTAGTCAATCCTTTCCATTTTACAAAAAAAGAACTGGACCTCAGAGAGCTTTCTAAATTAAATAAAGTTACATCTGAGAGTCTGAGACCTTTAAGGGTACCACTCAAAAATAGGTTTGGGATTGACTTTATAAACAATGTTCTAAGTTCCTCATTCAGCGATAGGGAAATTGAGGCCCAAAGAAATTAAACGCCTGTTCTGAAGTCATACATTTACTTAGCAAGACTAAATCCCATACATGCTTCTGCTTTTGGCACCTTCCTTCCCTGTCCCAAACCCCACTTAGAAGCCTTTGGCTCTTTTTCATTCTATAAGGTGGGAAATTAATGTTTTTCACGTGTTTTTATATAAATAACCACACCAAGGTTTAAAGACCCAACTTCCTTTCCAACCAAATTAAGCTTTCCCCTACAGAAAGCCACCTATAGGGGAAAAGTCACCTATAGGAGCCACCAGTTAAACCAAGTTCAATACAAACATGGCTAGGTATTATTCAGGCAATCTGAAATATCTGTCTGTGTTTTATAACCACCCAAAGTTAGTCCGTTTCAAGATGATAAGCTAAAAGAGCATTCAGTATTTCCCCACATTGAATTCTATCTCTTTTCCAAAACAGACAAATTTGGGTACTGAAAGACACAGTTAGCAAAGACATTTGCCCATGGTTAAGTAGCTATTTCAACCTTCTGTGATACATACACTGAGATAATAAAATTGTTGAAAATTAATCAAATGTGAGAAACTCTATTAATTTTATGCAATTCTGTAGAAAATTTGTTGATTAGTCATTCAGAAAAACCCAAGCTTTATAACAATTCATTTAATAGTTTATTTAAAAATTGAGCTCTTACTATGTGCCCAGAACTTCCTGGTGTTAGAGCTAGAGCAGGGAACAAAGTTCTTGCCCTCTCTTGGATCTCACATTCTAATGAGGGAAAAAGAAAATAAACAAGTAAAAGCTGTAATATATTACAGGTTGACATGAACCATGGAGAAAAAGAAAGGAAATAGTACAGTGGGCACCAGGCTGAATAGTTAGAGAAGGGTAGTTGCTGTGTATTATATTTAAAATGGCCTTGTTGATAAGCAGACAAAAGGAATGAGAAAGCCAGTTTTGTGTCTATCTGGAGAAAGTGTTTTCCAAGCAGATTTAACAAATGCAAAGGCCTGAAGCAGGAACAGCATATTCTTGAAACAGCAAAAGGCTGGAGTGGCTAGGGTAGGGTAAGGGTGTGATGGAAGGAGATTGATGCCTGAAATGTGAAGTCAATCGTGTGGGGCCTTATAGGGTTTCGGAAGGGCTATAAAGTGATATGGAAAGGTACTGGAAGGCATAGAACAGAGGAAAGATGATTTCCATTTGAAAAATCACATTGCACATACATTGAAATGCAATTGTAATCTATTATTAGCTGTAACAATAATCCAGGTGAGAGATGATAATGGCTTAGATTATGATTGTAGTAACAGAGGTGTTAAGAAGTAGCAAAATTCTAGAAGATAAGACCCTTGGGATTTGTTGGTGAACTGGATATGGGGTATGAAGAAAAGGAAAGAGATAATGACTTCAAGGTTTTCCATTTGAGCATATTATAGGTAAAATTACCATTTTCTAGAATGAAAAAGATTATGGGAAATAGACCAGGGTGCAGAAGAGTGGGGTTATAAATCAGGAGTTCAACTCTAACCTTACTGGCCTAGAGATACCTATTAGATATCCAATTAATAGAATTAATTATACAACTAATAGACACATCCTACTACAGACACATCCTATTAGAGATATGTCTCAAGAACACTGTTAAATGTACAATAGAGTTCAGCGCAGTAATGGAGCCTGGAGATATAAATGTTGGCATTGTTACTATGTGCATGATATTGAAAGCCATGAAACCAGTTGAGATCACCTAGGGAGGATAGATTACAAAAAGAAAAGGAAGGCCCTGACGTACTCCAATGTGAGATAAGTGAAATGAGGAAGAACAAGCAAAGAAGGTAGAGGGAAAAGACCAGAAATCAAGTTCGGAGACCCCTTCTTGTATAAGTTGAGCAATCAGTTAACTCTACCCATTGCTTTTGATTCTGGATGAAAGCTGAAATATTATAGAAGAAACATGTGTCTCCTGCTATCTACAGCTTCCTTTTAAAATAATAATAATAGCAAGAAAATAATAACTAAGGATATGCACTGTTCATCATATCCCAAGGATTATACTTTGGCAAATTTCATGCCAACTCTAGTAGGTTAGTAGCTACCTGCAGTATTGTGTTGGAGAGGATTCTGAGGCTGCCTCTTAACTTCAGGTAAAGGATAGAGCTGTGATTTCTACAGTGGACATAGAATGAGTGGACACAGAATACAGTGGACATAGAATTGGTATTACAATTACCAGGTGTTTGTGATCCTTGTGAAGGACTTTGTACACATTGTCTGTGGAGCTCAGAACACGTCGGTGGGAATATAATTAGCCCCATTTTTTTTTAAAGATTTATTTATTTATACATACAAGAACTGGGGTACAGGCCAGAGATGCAGGGGTGGTGTGAGGATTCACCAGAAACAGAGTGGGGAACAGAATAGGCAGACCGACTGAAATACACTGCTGAGGGGAGCAGCAGGGAGACAGGAGAGGTCTGCTGCGCCATGTGGGTCCCCTCCTTGGCCGGGGATCGAACTTGTGTTGCAGTGCCTGCAGTTTGCTTCATAGTGTGTTGCTTAACCCACTGCGCCACCAGGGAGGCCCTAATTAGCCCCATTTTGCAAGTGCAGGACCTAGTTCAGGGAGGCTTACTAGCTCTCCCATGATAACACAGCTAGATGTGGCAAAGGGGTGATATGGCCCAC
Organism: Galemys pyrenaicus; assembly: GCA_019455555.1. NCBI lineage: Eukaryota > Metazoa > Chordata > Mammalia > Eulipotyphla > Talpidae > Galemys > Galemys pyrenaicus. Next base: position 82,164 of record JAGFMF010011684.1, read on the forward strand.
ATCATCTGGCCTTTGCCCCACATTGTGCAGTTTATCTTTCCATCCAATCAGAAAAGTGCACAGAATTTCAGTTTCCTGGGTACCTCTCCTAACATAAACCTATGTCACAGAAAGTATAGCGTCAACAGTATAAGCTTCAAATGCAATGGTTCCTTTATGCTCAAAGAAAATTTGGTACAGCGAGATTCATGGACTGATTTAGAGAGAGATGTTTGCCAGCTTAAATACAAGAGAACAAGAACAAAACATGAGAGGAGTAGTCAGGATGATTCAAACAGAAGTTTTTCCAACCCAAGGCAGTTAAAGATGACACAGTAAGAGCAACCATTAAAAATATGGCTATTATTTTGTCTTCATCATTCCCGTAGCAACCTAGTATTATTCCCTGCCAAAAAAATAATTCAGTAGGCACCAAGAATTCTCAGCTTCTCTTTTAGCACCAAGCCCTTCCCACAGTCATTTGTATTAACATTTGCAAAAGATTTATTTCCCTTTGATTCAAATAATTCCACATTCCCAAGAATATCTGGACTGGAGCATAGCCAGCTGCCTGCAGGGCCTGCAGCCGTCTCCCTAGTCCTGGGTAGCTCCCTGGGTGCCCATGAATGGCTCATTGTTAAGACAAACCCACTGCAGGGAACAGAGAAAACACAGAAGAGGAATCAGTGTCAGGTTCTGAGGACTGGTCTGGATTTTGAGCAATGACACTGAGTGGGAGGGGCAAGCACCTTAGGCTGTTGTGAGTCAGTCATTGATGTCTCCCAGTGTAGAGCTGCTCTGAGATACTGCGCAGGTCACCATCAATAATCAACTCACTTCTAGAAATTCTGAATCCAAGTCTTTTCTTGAGATGAGCAGAGTTAAAGCAGGCCCTAAAATGAAAATCATCTTCCTCATCCACAAGCATTTATTAAGCACTATCTGTATATAGGAGTAAACATTACTATTCACAGAAAAATCTGAGGTAACCTCAAATGGTGTGTATGGCTTGAGCAACTGGTCAAATATCCAAGGAAAGGATGATCTCAAGATTCATATATGATACAGGTTAGGAATCAAAATCTTGCTTTGTTACTACTGACTTTCTGCATATATTCTTTATCTGACAAGCTGAAAGGGCACTTTGGAGAAGGATCCAACTGTCTACTTCCAAGTCCATTGAAATCAAAGATAAAAAGTACTTAATTTTTTTTCCTATTTCTTAGAATAAAGCTTTCACTAAATTCAATTGCCGAGTGTATTGAATGTTTTCCTGGTGTAGACTTTCTATATTTCCAGTATATTTATTATTTCAGAGCTATATTGGTGAACCCCACAATTAATGCTTGACGAGTGTAATTTTGTAGCCATTAGCCTATCTAGTTCAGAATATGGTTAATTTCAAGAAGTTACACTTTTTGGTGCTTATTCCAGTCGGTCATTGTCCTCATATTTTTCTCATTTGAGCTACAGAAAACTACCACATTTCAAGATAAAGTGCTCATGCCTCATTATTTCTCCCCGCTCTCAGAAGCCCCTGAAAATACATCAGAGGAAAAACAATGAAGTGATCCAGAAACAACAGACTAATTCAGTTACGATAATAATTAATCTATCTGTAAAACTAATAATGATATTTACTCAAGTGAAAATATATCTGACCATATGCCGCAGAGAAAAGTAAACCTAACCTACTAACACGCCTCTATCCTTCAACTGCCTTTCTTACCACCTCGCAAATAAGGCAAAAATGCTAGATGGAGTTTGAACTTCTACCCTATGGACACATCTCAGTCTTCATTCATTGAGGCCATTAATATGTTAAAGAACACTGATGAAGGGCTATTTATTGGGTAAAGTCATTTTTTCCTTGACATTTATTATCAGTAGAAAAGTTTTTCTGTTTTAATACCCACATTCTGGCATATAATTACTGTAATAAAGTCTACTTCTTCACTCTGGGTGACTGCTGCCAGTATTATGAAATCATGGCAATGGTTGTAAAAATAAGGAGGTCACAACCTTTCCACACACACACACACACCCACTCTGCAGCTGATATTAAATAGCTTTGGTGGGAAAATGCAGACCTTTAAACTTTCTCTACCAAACTCAATGCATTCTGTATTTAACTTCTTCTTTAAAACAGTTTGTGTTGTAAGAATTCTAAAACTGCATATGGCCATGGAAAAAAAAAAAGAAGGAGCTTATACTTAATTAGCTACTAAGTCCGACTTGGACGAAGCACAATAACAACCATTTCTTTGTGCTAACTATTTTTAATGATATGCGTTACATGCATTGGCCTGTCTACTACCCAGACTGTTCCAGCAGCAATTCTGCTTTAGTGTTATGCTTTTGGCAAAGGACAGCATTGGGGAAAGACTCCATTTCAATGTTTTGCCATTTTGGTGGAGATAATAGCTCCTAACAACCTGAACTCCCTCTAAACCTTAAACCAACACCATACTTTCGTGACCACCAGACAGTAATATATGACCACCAGACAGCAAGTATATCAGATGTTGTTCACTTATTCTCCTTTTATCTCCAGTAGCACTCAGTATTTTGATTCATCCTCTCTGGACTTAAATGACTGTAATATTTTAATCCAATTACTTTCAGCTACTCTTATAAAACGGCTGGACCTAATTTCTCTACTTCCAACCAAGACCAGAGTCAAACTAATTCAGTATCATAACAAAATAGACAGACCCAAGAGGGAATACGGTGAGCATTCAAAAAAAAAAAAAAAACTAGTTCTTTATGGAATAAGAATTTCTTAGGGAGGATCTAAGGAAATACCTACTTTAAAAATAGAATTCTAGGCTTTCCAAATTAAAATAGTCTTAAGTAGACATGCTATTTGGGGGTCAGAAAGTCAGGATTTCTCTTAACTTTATGGTAAGAAACCACTGGAGTCTACTGTCCTGTAAAGCAGCATAGGGCACATAGAAGCAACACAGAATGCTGCAGCGCGAGGTGTGACAGGCCCATAAGAAAGAACCAACAGTGCACAGTATGGAGAAAGTCAAGTCTGAGGTTGTACACCTGCTTTAAACAAAGTAGTTCCACTGTCATCTATTTACTTCCTGTCTTTATGCATCAAGTTTTCTTCAAGGAGTTAAAGAGCCTCTATAGGCCCACTTTGGAATAGAGCTTGAGGTATATATACCAGGGGACCAGCAATACTGCTCCAAGACATGTATCTTAGAATAATTTGTCTACTGTGCCCGGGTTGTTTATCTATGTGACCCAGCATGTCTATAGACTTTCACAGCACTATTATCCACTGTGGCACCAAACCAGAAGCAACCTAAATGTCCATCCCTAGTACAATGGTTTGATAAATTATGGTCAATTCATACAACAGGCAACTTAAAGCAGCAGAAATCAATAAACCAGAGTTTCATGGCACAACATGGATATATATTGCAAACACAATATTGTATGAAAAAAGCAAGACACAAAAAAGAAAATATAAAATGATTCCATTTATATAAGGTTTAAGAAAGAGCACTAAAAATCCATATTGTTCAGAGGTACACATATAGGCAACAAAACTAGGAAGAAAGCAAGTAGATGATTATCATAAAGTGAAGAACATTTCCTTTTAGGAGTGAGAGAAGACTCATGATGGAAAGTAAGGGAAACTTCTGGCATGCTGCAATGTTTTATTTCTCGTCCTTTAAATTTTTTCTATTTGAATATTTCTCTTTTACTTCAAAATTACAAAACACAGAAAAGCACCACTCCTAAAAAAGGAAAATTTGAGAACACACTGTCTCCATCCAACTTCTTCATGGTAAAAATAAGAGGCCAAGAAGATAATTACCCATTTCTCCTGTCATTCTGGTGTGTGATTCAAGGGTCTGGGGTTACTGACAAAGCCTCACTATTCCTCTGAACCCGGGAACCTGGAGAACAGGCCAGATGAAATTCTGTTGCGTGTTCTCAGTATTTCACTCGGCTGCTTCCGAAACACTGTGCTCAGCCCAGGTTTCTGTGCTGTTCCTTTCTCTCCTTTTGAGATAAGGAATTGTCCAACTGGAAAGGAAGAGTTAAGGGGTAGACTTTCTTCTCTAGTGCTTTAGAGGTCTAAGTTCTAAAGGCTGAGAGGTGCTGTCCTTGTCCACTCAAGTTTGCAAATTGACCCAGTCCTCTCCCTCCCTCAGGCCACTGTCCATCAGCCTCATGACCAAACGCCAACACCTCTCCCCAAGGGTCTAGAGTCGAAGTCTGCTCTGAGGCATACTGGACAGATGCACACACTGTGCATGCATCTGCCACTAGCCACACATGTCTGCCTGTGCCCTCTCTTAAGCAAATGTCTTTCTGACATGCTAAACTTATAGAGACAATATCTAATAATTAATCAGCACCATAAACCCAGCTACTATACTTCGCATTTTACAGATGTTTAAAAACAAAATAAAGTTTAATAACTATAAATATTAAACCCATTGTTTTTATAGACATTTTTTGATCATCCTTTCAATAAACCATGGAAGTGGCAGGGTAAATTATAGACTAGAAGTGTGTTCATTAGAAGGGTCTCTTCCTGAACCCCTGTTCCTTGAGCTGCATAGGATATATTGCTTTTATAATGTTTATTTTTAATGTTTTAAGAAGGAAGATTTATTTACTTACTTAAATATTAAGCATTAAACCACTTCTCTCCTTGACACACATTGTTTTCCCCTCCTATGTGTCAGTCCAGGATATTCTCTTCCTACTCTATGAGGCACACACATCCCTGTTGACCATAGTTACGTTTTATTGCTTCTCCTCCCACCCTACCCAATTTCCCTGAGAAATTATTTCCACTAAATGACTTTAATGGGTTTTCTTAAAACATCTTATTATCCCTTTCCTTTTTTTAGACCAAAACAATTTGTAGCTTTTATTTTTAATGAGGTACCATTGTTTTATATACTTGTTATGTACCTGGGGATATATTTAAAGGAGGAGAAATAGGATGAGAACATCAGATTCATTTAATCCAATCTTATCACAGATGAGGACAGTGAATTTTTCAGAGACAGCCATTGAATTGTGTCCCATTCCACACCTCCCCACCCACATCCCCAGCCAGTAAGAACTGGAAGGACAGCCTAGACCTCTCTACATTTCCCTGCATCCTCCATGGAAAGCCAACCGCTGACAAAATCCAACATACAGAATTTGTCATATTCCCTGTCTCCTGCTGTCTAAACTCAATCTGGCATACAGCCTTTTGCAAATACATAGACTCCCATCCTGCCTGTGTGAATAATGAGGAAAAAGCCAGAGACCATCAGAAATATACCATGCAGTCAATGGTGGAGACAATAATTTTATAATAATCACAGCTTTGTAGAGTTTTAGGACTGAAAGGGGTTCTGGTTGATGGCTGTCATTGTTAGATATCAATAATTTGGAAAAACTGTGTTTTCTATCTAGAAACTAACAAATGGCTTTTCATTTCTCCAGATAGTTTTTTTTCTTCCAAGAGAGTAATAGCAGCAATAATATGTATTACGTGATTACTACCTTAAACACCTTAAACATATTATATATTCCTTTCATCATAGGTAAAATTAGCACTCCTTTAGCCCCTATAGATGTACCATAAACTGAGAGCAGTAAGTTAGCATTCAAGAAAAATCATAAAGTGCATGTTAACTATTTCTCATATAAAGAGAGATCATAAATATTTCTTTGGAGTTCTGTGACAGTAATGTTATTTGGGTTTAAGACTTAGTTTCAGTACATTGCTCATTATTAAGGAATGTCATCTGTTTATTACAGTAAACTGTACAGAACATACAATTTACCACTTTACCACTTTTAAGGGTGTGGTTCAACAGTGTTAGGCATACTGACATTGCTGTGTAACCAATCTTCAGAACTTTTTTTTAATCTCACAAAGCTGATACTCTCCATCTATTAAATAACATGCCATTTTCCCTTGCCCCAACTCTTGGGAATCACCCTTCTGTTTTCTGTTTTTATGACTTTGACTACTCCAAGATATCTCATAGAAATGGATTCATATAACCCTTGTCTTTTTGCAACTCACTTATTCCACTTAACATAAAATTTCTTTTCAAAGTGAAATAATACTCCATCGCCTGTCATATTGTCATATGTCATATGACATATCAAAGTCATAGCACATTTTGTTCATCCAGTCACCCAAGGCTGGACAGTTGGTTGCTTCCATCACTTGGCCACTGTGAATTATGCCGCTGTGACCCTGGGTGTACTAGCAAATTGCTTTGAATTAAAATAAATTGGTTATAATTTGTGGTGTTCTTTCTAGCTCACAGTTTTACATTCTTGTTCTCAAGAAAAGCTAATTCAGTTATGCTGTTACTCAGTTATGCATAGTTGGGATGAATTTGGCCCTTGACCAAACTTAGTCATGAGCAGGTATGACCTGCATCTGAAAGCACAGGCTGGTTTTGTGGGGGTTTTGGATTTTTTAAATTATTATTATTAATACAGTATTTATTTGTCTTTGCAGTTAAGCCATTTTCCTCAGACTGCCTAGGGAGGTACAGGAAAGGCTCAGGGCAGATGAGCCATGGAAGATGGAGATGACTCCTTTACATGGCAAAGAAGATGAGAAAGACCACCATCAGGCAAAAGAGCCCCACAGCCTCCAACAGGGCAAAGCCCAGAATAACCAGGGGAAGAGCTGTAGCTCCAGAGAAGAGTACCTGGCATAACCAATGATGAGGCCCCCAAACAAAGTCCCCAATCCAGCCCCAGAGCCATATGGTGGCAGCCCCAGCACCAGTGAACTCAGCTATAGTATCCATGGCCTTTGCAATGGTGCTGGTTTGGGAGCTGCAGCTAAGAATAAGTGAGTTCAGAGGATGCAGGGTTGTCAAGTTGCAAGGCTCTCATCTGTCATTTTCTCTGGTTGTTTCAGCACCACCACACACATGAGCTGAGAAGCGCTACTGACAAAGGAGGGGCACAAGGGTTCATTTTCAGGGGATGAGAGGATGGAGCAGGAGAGCTTCTCCCAATGCGGAGAAGAAAGAGAGGGCCATAGCACAGACCAAGACTATCTGCTTAAGAAGAAATAGGCAGATTATGGACTGGCCTTGAAATATTCATATTGTAAGTGGTGACAAAGTTCTTTAGGGAGATAATAAAACCATAATGATTCTAAGTATCAGAATTCCAGCTCTAGCACTTATCAACTGTGTGACCTTGAGAAAATTACTTAATCTCTCTAAGCATCAGTTCCTAATCTCTTAAAAGAGAGATAATGATAATAACAATACTTACATCCTAAGGTCATGGTGAGGAATAAATAAAATAATCCATATAAAGAATGTCTAGTCTCTGGCATACCATCATACAGTAAGTGCTCCAAACTCCTCAATTACAGAAGAGGCAAAAAAAAAAAAAAAAAAAAACATGAGGGCCTCCCTGATGGTGCATTGGGTTGAGCGCTGCACTGTGAAGCATCTGCTGCACAGCAACGTGAGTTCTATCACCAGTGGGAGGGGACCCACATAGTGCAGCAGACCTCTCCTGCCTCGCCCGCTGCTCCACTCATCTGTCTGTTTCAGTCGCTCTGACTGTTCTGCTCGCTGCTCTGTCTCTGGTGAATCCCCTCACCTCCTGTGCCTCTGGCCAGGACCCCAGTTCTTGTATGTATAAATAAATAAATCTTTTTAAAAAAAGATGAAATAGCATATGCTCCTCATAGCCACAGCTCTCTGCATTGTTCCACATGGAAACCCTAGTGATCAGGAATTCATTACCTTTTTCATCATAAAAGTCTCATTTATTCAAAACTTTGTTTAAAAAACACATCACTAAACCTAAAGCTGACCCTTTTAAACTCTTAGGCTTAAACATAAAAGCTAAGAAACAAGAATAGAAAATGTTAATAAAATAAATACTGAGTAAAATCAAGTAAAGTAAACATCATGGACACTTTTCTGCTAAGGAAATCCTTGATCTTGTAAATATGTATTCAACCATGTTTGGGTTTCTTTTGCTTTTACACCCAATGTGAATCATCACAACTATCATCCAAAGACCTTAAAAATGTTTTTATTGGCCTTTTCATGGGTTATCCAAGTAGCTCTCATACCTGAGCATTTCTGCCTTTTCAATTTTCACTTACTTGGAGTTTAACACATTTGAGCAGTTCGTTGAGCAATAGTCCAAAGCTTTAGGGCTGACTGGGGACCACATTAGGATAGACACTTGAACTTCCAGCCTGCCTGCAGAGCCCCTTCCACTCAGTCACCCTACTATTGAGCAATTTCCAGTCCCAAAGGGGAGACTTCAGCTCTAATATCCTTTCTTTCTTTTCTTTTTTTAAAAAAAAAATTAAGATTTTATTTATTTATGCATACAAGAGCTGGGGTACAAGCCAGAGGTGCAAGGGGTGAGAGGACTCACCAGAAACAGAGTGGAGAGCAGAACAGGCAGATGGACTGAAATACATGGTGAGGGGTGCAGTGGGAGAGACAGAAAAGGTCTGCTGTGCCATGTGGATCCCCTCCCTAGCCAGGGATTGAACTCATACTGCAGTGACTGTGGAAGCCCCACAGTGAAGCGCTCAACCCAATGCACCACCAGGGAGGCCCACCAATATTCTTTCTATGTCCTCAGACCATGGCAACTTTCAAGCACATTGTGTGTTCCTCTCAGCAACCTTAAACAATTTAAGGACTCTGCGGAACCTCCTTTTTGATCAGATTTACATTTGACAATATCTAAGCTTCACAATGCAAAACAATAATAAAGATTTATTTGCTTCCTGTTGCTACCTCAGTCCAAGAACCACATAGCTCTTGAGTGGTTAGCAAGCCTGTGTACTAGAATGCCTGACAGTATTTTATATATAACTCCATATTTCTGGAAATCACCCTAGACCATATAAAAATGAGTTTCTGAAGAGAGTATACAGAATTCAGCAGTTCTCAGGACCTCAGGTAACTGTGATAGATAGTATTAAGATTGAATACAGGATCAAGGAGTACAGAATGGTGCTAAATTTATGATAACATGGATGGAACTGGAGGGGACTAGACTAAGTATAGTAAGTCAGGAGGGAAAAGACAAATACCAGATTACTACATTCACATGTACAGTATAGAAAAATCAACAAAAGAACTTACAAAACTAAACCAAAACAAACCCTAGAAATATTACTCTACATAGAATTGAGGCTACAAAAGGGAGGGTGAGAAGACGAGGGTGAGGATGAAAAGGAATGGGACCCAAAGCGCCTGTGGGTACTTTGATGGTGCCTGTGGTGTAGGGACATACATCAGAGGAGTTTAAACCTATCCCCTAAATCATGTACAGTGTTGTAAACCAATGTTACCCCAATTAAAAAAAAAAAAGGAATGAGGCTTCTAGTCATGGAAGGATATGAGAGATCAGGAGAGAAGAAAACATTCCTGAGAATTCTGAGACAATACTTTGAATGGTAAAACGTGAGAATTTTGATTGTTGGAAGTTTAAAATACTATGAGTCATGAAAGAAGGCAATAAGGAAATGACCTTTGTTAAGCAAATGAGTTACAATTTTTTAAATTCTATCATCACAAAGCTCCCATGAGATGTTATTACTATGCCCGTTTTTATAGATGAGAAACTGTATCACAGAGAAGTTGTCTAAGGTCTCAAAACAAAAATTTAATAAAGTCAAAATTTCTATTCAGGATTGACACTAAAATTCATTTAACAATCTAGGTCATGACTTTCTTTCCACAGGAAAAAGTTACAGAGGTATAATATAGAGGTATAATCTTCGCTTCTAGCTACTTTTGAAAAATAACACGTGGCATGTCATATTATTGCATCTAACATCACAATACAACCTGGAAATGTTCTTTTCTATTAAAATTTTCTCTGAACAGGAAGAATTATATCCAAACATCACAGGAATTTGAACTTTGGTTTTGGGTCAAAGGGTGATCAAGGTAAAAGTCCTTTAATTTGCCCAAGTGATAAAAAGAAGATTACACCAAAGGTTCATGTCCCTATTTGAAAGTAAAACAATGTGAGTCCTTACCTTGTAACACAATCATAGGCTGTATAGCAACTGTAATTTATTTTTTCACTCATTTCAATTCACTTTCAGGTTCAGAAGTCCTAATACATATTCAATTTCATGTCCTTCATTATTATGTATTTGTTAAAGTTTGGTCATGTTTTCCGTATAATTTAGCCCCCCAGAATCTAATAATTCATCTTAATAATATGTCACTAGATAGCCACATGTTGGAAAAATGCCAAAGTACTGATTGAAAGTTCAGATTCCTTGCTAGTTTGTTTCATTCCCAGGAAATTGGTTTGGCATGTGATAAAAATTCTTTAGGAGATAGTTTTTGCTTTCTCTTATGACTACAACACAGCTGGAAATTAATTTAATTTTCATGATCTCTTGAGTAATTTCATTTTTGTATTTGACAGATTGCTGCTTAATTTCCCCCTCCCCAAGAAATCATAATATCAAAATGACTGAACTGATGTCACTTTTTCAAATCCTAAGATGGCAAAAGAATTTTAACAGTTGCCAGAAGTTCATTTTAATAGATTTTATTGATTTCAGTCAACTGTTTATGTTTTCAAATGATAGTGAGAAAATTAGGGGAAAAAATGGAGAAGATAAGTAGGACATTAAGAAGAAAGGGGTTAATAATTTTTGTTAAAGTTTTTTTTAAACCCAAGATTAAATTCCCTTTTTATTCATTTCCACATCATATTATAAATGACACATTTTGAGGTATTATTTTTAGACGTTTTAATTTGTCTAGTATAAAAACAACTGAAAAAATCCACTCAGGGTGTTACAGTGCTTAAAAACAAAATCAAACAAAACCTTTTCCTGTTCTATTTAAGGTGGGTGGATCTAAGAATGTCTAGGCAGATAAGAGAGCTTCAGATATTGGGCAGCCCTAGTAACTAACAGAATAAAAAGAAGGGTTCTCACAATGATGGCTGTGTATAATTTCTTGCCAAAAAAGGCAAGAGAATTCCACAAGCTATTTGTTAATGTTCACTTAGTTTGCTACAGTTCACATCTTTCTCTCTTCAAAGGCTACAAATGTGAAACTTTATTGGATAGAAAGTTTTTAAACTCAAGTTCCATTTATTCTTAGTCTACCCTTGCAGCCTGGTTTTGGGGGATGAGAACAGGGGAGAGCCAAACTGTTGAAATAGTTTCTGATGATTTCCCCACCACTCAAGCTCCCCAAAGAAGGAGAGAAAAAAGATTAAGTATGGGTCTAAATACAACTGAAAGGGGATTTTGTTTTGTGTTTCACAGCCAAGATCCAAGACGTTCTGATATTATAGTCAAGTTCCACCTTTCTTCTTGGGTAATTTCTCATTGAAGTCAAATGCTTTCTCCATAGTAAAGAAATGGTACTCACTGCCATATAGAATCAAGACACAGAAGAAATCTGGAAAGGCAGGTTATAACTTCAGTTTCATACAAAGGCTAATTTTCTTTCTTTCTTTTTTCTGCTTTTACTGTGCTAGCATCTCATAAGTATAAACTTGACTTCACTTTGTCACAATATAACAAGAGAGTTATTCTGAGATCTTCAGTTTGACTTGTGAGTAAACCATACTGCCACCCCACCCATTCACCAGTTCCCTGGCTACCATGTCTGAGTAAGAACAGATAAAAACATGATCAGAGGTGAGAGTCAGACTCTAGAGACAGAACTAAGAAATCGTTCCTTTTGTCTCTTTCTGTGCTATACACAGCATGGAACTGGAAGCTGATACCTCACTGGTTAATAGTTTACCTCAGTTTACAAATCCTCTGGGATGAGGAGGGCATTGTGGATTAACAAATGCAAAGTTCTTCATAAATCACTGTGGCTGTGTAACAATGCTGTTCTATGCCCGCTGTCCATCTGCCCTTGACCAAAGTAAGGGCCCCTTTAGATAAATCCCAGCCATCTCATGCTTGCTTTTTTATCCTCTGTCTCTAGTTTTAGGACCCGTATCTTCCTAGATTCCCTTCAGGACCCAAATCTCTTCTTTGACTTACGTGGCCCTCGATCACTTTAAATAATGTGTACAAAACACCGAGCCCAGTATCTAGTACTCTGAACTCAAGCTCAAAGTGAGCTTGTTCCCTTCCCTTTTTACAGAGCTGCAACTCATGCCACTTTCTCACTTCAACCTTTCATTTGACTTTATTTCTCCGCTTTTATCCCCCTTACCTTTCTTTGCTAAAAATAATAGTCCTTTCTCCTCCTCTCATCAAAAAAGATCCATAAGCTTTCACCTTGTCCCACAATTTCAATCTAAAGGCATTTATTGCAGTTGTGTATCAATAACTGGCAATCCCTAGTATCACATCACAATTTTTAGAATTCTACACAATATGTGTGTGGTCACTACACATTCTACACAATACGTGTGTGGTCAAATATATCGTAATTTAAATCAACTCACGTCTTAAAAACTAATATGTATACGTATTTATAATTTTTATATTTTTTTAAAGAAAGCTGATCACCATTATAGATAGGTACCAACACCATTTCCTATCATTAAATTAAATAAAGAAAACACATAACTATCAAAGTTTGCTTTTCATTTTATTTGAAAAGCACCACATTGGAAAAAGCCTCAAAAGTTGATAAAGTAAAACAATATCCAAGCCATATCCTCAGCATCCCCATGTTGTGTAGAATATTGTAAGGGAAAAAAGGGAAAGATTACTTAATTTTATCTCTAGAGCTTAAAATTTACCTCTGATTAATTTTTTTATCTGCTCTTACTCAAACATGAAGGCACCCTGCGTAGTGGGAGTAACCACCGTCAACAGAAAATTATTATAACACTTAATATGTGGCCATCTCCCCAAAAGTGAGAAATTGCAACAATGAAGTCTCATGCTTCATAGGATAGACCTCAGTCAGCCCTGGTCTTTAAAAAAAAAAAGCTCAGAATACAGCAAGTCTTAAATCCTTGCTTTCAGGTGGGAAAAACAGAGACCAAGAGGGGGTAGATGGCTCTCGGGAAGTCAATCAGTTGTTTATAATAGATGCAGAGCTAAAACCCAACTTTCTGAGCTCACAGACCAGGCCACAGACAGCAGATCCTTAAGAGTTATTGGGGGACAACCAGCATCTCCATCTCCCTGAGCTCCCATATCATCCCACAGCAGTTGTCCTACCCATCATCAACCCACCCTCCATTTGCTCCACCCAAAGGGACTTTATGGGGTTGTTTTTTCAGATATTACATTTAAGCTGATTAATTTAGGATTAAAAAAATTATACAAAATATACACACAAGAAAAGATGTGTCAAAATCCGAAAGTATGCAGTTCTTAAAAGTGTATTAAAAGAAAATAAAATTAGAATTTTCCCCCTTTTTTTTTGCATTTGAAAAATAAGGACCTTCTCAAGATACATGAATTTAATCTTTTGACCTTCATCTCTGTCTTTCCTAAAATTACAAGACATAGTTGTTACCTGTCTCCATGAACTTTAATTTATCTTGACATATCATCACATATATAAAATCCAGCAGATCCCAACCAAACACCAAAAGCCTTTCCACTGTCCATAGCAGGACACAGATTGCATCTATATAGGTTTCATTTTGCAAGTTCACTTTTTAAAAAATTTGTTTTGGCTCCACATTTAAAATTGGGAAACTTCCCATTAAAATACGTATTTCTAATTTATCTTGAAAAGTTCAGAAAATCTAGCAGCAAACTTAAACTTTCTATATATTACCTTGTCTACATCAAGGTAAACTTTTTTTAGACCTGTTTTTCCCCTCATACTTATGTAACTCTAATTTATCTATTAGTCCATAACAAGTGGTCCTCAAACTGCAGCACACATCAAAAGTACCTCAAAGGCTTGTAAAAACCCAAATAGCGGGGTCCCTTCCCCAGTTTCTGATTCAGTAGGTCTGGGTTAAGGTCACGTTTCTGTTATTTCCCAGTGATACTGTAGCTGCTGATCCAGACCACACTTGGATAACAATTGCCCTACAACGTCACGCAGGGCCTGGCATGTGGAATGAACTTAATAAATTATTGAATAATTAGCTACTGCATAAATATTAAAAGTATGTAAGTATTTTTACAAATTTCAATTTCAATACTCCCAGTGACTTTGCATAATTTATTTAATCTCCTTGTACTGCTCTGGCCTTGCCTGTCTAACAGACATAACAGAATCCATGTACTTAAGAATGGTTATCAATATTAAATAAGATAATACATGTAAAATATTGCAACTGATGGTCAGTGTACAGTAAATATTGACTGGTACTAGTACTAATTTTCTCTACTCTATAAGTTTGAAGTCAGAGTCATCCTCTCATTTTACTATGTTACCCCCCTTACACTTAACAGGCACTGAATTTCAGGAAGGAAGGAAGGAAAAAACAAACTAATGCACAAATTTCAAGTTTGAATCACTGGTTGAACTGTAAAAAAGGGTAGCTAAGGTCAATGAACATTTTTATAGAGCTTGTAATTACCACACAAAGTAGGAATAAAATGAGTATTTATTTCTTCATTAAGGAGTAAACTCAGAGAAAACTGGTAAATCTAATGATTCCCCAAAGGGGCATTAAGACCGGCCTTTGTGCATACTCACTCAGTGCTCTGTCCCTTGCTGTAACCACTGATTTGGGCCTTAAATTTAAACGTCAGGTTGGTAGATCAATTAAAAATTGCATCTGGCAATTACTAACAGAGCACTCCAAAATAATGACCCAAGCAAACAAAGAAATTCTAAAGGAATTTATAGAAAAAAGAAATTCTAAAGGAGGCAGGTCAGGGATGATGTAACAACCCCGCAAACCCTTCAGGGACCAAAGCTCCTCTGTCTCCCCCACTCCACATCTCAAAGTTGGACCCTGTCTTCAAGTTCACCTCAGAGTCAAGGAAGGCTAACTGGACACCAGCCTCCTATCAGCTTCCCAGCCAGCAAGGAGACAGGAAGGACAAAGTGTAAAAGTGTCCTCCCTCCTTTTTAAAAAGCCTTCCTGGAAGTCACACAGAATACTCTGCCCAAGTCTAGTCAGTCAAAGCTGGTCATGTGGCCACACCTATCTTAGGAAACAAGATCTTGAATCTTTGAACAAGTACAATGTTAATAAGGTGAGGGGGGATGCAGCATTGGCTTAAAGCATCTACACTGTGTCTGCTCTAGTTAATGTACACACACACACACACACACACACCCCTCCCTCCTCCCTCACTCCCTCCACCTCTCTTTATACTTGGCTCCCACTGAACAGAAAATCACATGTTTAGAACACATTTCAATATTTGCTAAGTAAGCTACTGTGAATGTAGGTTTCACTCACACATTTTTGCTATCACATTTTTGATGAGGCAAAACTTGAAATTCAACCAATCTCAGCCTTGAGGAAAGCAGCTGGCCCAGCAGCAGGCCCACATGCTGCATATATGCAGAGTGTAAATTTGGATCACACACACTGTGATGATGCTGGCAGTTGGGATAAAAATAAATACCTCCCCACACGCTCTGCATTGTGATTATAGTATTCAATCCTTGAGCACAGGGGTGAAAAGCAAAAAGAAGGAGAAAGAACACAGTATAGCACCTTCAAGGAAAGCTGATGGGCTCAAAAAGCATGAGTCATCAATTAGTGCTTACTCTCTCCCTCTGTACTTCCCTTTCCCTTCTTTCCCCTCCCCCATTCTCTCTTCTTTTACCCCCACCCCTGCCACCAGCTACCTAAGATATCTGAGGCCTGCAGTTTTACTTCATTTTTGCAAGCTAAATATTAAATTATCTATGTGCAAGCATTCAAAGAGAACCTTCTCCGCTGAACCCCTCTAGGCCATCAGCTAACCTGGATTTGCAGATCCTCCTTAGTTGAGTCTTGCAAAGCAAACAAAAACTCCTTTATAAGGAAGCTTGGAAAGAAATGAACTCTGAAATGATAGGGTCTCTGTGTTCTTTGTGTAGGTAGGCGATTTCCCAGCAAGGTTTCGGGTTTTGCAGTTAGCTTTTGTAATTACAATAAAAGAGATAGTAACCTTTATAGTGAGTGGCAGTAACACCCTAACACTAGGTTGTGTGAAAGCAGATCACATTACCTGGAGCCTCACATTGCAGCAGTGAGTTATTGTGCAAAACTGGGTTCTGTTTAGGCATCCAGGTAGCCTTTCTTCATGGAGGCAGGTCATAGCACCTGTGCGAAGCTGAATTTTGTCATTTTTCCCCTCCTCCCAATTCAATTGACATTGAAAATCACTGATAAGTGGATTTGTTTGGGGAATGACGCTGGGGGATGGGTTAGGAAGACTAGGGTCATATAGAGGCTAGGAAAAGTCTTGGCAGGGTAAGTAAACCAGTGAGTGAGCCAACTCTGGAAAAAACTGTCCTGTGATTGCTTTGGATGCAGAATGTGACTTGGGGTTTGGAAACTGCAGGTCCCTATCACCTGTGCTTTCCTGTGAAAAGAAAATATCGATCCATTTTTATTAATGAATTAAGAATATTTTTAATTAGGAGTAGTTCTCAGCTCTGAGGACTTTTTTTAATATAGTGTTTGAAACAATAGTATTCCATATAATTATAACCTGGCTAATAAATCCAGTAATTAAAATCCCAATAGAAAATCATCCATTCAACTGAATTTCTACTGGTAGAAGATTCCAAAGGAATGACTTTTACCTGCCCCTGCTGGTGTTAGTTAGCCTTCTTTGTATGCTCATGGAGGCATTGGAACTGTGTGGAAGACACAATGGATGGTAGAAATTCAGAGGCTACTCAGTTGATGGAAGACATAGTGAAACAGGTCCCCAGGAAAAGGGGAAGTTCCAGGATCCCTGCCCCACCCAAAGGAGGGTGATGCTGAGCAGGGAGGATAAGAAGTGAGAGAGGAGACTAGAGTGGTAAGGAAGAAGTGGAAGGCAAGGAGACTTGGAGGAGGCACATGGAGCAGAGAGACATGTGAAGAAACTGCTCTTTTTCTCCCAGACTTGTCCGATTCTTTCTGACCCTTTTATATGAGTCTCCACTGAAAGGTGCTTTAGACTTGTGGCAGGCTTCCGAGCCTTGCTTTGGACTAATCCTGGTAGGCTGGACTTTTACCCATGAGGGGATGGGTAACTTTGGGTGCTTGATTTAGTAACTGTATTCTTTGTCTTTTCTGTATTGTTCACTAATGTATTAAAGTTCGTTTCCATTGAAGGTCTTATGCATTTGTCTTGATATGGCGGATGGCAGAACCTATTTAGAGTGGGTGGGTTTGGGGGTTCTGACGTGCAGCTCTCCCTGCCCTGTAATAATAGGAGATAGGCAGTGAGGAAAACAATCATCCAGTCAACAAATATGTATAAATGCCAGCTGTATATCATTGCTAGATGCTGTTCTAGTATTAGAAGCTGTTCCATGAACTAAACAGATAACATCCAGGTCCTGGTAGAGCTCATATTCTACTGTTTCTTGCTCAGGGACAGATGGGCAAAATTCTTCAAGAGACATTGCTGGGACACAAAGATAGCTAAATCACAGCCATTACTAATCCTCAGGTTTCATGTACTCTGGCAAGGGAGATACCTGTACCCCAGTGGGGACTTTAATAGGATATTGTCAGAGCTTAAAGGAGAGTATGTATGCATGCAAACTGGCCTTAGACTAACAAATTTGCAAGAGCAGAACTAAATTAACACAAATTGGGAAGGCTCAAGAATTGCAGAGAGGAACATGGTAAGGCAAGGCCAACCCAGGAAGATAATATGGGACTAAGCTAATTTTGAATTTGAACTTTAGGGTTTTTAGTTCAAGTTCCCTACCATAATCTATAATTTCCTGCTGGACCCAATCAGGTTCAGTGGGCACCAGAACCTATTAAGTTTGCAATCCAGTTGCAGACTTAATAATAATAATCCAGTTCCATGATGTGTTAAGCATATATAATCTTTCAGATTTCAGATAACATGGTTACTAAGTAGCAAAGATAAGACAGGACTATCCTGACCCCAGTTAAAGCATCTTTCCAAGGCCTGTGTTTTAATAACTTCCTCCAAAGCACCTGTAGCAAGAGTAGAACAAAAGCGAACCTGAGTGGAGGAAGTAAGGGGTGGAGAGGTTTGGAGATGTAGGAAGTATTTTAAGCAATCAGCTCTAGACCCAAAATTTCTTCCTGATTTCATACATACTATGCACACACATTGCATAGTAAGTCCATAACATATTTGTATTTTTTTAATTTCAGTAAAATAAAGGAAAATGTGTTCTGTTTATACCCAGCTTTGCTTGTCATCCCCCCACACTAAGTGTCCCAGTTTTGAAAACACTACCCAGATGACCTACAGAATTCTCCAGCAGGCTAGCAGTGTCAGCGTCAGCAGGGAATTAAAGAGTCAGCAGAGCCACAAACCACAACATTCTATGTCAAATCTGTCAGTCCTAAAATATAAAAAGGTGAGTAAAATACTTCTACTGTATATTACAAATAGGAACAAGTGTGTATTACAAATGATAATCAAGTCTCAAGCATTCATTTTGTTTACTTTAGTATACTCTACAAGTTGTTCACTTCTGGAGATGAAATACCACAATCTAAGAAAGCTGGGAATGGCAAGATCCAAGAATAAAGTTATTGTCATAAAGCACAAATCAGTGGTTTGCTGAGACAAGTTTTCCTTTGCTGCATAATAATTCATCATTTCATTAAGGGTGAAGTACCACGTTACTATTCTGGAATGTATGCATAGATGTTTCCAAGTGTTGGTGTCTCTGTGCTCTTCTAATCATAAGCTGTTACAGATGGGTTTCTTGGGTACTATGGAGCACATGATGCAAGTAACTACTCTTTGCCTTGTATTTCAGTCTTTGTATAATTGCAGGGGCTGTTACTTATCAGTTTTTGGCTCACTATAACGGAGAGACTCTCTCCCTTTTAAGAGCTATATTTATATTGCACCTGATATTTTACCCATTCTCCAAGTAGAAAGATGAATTTGGCAAGTATCTTTTCTCATATCATTCATCACTCTTGCAAATGGTTGGAGTGAGTTCACAAAACTTCCCTCACATTCCAATACATATTGTTCCAAGACATCTTTTTATATCTCATGTAGGAAAGAGCTCCACACACCAAGAAACAACAACCAAAAAAAAAGGAAGCCAGGCGATCAAATATTCTGTCCAAAGATCTATGAAGGAGATGCTAATATTAGTTCACTTGAACCAAATGCTTCAAGAAATGAAGTACTAGTGGACTTAAAAGAAGGATCTAGAACTCTCCTTCTGAGGCCCATTTCAATAGAAGAGGGGAAGATTTGTTTCATCTGCAAGCCATTTAAGGAAGCAACTAATAGCAGTTCTCTTTAAATGCTTTGTTGTGACTTTTAACATGAGAAAAGCTTTTATTTCCATCCTTTTTCTTCTTGTACCTCCTTATTCCTGTCCTTTAAAGTATTGATTATGCAAATCACTGTAGTCCCCACGTGTTTAATTGCCCTAGCTAAGACTGTCATTATTGCTCTCCTCCATTGCTGGAGTGTCTTTCTAAGTCTTCTACCATCCTCTAAAATCTCCCACCAGCTCAGGTCTCTGAGGCAGACAGCAGGGGAAGGAGAGAAAGGAGTCAAAACAGGGGAGGGGAGAGCACAAAAGTCTATACTGATGGATGGAGGTTGGTGGGACAACTAAGGGGATTTCACCTGTGGAAAGAAATCAAATAATGTCCAAAAACGAACAATGATGCAAGCAAAAAATAATTCTTTAATTAAAAATAACTAAATAAGATTCTCCTTCCAGTCTACCTTTGTCACTCCCACCAGATATGGTCTTTAAAGCACAGATCTGGTCTCTTTTCTCTACTGATTAAAAGCTGGAGGATCCCCATGCCTGCAGGGTAAGTTCCTGCTTGTGCAACCTGCTAACCTTTCTTTCCTATCTCTGGAGAATTCCCACCTGGTGCACTCTGGCCCCACACACCCTCTACCAAGCCAGTGCACTTGCTGGTCCCTACAAATGGAAAACCTTCCTTTCTCTCTGCCTGTTTGACTTCTGCTCATCCTTCAGGATCCAACTCTCCTCTCCCAAGTGATCCTCCAGCTCTTAGTTAGAGCACCTCAAGCATATCTCCAAAGTAGCAGATCTATTTTCATTATTTGGTTGCTTTTTAACCACCTCTACCTAGGTCCCATCAACCCTGAGAGGATAAGGACTAAGTCTTCAATATCGTTAACATTGCCCAATCACTCCACTCGCATGAAGCATTAACTCCCCTGTATATAGTGTCTGTCCTGCTTTGGAAAAACCCCAAGGAAGGAAGCTGAGAGCTGTGGCTGCAGGCATTAAGATGGGCCCTTCGCAGCAACACAGGCCTGTCCATCACAGCTGCAGAGGCTATCAGTAGACATAAGGCACAACAAATTTGACTAACCTTGGAAACTAGAGCAAGAGGCACCTCAAAGGCCCCAGGCCCATCTTCTCACATAGAGCAGGACTGCTTTTATAGATCACTGACAGGCAGACAGCTTCTACTTCTCTCCTCCCTTGACAAGGGCACATGATATCAGCAGACAGCTCATTGCTGGATATTTATGCTTTTAATAATAATAATAATAATATAAAAACCAAATAATAATTTTATCAAGAACTTACTATAAACCAAGTATTGTACTAAAAGCTTATCATATACCATATGAGTCATGCATAGTAAGTACAAGCATTATCATCTCTGTTCTCTTATTAAAGACAGTGGTAGATGCAGCATCCTGCCCATTCATCCTCAGGCCCCCCATTTTAGTGTGTGCTAGCAAGACTCCCCAGTGCCTGTGCCCACATCTCTGAACCAGAGATCATTCTCTAATAGCAGAACCCAATTTCCTGAAGTATGTTTGGTGAGAAGTGCCAAAGAATCAACATCCATAGTGGCATCCCCTCAGCCAATGACCAAAGGGCTGCCCCTCAAGTGGGTTGCTATGTGGTGTGTGGTTTGCATGGGCTCCCAGAGTGCACCAGTGGGAGGAAGCTTTGGTTGCCTACAACCTTGACACACTCAATAACCCCCATAATCCTCAATAACCTTCCCTTCACCCACTCACTTTCACACTCCCCCACCAGTGTTCTCTGACATCCCTCTCAGTGTTTGTACTTCAGACCCAAATTCCAAGTCAACTTCTGGAGGATCCTAGCAAAGACTAGAGGCAAAGGCCCAGCAGTGCAGGAACATGCCCAGCCACACTCTTCTTCACTACCCCATTCTGCTACCTCCTCCAGTTTTCCCACTGGAAAAGAAACACTATGTTCACCTTCCTCTCCACCCAAATATATGAAGGCAGCCAAAGCATTTCCCATTCCTTCTACTATGCCTGTTACAAACATGGTTTCCATCCTCATTACCCCCTTCTGAGGCACCCTATCTAGCTTCAATTTTTCCACTTAAAGTTAAAACATATGAATTTTTTTCTGCTTTAAACCTTTCATAATTTCATCCATCTGTTTCTTAATCCCATGCCACTATAGAAGTAGAGCATTCAGAATACAGTCTAGTAAACTATTCATTTTAATCCTATTTAATAACAGAAACATTCCAGGGACTGATTTTATATTCAAAATAACAACCATATATACAAATTGTCAATGAATGGTTACAGTGAATCTTATTAAACATGAAATTATAAATAAAATGTTAATAAAATCATCAATTTAGCATCTGTGATGTACTTATTAACAAAATAAGAAATACTCTAATATACTCCTACCATATATACAAACACTGCATATGATTTAGGGGAATATATTCAGATCTCCTTTGATGTATGTAACCACTCCACCCCACAACCTAAGTACCCATCGTCCTTTGCCACAGATTCCTGTGCTCGCTTCTTCTGTCTCCACCTCTATCCACCTCTTCCCCTAGAAATCTCAACTCTGTAGTTCTATTTCTAGGGTTTATTTTGGGTCAGTTGTGAGTTCTTTTATATATGTGCTTGTTTTCTCTGTTTTCCAAATGAGTGAACAATTCAGTGTATACTCTTTTTCTTTCTAATTCCTTTTGTCCTCCTAGCATTAGATAGGAAGGCAAAGCCAAGTATTAACCCAAATATTAGACTAAGACATGACTTATGGTGAAAGTGTAACAACTGTTGATTAAAGTGAGATAAGGTCTATGAATCTACATTTCAAAACCTCAATTCAAATTTTGAGTGTTACTGCTGTAAGAAAGCTTCAAAATCATCTAAAAATTCTCAGAAAACAATCACCCACTATTTCTAAAACCTATGTTATAATAATATTTGGGACAAGACCCTTGGGCACTTAGCTGACATTTATTGAGTATAGCTGTTAGGTGTATACAGTCTTGCTTTCGTCAGGTGAGTGGATTAATTTTTTAAGAGATTTATTTATTCATGCATACAAGAACTGGGGTGTAAGCTAGAGGTACAGGGGTACAGGGAGATGATAGGATTCACTAGAGACAGAGTGGGAACAGAACAGGCAGATCTACTGAAATACACTGCTGAGGGGAGCAGTGGTGAGACAGAGAGGTCAGCTGTGCCATATGGGGGTCAGCTCCCTGGCCAGGGATTGAACTGGTATTGCAGTGGCTGGTGATAGCTAGACAGTACTATGTCTTTAACCCCTGCACCATCAGGGATGCCAGAGTGGATTAATTTTAAGTGTTGTTTTTTTTCTCTATAGGAAAAATACACCAATATAGTGCAACCCTTCCCAACCCTTTCCAGTTATTCTTTATATATTCTTCTCCCACCAGAACTATGTAAATCTCAAGCACCATCAAATGATGGTTTCTAATCGTAACTGTGCCAACTACAATGTACCATAAATACAGCTTCTAGGCATTCTTACAGCACTGCTGAATTATACTCTCCAAAATTAGACCCCCAGAAGCTACATGTTAAGTGACCTCTACAGATGATTCTGATACATACTGAAGTGTGAGAACCATTGCCCAGGACACATGAATTAAGACTGAAGAGCAAACAGGATGGGAATGTGGGCATCTATTACAACAATTTAGTGGGCTAATTTTCCATTAGGCTGTAACATTTCTTTGAATCAAGAATTGAAGAGAAATACCTTGATTTTCAAAACCACTAATCTATGCTTTGACCCAGAGGTCTATCACAATTTGTAATTACATAAACTTCTGATTTCATGCTGCCTGCTTTCACTGTGAATCCATCAATTCTTTGTATGTCCATGGTTACATACATTTTCATGTATGTATGTTAGTAACCATAGGACGGTTAGTATACATTTTCAATTTTGAAAGAAATATCCTCTTAGCACTCACCAACCTTTCATATTCCCCCCACATCTATACTTTTCCTATAAAGAAGGGGTGTACCTGAAAGCTTGCCTCCAGATAGCCAGTGTTTTGTTCAGTGAGTGAAGGGAATTTCCTCTGAACCACTTCATTTAATGGAGAACTGAAATTCCATGGTTAAAGAGCATGTTGTGACTGAAAAGATGGGTGTTTTTAAAAGATTTTTAAGTGACCACACAAATACTCTCAGTTATTAGAAAATGTAAGCTTTTTTGTAAAACAAAACAAAATGTTTTGACAATTATATAATTTATAATATAATATAAATATAATGCATTATTATATTTAAATGTATTTGTTCAAAATGCTACCATTCAGATAGATTCTTCTCCTGTAGACAACCTTGTTCTAATTATAGAGAACACAGGAACTTGTGGAACGTCTAATAGGAAGATTTCTCCAGAAGAAATCACCCATTGTAGAGTATGTTAGTCTCACACATGCCTTTTCTAGCAATAGGTGAGCATTCTCTGAGATAAGGGGCTCAAGGAGCTTAAAAAGAGATAGAATGTTATTGTCCTACCTGATCATAGAAACAAAGTACTCTCACAGAGTGGATACTTAAAAATAAGCTATAATAAATGAATGAAAAGTATTTTCCTCAAAAGAAAAGAATCAACAAAAGGTATACAGAAAGAAGAAATAGAAGCTTACCACTGACAATCTTCTCTCTCTAGAAATTTATATAGTTGATTTGAGTGTTACCAGAAGAAATACAGACTAACAAAAAGAACAAAGAAAGCAAAAAAAAAAAAAAAAAAGGAACAGAAGGAAGGCGGAAAGAATGGCACACAGAAGCCCCTAATTCCAGTAGTTTGAGAATGCCATTGTAAAAGGAAATGAAGAAAAGGGGCGGAGCTAGAAGGAATTATGCTCAGCGAAATAAGTCAGAAGGCAAAAGAAAAATACTGAGTGGTTTCACCCCTAGGAGGAATATAAGGGTACCAAAACAAAAACAACCACAACAAAAACAAGACAAGGACAAATCAAGAACACCTTTTGGGGAGGAGAGAGGGAGTGGGTTGCAAGCGGAGAGAGAACAGGGATAGATGTGATGGTGCACTGGTGAAATGGTGATGGGAAATCCATAGGTGCCACAATTGATGTCAAATATATATGAATAAAGAAAAAAAAACATTTTGAAGTTCTCAATAAAAATATGTTAAAAAAAAAAAAGAAAAGGGGAAGATTTCAAAAACAAGAATGATACAATGGAAGAAACCTAAAGGAAAGGCAGAGTGCGTTTCTTCACTTCTAATGGGACTGAAGTCTCCCAAAGCAGACTCCTCACACCCTGGAGGAGAGGCTTCACAGCTTTTCCAAGAATGTATGTTTCTTCAAATTTTGCTTTTCAACTGCTAGATAACAACCACATTAATAAAAGAATTCACCAAACTTAATCACATTATCCCTGCCCCCAACAGAGAATGGAATGAGAGTCTTCTTTCCAAGAGAGATAGGAGTCCTCCAATCTTTCCAGTGCTCAGATCCTTCCTCCAAGTCTTTGGATTTTAAAAAATTGAGTAAATAGCCTATTGAGTGGGAAAGAAAATTATTATTGAAACAAAACGCCCATCTCATCAGATCATTGGCCAAATCCCTCTAGCCATCCAGAAAAGATCTAAATTAAGCGCATCTCTTAATTAAGAGGAAATGTTTCCAGGTAGTCATATAGTTGAGTCATTCCACCGAGTCAACAAAGAAAGGGAGTTGGGGGAGGGACAGAAAAAGAAGGATGAGATACATTGTGTCTCCCCTATCCTCCTCCTCCTGTGCTCTCTTTCCCCACCCCATCTTATGTTCTTCCAAGACAAAACATTCTTTGTAAGGAGCTTAAAATGTAAATAACATAAAGACCTTGGAGTTGAAACAGATATCTAGTGTAGAAACAAAAGCACCACTGCTGTCATCTAACACAGAGGAAACACATCCCAGGTTTCTTGTGCTTTAGCTAACCACAAAGAGTTAAGGTTTATTGAATGCTCACTATAAGGGCTCAGTGCTTACAAGTATTACCTCTTTTGAAAATGATGTTTAAAAGATTTGTTTTATTCATGCCTAGAGCACAGAATCTATGATAGACATTATTCTTTTCTGAGAAATTATTTCACCAAAGTAATTATAGCCTCTTTATCAGCTGCTTTGTAAACCCCTGATTTTTTTTTTTTTAATCTTGGCTCAGAAACAAGCTAAAAGGGCATAACACAGCCCTCTAAAGCCTTGAAGCTCTCTGAATCTCACGCTCTTGTTCGCAAACCCAGCCTTTACGTAAAAGGCGACCTCACTGGGTGTGGCTGACAGGTCCAGACAGGAGACAGGCACATTTCTTTTTTGAGATCAGCATTTGGGGCAACTTCAGAGTAGTGTCACCATGTAGCTAGCCTCCCAAGTCTCAGGCTGAAAAGTGAAGTTCAGAATAAGCTAAATAGGAGACTATCTGGGGAGAAAGTGGTGGTGGGGGGGAGCTTGATCACAGGTGATTGGAACAATTGTCGGTTCAGGCTGGAGGAAGCAAGAGCCTCATAGTGTGATAACCATGGATCATGAAAGAGTCAGACTTGGGGTTTCCAGCATGGTGAAGAGGAAGACAAGGTAAGCCTAATCAGCTCAGGACAGCTGTCCCCAAGAGCAACACAGTCAGCAGCCAGTACCAACACTGCTCACACACCCAATGCCATGTGGGCTGCTTCATCATCTCTCGGGGTTCGTTCAGAAACTTGGCCTCTAGAAATTAAAGGAAATCAACTTGGGAAAGGTTGAATGTAGTTGTAGAAAGGAAAATGCCCGAGATCTAAAGAGAAAGTTGTATGGTACTTGACCCAGTTACAATCTTCTTTGCTTTTTCTCCCCGTTCTGTGCTGGAGCCTCTTTCCCTTACATGAAAATATTTCTCCCTATACAATGGGATGTTCATTTTAGACCTTGATTATTTTCATTTAAATTTGTTTTCTTTTAAAAATTCTAGGAAAATTAAAGTTGCCCCATGTAGACTATGCAGAAAATGATAAAGTAAATTAAAATCACACCTATAATTAACCACCTGGGTAATCACTGCTAACCTTTCTCTTTGTTAAGTTCAAGTCTTTTCATTTTTCTTTGAGTTTGTGCATTTATATTATGCATATGCATATGTATATATGTTTGTACATATATTCAGTTATTTTACAAAACTGGGATCATTCCAAAGTATATTCCCATGATCTATTTTTTTCTACTCATTATAATGGCAGCATATTCCGAAGCCATTAAATGTTCTCTAAAAACACATTTTTAAATGACTACATAATTACTATTCTTTTTCAGGATTTGACATTCTGAATGCAGTACATTAATGGGATAATATATGGATTTTCCCCTTTTTAATGTAACTGAGTCATTTGTATTCAGCTGCACTCATTTTAATGCACTTCCCTATTGTTTTTCGAGATCAGACACTTTAAGTGCAGCCAGTTAAATCGAAATCACCAAGACTAAGAATATCAGGAATGATTTATTGTGATATAAGGTACTAAAGAAACCTAAGACTGCCCTATTTCTTAAAACAATCATGTATATCCACAATCAAATAAGGTTCCCCTATAAATAAGAGATAGCTTGTTTCTTAGGATTTCAGGTACTACAGCAGCTGACTTACTTCTGTGTGTCCTCTGATAACCCTGTGCCCTCAGCCACTGACTACTCACAGAAACCTTTAATCCCATTAGATGGCATTTATTAGTCTCACACCATCTGGTCATTTAGAAAAATCTGGCTAACTGACTGCATTATCAGTCAATTCTAACTTCCAAACAGTCATTATTCCCAATGTCTGATTTCAATCTAGTTCTTTGGCAAGCTCAAAAAACATCTCCCAAAGAAGTTAGCCTGAGTGGTGACGAGCTGAGCCTGAATTGTAACCATCAGCTACAGGTGTCATGTAACAGAACAAAGAATATTTTGGTGAGATCAATGACTTGTCTTCTTACTAGTCATCCCAGCTACCAGCAGCGGGAGTAAAGTCTCCAGAGGGCAATCTTGAGAAACTCAAAGAAAGAGAGCAGTGAAAGGCAAGCTCACAGACTTCTGGGAAGCTCCCCTTGGCAGGGCTTTTTCAGTGTGGGTCAGCTTCCAGACGCTCTGCTCTGAACACCTTCGGTGGGTCCATCTGTTTCAACCATTACCACATTCTACTGCCACCATCTTTTTAATACCCCTCACGCTTTGTCCCTATCCTGGCCCAGTGCCCAAATTCTCTGGTCTTCCTTTTCTATAGCAAAATCAAAAATCTTTTTTTGAGAGTTTCTAGGAGCTTGTATTGCTAGGAATACTAAGAAAGAGAAAATTGGAAGATCCCTTCTAAGTCCACCCATGAATTCAGTATTTTATATTAAAAGACAAGGGTGGCAGTAAAGGAATAAGGTAGGTGGAGAGTACACAGAGATGTAAAGAAAAACAGGCATCCATGCTTTAGAGAGTCACTTCATCCCAATGGCTCCCCTGAAAATGAGGCCCCTGAAGAGTAAAAAGGGAGCGAGCTGGAAGATAAAGGTGTAGTTAGGTTTTCCATGTGGGAACTCATGAATAGTAAGGGGAGAGACCTACAGGAGAATCAGCTTCTTGTCCTCTTTTCCTCCCTCTTGCTATTATCATTTTCACTTACGTGAATGGGAAATAATGTACAGTGTTAGGAAGGGAATAAACATTTCCACACTTCTCACCATAGTTAAGGTCCTGGGTTTTACAAGTGAGGAAACTGAGACTCAGGAGTTTACCAAGAAAGAGGACAAACTGAAGCGGGAAGAGTGTGCAGTGCTGTGCAGGAGTTCAGCCAACAAAAGCAAGTTGGAAGACAGAGGAAAGTCCCACAGAGTGTCAACTGAAAACAAAAACAGCCCTCTGTTCCCGGACTGCCATTCCCCAGTCTCTGACTAAAGGAGCCTATCATCCCAAGGACAAATCCCGTACTTGGAGTGGATGAAAGGCAGGAACCTGAAAATGGGGTTGATAAAATGCTTCTGGTTTTTATCCAGATGTTCTGGCATCATGTACATTCCCCCACTGCATGTTTTAGTTTCCACCAAAACAGGACAGGCTTAGAAGAAATGATTTACAGTTCAATGTCTCCAACCAGCCAGTCACTCCTCCTTCTCCAGCCTGCATTGTCAAGCTCTGAATTGGGTCCAAGATCTCACTAAAGTCTATTGCTGGAAAGAAGTCATGATTTAAATGTAAAGTCTATTTTTTTCAAATTGGATAGTACATGTCTTGTGTTCAGTTGTTCCTAGGGGAAGGACGTAACAGTATATTTATTTTCATGGGAGGAGGGAAGGGAAAGGAGAAATCAACTCCAAATGTCATTTCTTCTCTCTTTTCCAGTTAGTCAGCTCATTATGGCAGGGTTGTCTGGTTGTTGTTTTTTTTTTTTTTTTTTTCAGCATTGTTTGTTCATTCTATACCTCCCAATAAGTATATTGTAGGCTCTCTATAAGCTCTAGAAAATATTTTTCGAACAATAATTTAGAGTTTTATCATCTTATTTACTAAGTCATTTAGCATTTGTTACGTTGATAATATTAACAACAACAAATTCCTAAGCAAAAGAGATAGATTAGAAAGTTCAGGCAAGAACCAACATCTAATAAATACCCTCTCTTAGCAGATTTCATGTTTTTGATCAGTTCAGGATCTGACATTACAAATATAATATGACAAAAATATAAGCATTCTTGGGAGATTATTTTAAAAAGCATAAAAACACTTGCCAATCATGCAGGAAATGTCCAGACCCTTTAGCAGTGAACTGAGGCAGTGTAGATCTTGCCAGCAGCCCAGTCAACAAAAAAGGACATCTCAAAAGAGTCCCTGAACTGTCTATTGCAAAGCAAAAATTCTTTGGTCTGCTTCTTGTGCCCAGCTGTTCCTTCCACATGGCATATAAGCAAATGCTTCCTTAACACCCTGTCAGTTAGAATCTCTTTGCAATCTAAGCCTCCAGGACAAGTTCATTACTGACAGGAAGCAGCATCAAGTTTTCCAGGTAAAGCCACAACAAATCCCAGGAGCAAAGCCACCTTTCTTCATTGTTTTGATGGAATACAAGGTATTTCTGAGATCTAGCATTCAGCCTTTCTGGCCATTACTTTTGCCTTCAGATTCATCTTATATGTCTATTTATACATAGTTGTATATATATATTCCCACGATAAATTTATTCCCTGAAAAAGAAGTTTAAAAGTCAAAGAAGACTAAAAGTTTTAAAGAAGTCAGTTCAGAGCCTTCTAAAAACTTTGGGTTTGATTTATATGTTCTGTGCCTTGGGGTTATTATTTTTTGTGATTTAGTTATTGTAGATAAAGAGAACTTATTCTTAAAATCAGATGAATGGAAAATCATGACAAATCAGTGTCTTTAGAGTATATCGGCATGGCCTAATGTGCACCAGTGTTTTCCCTTCACTACTTTATCAATAATAAGTATATCCTCTAATAATAGACACATCATGTGTATCTATTTGCAAAGTATAATTATCAATAGCTGTAATTTTCCTTTCTAAAGCTTTTTGTGCTGTTTTTTCAAATAAATTTTCTTTTTTTTAGCATTCTTTTCCATTATTTTGTCTTCCTCTTTCTTCTTTGTTTCATTATTTCCTATATTTCATGTTGTTTCATTAAGTTCCTGGGGCATAAGTTCTAATTTTTGTTCTATAATTTCATCCTATGGAGTGCATGTGCAAATTTTGTTTGTATGTTGTAAATTAAAGAAATGTACTTAGAGAATGATTTTTAATTTTCCCATCAAAGAAGTCCCAGCATTTTCACTAGCCATAGTCAGTTTTTATATTAATTTCTCACGTAGGGATTCCCCAAGATGCAAATAAAGTAAATTCAGATCCTTCACCATGCATAACACACCCATGGAATTTCAGTTTACCATGGAAGGTATTTTTTCTCCATAGGCAAAGAAAACTCATGAATTTCTTGGAGCTTTCCCAAGTCAGTAGGGAGTTTTTAAAGTTCACTTCTTTTTGAAAGATCAGGTATCCATGGCCCTTGCTTCATTCTGGGATCTCAGCAGGCATGAGCTTAGCATCTACCTAAGCATTTGGGCCATGTTGACCTCCGCCCATGACATTTTCCCTCTGGTTTTGAGTCCTTTCTTTGTTTCTGGTATTTGAGGATTTCCTTTTCTTCTTTTGTAACAGGGTCATCCCCAGGAAAGGGGGAAGTTCCAGAATCCCGGTTCCACCCTAAGTGGGTGGAGCTGAGCAGGGAAGGAAGATTCTGCAGAGAGGAGGACAGAAGGAAGGGAGGAAGAAGGAAGCAGGATGGAGAGCAGCAAGGAGGCACATGGAGCAGAGGGACATGTGAAGAAACTGTGCTTGCTTTTTGGTCTTGGACTGGTTGGAACAGATGTGGGTGAGAGACCCATGGGAGGTTCACAATGGCAGCTTTCATCTTGATTTTGATTTTGCTCTTTTCCTCCCAGATTTGTCTGACTCTTTCTGACCCTTTTCTATGGGTCTCTACTGAAAGGTCCTTTAGACATGCGGCAGGCTTTTGGGCCTTGCTTTGGACCAATCCTATTTGGCTGGACTTTTACCCTCAAGGAGATGGGTAACTTTGGATGTTTAACTTAGTAACTATGTTCTTTGTCCTTTCTGTATTGTGCCCTAATTGTATTAAAGTTCCTTTCCATTAAAGGTTTTATATGTTTGTCTTAATGGGGCGGATAGCAGAACCCATTCAGAGAGGACAGGTTTGGAGGTTCTGGGGTGCTCTTCTCCCTGCCCTGTAACACTTTGAGTTAAACTTTCTATATTTTAACAATTTATGTATTTTTAAAAATACATATGTCTGTTTGTTGTGGGGGGGGAAGGGGAGATTCTACAATAGTTTAGTATGTCATGTTGCAGGGACCAAAAATCCCAAAGAATCTTCATATTATTTTATCATTTACTCATTAAGACAGGGAGATAAACAGTATTTATTTTTGTAATTTTACAGATCAAAGACTAGAAATTCAGACATATTAAGGCATGGTGCTAGTGCAACAAGAGCAAGGTTGATGACATCTAGACCTATATTCTTTCCATTCTGCTAGAAATTCCTAAACAGTGTTCCTTCAATTCTTTTGGCACTAAGCATTGTGTTCATACTGAATAAAGAATGTCTTAACACGTGTTCTATTTCAAATATATCTAAATTTGTGATTGACAAAATGTAGCTTCGTCTAAAGTAAAATTCCCAGCAATTCTACTTCTTGGTATCTGCTCTAGAGAACCACTGGCCACATATCCTAAGGATGCATATATATGCAAAATGTATAAAGGATATTTTTAGTAATGCTTTTCATAGTAGTAGAAAATGTATGTGACAATAGGGGGGAATGGGTAAATTAACTATGGTATTTCACAGGGATTAAGAAGTATAAGTGGGGTTTTCTGTGAACTGACATGAAATGACTTCAAAACATAGCATTGAGTTGCGGCATGATAGAGAGTAATGTGTAAAAATATGCATATACCACACATAAAAAGCAGTAATAAGAATTTTTATAGATGTGTAACTACGTAGATGAACACAGAGAAAAGGTATAGATAGAAACAAGCCAAGGTACTGATAGTAGTTTCCTCCAGGGAGGGGCCAGAAATTGAAGCTCAGATCAAGAAATGAGGAGGCTCCAGTTTTAAGGTCTTTATCTAAATAGTCAATACAACCAATAGACTATTAATTATATAACTAATAAAGCTTTATTTATACTTAGACACCATGTAACTGAATTCACTCTAGTTTTCTTTTATATTATGTACTTTATCAATCAACAGATACTAAAAAAACATGTTAATCCATGAATGTTATTGAGGTACAGTGGGCCCCAGAGTCACATTAGGAGTGACCTCTGTCCTTAGCCATATGCCTCTTTATCTAATTAAAGGTTACGCTGGAAAAGTTGGATGGCAAGGCCTGGATGTGTCAAATCTTGACTAATGCTACTTGATCATACTCGGGGAAGAAGGAAAGTGTCATATAACTCTTCCGCAACCACAAAAGTTAATGTAAGAAAGGTAGTACATCAGAGCTCTCACTATGAAAGTTGACTTTACTTCCATATCAAATTATAAAATGGAACAAATGTAAAAGATGAAATATTCAAAATAAATGGACATCTTCCTTGCATCTTTGACACATACTTGTTTTTGGTTTTGGAGAGGCTTACTACTTGGTATGGACAAGCATGCTGGACATTCCTACTACTGCTGAAACACAGTACTTACCTTGTTTTCCCTCTGAGATACTCTGAGTTTTTGTTTATAAAAAAAAAATTCCAAGCCTCTTTAGACCTATGTCTCCTTCTGGTAGGAATTTCTACAAATTCAGATTGCAGGACCTATAGATTCAAATCATTTTTAGCTACTAGAGACCCTGTGATGTTCTGGAAAGGTTCATGGAGAAGAGGCTCAAGAAAAGATGACAGGGGAAATGAGTATCCTTCCACAATCAGACCACAGCACCAGCTAGTCAGACAAGCACCATGCATACACGCGCATCGCTGATAACTGGGCTCAGCCTCCTCAGTCCAATAAACTCTTAGACCACCATGACTGCACCTTTGCCAGGAGTCAAAAATGGAACATGATCCAACATGTGCCTTTAAAGGGAAAATGTCTTTAAAATGGAAGGTCAAATTCTTACATAAATACAAAGCCATTAATAGATCTGTAGTTAGCCAGAAGGAAAAGTTCTGCAATTCCCAGCCAGAACTGTCAGGTATAATTTGACTCTCAGAATGACCTTTGAGCTCTTCTCCAGAGTACCCAGATGCCTCAGGGGCAGGCAAGAGTCTAGCCTGTCTAACAAACCTCATGGAGAGCCACTTCTCATTCTGAATCAAATCATCTTTTAAAAAAAATAATCTTGCATTTTATTAATGGGGAAGTTACAACCTCTTGAGCACCAGGGCCTGTCAGTAAGGTTTAGACTCATGTTGCTGTGCAAAATCCTAGCATACAGGTTTAGAGATGTTCTTATTCGAAAGAAAGAAATAAACATGTTTAAAAGTCCTAGGAGGAATTTTTCAAATGCTTGCTTTAGAAAACAATTACCCACCATGTTGTAAAAATACATTCCTGGTACATGAACATTTGCATACAATGTTAAGTACTTTATTCAGTTTGCAAAGGCTAAAAGTCATTTCTCAAATATTGGTTGAAAACACAAAGACTAGATTTTGTGGAACCATAAAAATGTGGCACTCTCTTTTTTAAGTAAAATGCATTAACTTTAGAAATGCCAACCAGGCAAAGCCCTCAGCTGTTTTTTCAGTTTCTTCATAATAAGCACCATTGTGCACTTTGTCTACTCAAAGTTTAATGAGTTTTAATATTATCCCTTCAAGCAAGGGAGTGTCTTGTAGCCACAGAAACATCCTTGTGAATATGAACAGAATATTTCATTTACTTTTTGCCACTAGATAGAATCTTGGTTTAAAGGTTGCAGTGAAAGTTATATTGCATAAAGAATTAGACCTTGAGTTCTTACCCTTTCAACTTGGCTTAGCTGTTCTCAGCTGTGCGTTAAGATCTTCATCTGACTTAAATGGGTTGGCAGTGTTGGCAGATATGGCTAAGAATAAATAGGGTGTGAGCATTAGGTCCAGGATTCCATCAAGAACACGTGTCATCATACAAGTCAAAGACTGAGCATCACAGCAGCTTTGTTGATGCACAGGACCTTAGAATTCTACTTAATTTTTCCATTTGACAGAGAAAGAAAGAAATTACAACAGGAACTATAGCTACCATCAATGGAGTAGTTGATGAATTCTCTTGGGAATTCTCAGTGCTACCTTATGAGGTAAACACTATCACTATCCCATTTAGAGATGAAGGAACTGAGACTTGAGGATCTAAAGAGCTGCCTTTAGGGCCTCCCTGGTGGCACAGTGGGTTAAGCAGCATACTATGAAGCAAACCACAGCAACTGCAACACAGAGTTCCATCCCTGCTGCCAGCCGGGGAGGGGACCCACATGGCACAACAGACCTCTCCTGCCTCCTCCACTGCTCCCCTCAGCAGTGTATTTTGGTCAATCTGTCTGTTCTATTCCCTACTCCATCTCTAGTAAATCCTCCCACCCTCCCCCCCACACCTCTGGCCTATACCCCAGTGCTTGTACACACAAATAAATAAATCTTTAAAAAAATAAAGAGCAGCTGTTAGATCTCCCTTCAAACATTACCCTATCTGTGCGGTATTCCCTTTGTAAAATAGCACCACCTTCCTTTTTCTTCCTCTTCCCCACATTTTCCTTTATTTTTCTCCTCACTACAGATCCTCCTGACAAGTCACATATTTGTTTTCTTTGTCTTTTCACAGTTCCAGAATAATAGCTTCTTGAGCAAGGGCTTTACTTCATTCACTGCTACATCTCCAGCACAAAAAGTACCTAGCACATAGTTGGTGCTCAAAATATAAAGAAGTTTAGTGAATAAGATGTTTGTCCAAGGTCACAGAGCTAGTTATTAGTGCACCCAGAATTTGGACCCAGGAATTTAGCCCTCTTACACAGTCCCTTAACCATTTGCCATTATCTGAAGTCACTTTATTTTCTCTTTTTAGGGAATCAGCTTATTCATATGAAGATATTTTACAAGAACTCCAAGTCATCTTAAATTTTCTCTGGTTCTCTGGTTCCCTATGCCATAAGAATGTTTCTTGAAGGCCACATAGGCTGGAAGTCCTAGATGAGTTTCTACATGCAGCTAGCTCATTATGACTCTGTCTACATCTCACTTCTTCACCAACAATGAGTATTCTTTCTGTTTCAGTTCTGTTATTCTAAGTTCTTCAGACAGATATTTGCAATGTGTCAAAGAATTTTTAGTGACTGCAAATATGGCAGAAGTCTCCAAATCAAATCAATTTTAATTGAATTAAAAATTTTAAATAACTGTGTATCTCATATTCCACCTGCCCAACCCCACCCATGTCAAAAAAGTGACATATCATTATAGAAAATCTTGTAAGAAAACTACAGAAAAATATTAAATAGTTTGAGACCAGTGATGATATTTTTCCTTTTTACTCTTCTGTATTTACAGTATTTCTTATTTAAAAGGAGAAACACACGATATTTTTAAAAATAAAATCAAGGTATATCCTATATAACATTGGGGGCAAATAAAATTTTATCAAGAAAGCAATAATTCATTGTTCTGTCATTTCTTAAGTGTCATTGTGTGACACTATATTATTCCTCAGCCCTCCCAAAAAAAGACCATAAATATTTACTTTATAAATTTTAAAAAAAACTAGCAAAAATCCAAAATCAAAGATATTGCTAGATTTCATTTCATATTAAAATGTGTTAGATTTAATGGTAGGAAGAAGTACTCAGTCACCTCTTCTGACCCTTTAGCATTCACATTCACCCTTTTCAGAGATACCAACTTCTGGATTTCAATCTTACTCAGGGCAAGTAATTTATGCGAGAGTCAATTTAACATTGACCCAGTGCCAGATAAGTCATGGGTCTTGAACACTTTCCTAACTAATATAGAGTGGAATTTTCATTTTGGAATGCTCCTCTCTCCACTCTCCCATTACAATAGTCCTCTCACTCCCCTGGTTCCTGGAGTCTCTGGCCCTGCTGATACTTTCTTTGTCAATTAGTGTTCTCAGTCATAACAGTCAGCTTCATGATGCCATCCCCTCAAGGCGGCCACAGCAGAACATGCCTTAGAAGAGAAGGGGCAGGCCTCCCTGGTGGCGCAACAGGTAGAGTGCTGCACTGTGAAGCATCCACTGCTCAGCAGTGCAAGTTCGATCCCCAGCCAGGGAGAAGGCACAGGCAACTTCTCCTGCCTGGCCCTCTGCTCCCCTCAGCAGTGTATTTCAGTACATCTGCCTGTTCTGCTCTCCACTCTGTCTCTGGTGAATCCTCTCCCTTCCCATGATTCTGGCCTGCACCCCACCTCTTATATGCATAAATAAATAAATCTTAGAGAGAGAGGTGGGGGGGCAAAAGGAAAGCAGCCCCAATTTTCTGGCGCAATAATAGTCGTGGTGTCACCTAGTCTTCCAAAAACAATAGGGCAATAATTAGCTTGGCCTGGCCTGTCAGCCCGCCCTTGATAAAACACAATAAAAAGGAAGTAAATGGAAAGACAAAATATAAAATAGGTTTACAAGAAACATACCTTTAAACATTTTATTATCATTTAAAATGAGAAGGTTTAGACTTTTAATTACATAATTAATAGTCCAAGAAGCTACTTGTCTGGACAGAAGGCATACCAACTTCAAGTACCAGTGTGAGGGTGCCTAGGAGCAATTTGGGCATTGCAAGGTGCAAATTATGAATTCTTTTGCACACAGCAACAATACCTAAAATCCTCTGATCTTCATCATGAATCTGCTTCCAGAAAATAGTAAGTGTTGTACCATCCCTGAAGGAACTGCCAGAACTGTCAACCTAGGAACCTTCCAGGGCATTGAGCACTCTGGATAGCAATTAATTGAAAGGCCACAGTGGGAAAGAAAATATACTGAAATGACCATGCTACTTCTTAAAATTTGAATCTACCTTAACCTGAAAATTGGTGTAAAGTTGCTTTTAAACCTCTTTATGTTTCCCAAAAGTGAGCATTTGTGTGGAAAATAAATATTCTGAATTCCTCAGTTAGTTTCTGCTATCAGTAGGCAGGAAGCACGGCATCGCAGCCACAGGTCTGTTATAGAAAGGTTAGGGCCAGGGCAGCTACCTTCTGCTTAGAAAAGAAGGGAGTCATCCTCCAAAGCAGAAGAGAATACTCAAGACTAGAAATTTTAACAGTCTTGACACTTTTGAGTGAATCAGTGGTTACATCTGCTGTTGGCCAGCTTCCTAAGCAACTCTGGATAAATGCTTGATTAGCATTATTTTCAAGTCCATCTGGATCTGTGGCTTAACTGTTAGTGGTGTTAGTTTGTTTTATAACATGAGGGGAATTTGGGGCCTTGTAACAAAGCAGCTAACAGTGACTGTAAGTCAGTGGTTTTTCAACTCAGGCTGCACACAGAATTATCTGGAAACTTAAAAAAAAATACCAGTACCTGGGTTCTATCCCTAGAGACTCTGACTTCATTTGTTTGGGGTAGGCGTATGCCTTAAAGGAAATGCTTTAAAGCTCCACAGGTGATCCTTCCATCCAGCTAAGTTCTCAAACTCTTTCTTGCATAGGACTCCCTCAGGACCTTGAAAAACACACAGATC
Organism: Galemys pyrenaicus; assembly: GCA_019455555.1. Taxonomy (NCBI): domain Eukaryota; kingdom Metazoa; phylum Chordata; class Mammalia; order Eulipotyphla; family Talpidae; genus Galemys; species Galemys pyrenaicus. Next base: position 119,681 of record JAGFMF010011684.1, read on the forward strand.
CTGATCTTGCAGATGTGGGTGGAGGTTCAGATTCTGTGTTTTTAACTAGATCTCCGGTGATGCCCAAGTTATTTGTGGGCAACACATAGAGGTGTTAGGAAATAGGAGGAAATTATCAGGAAAGAGGGTTTCACACACATGCCATCCTACAGTCTTTGCAGATGAGCCCTCCACGACCAGGGTAGACCCACTGCCAGCCCCAGATCTATGCCTCTGCCTTAGTTGTCTGGCAAATTGAAGATCCTAAAGGTGATCTTCTAAGTTAGTTATGAAAATAAGCAATTGTCCAAATGTCTGATAAGGCCTCCTGTCAATCAGGGCTATACTAATGGGAATCTAAGAGTGAAGCAGTGAACTTAAAAAAAAAGAAAATCTGTCTTTGTTTCACTTTGGCTCTGAGTTTGTGAGGACATTGTGAGCAGAAGCTTGAAGGGCCCTTGCTAGGTCAGATGGTGATCAGAAGCTATGAGGGAGAGGAGGGACCTCGAGGAAGGCAGACTCCATCGATGCAGAGTAGAACACATCACATGTTCACAAATCTCTGCAGACAGCCTTGGACTTTGAATTATACCCTGTAAAGTCCCCTTGTAGACCCCTTGTGGGGATCTTGTAGTCCCCACCGATCTCCTTAGCCTTCATCTTCCTGACAGACTGTTTTACTCATCTCTATTGATTAAAAATGTCCAAGAGGATGAACTCCAAATTCATATCACCTCCAGATCTTTATGATCCTTCAACCTCTTCCCAGGACTTTCTTCTAGCCCTCTCCCCCCCCCCAAACTTAGAGCCATCTCCTCACCAGGACTCTCAGCAGGGAATCCTCACCCCTACAACCATCCCCCTTTCACATAACAAAGATTCAACCACCCCTAAGGGTCCAGTTCAATTCCATCATTCTCATCACAATTTCCCTCACCTACTTGATCCTCAAGACCTTCTAGAGCACTCTTTCATTGTCTGTGGCATCTGTAAGTCCTGTTGCTCCCATGTTATCATCTTTTCACAAGAATATATTTGCCTATCCACACCATAAACTTCAGTACTGTGCCCATCCTTCCTTGGACCTGCTGTATCCAGTTCTGTTCTTTGTAAGTAATAGATGATCAATAAGATTTGTCACACATTTATCAGAGAGCTTATCACAGTTGATGAAGTTGAGACTCCTAGAGGCAAGACTCTCAGGAGTTTCCACTCATAGACAAGATGTCCCACAAAAAGTATTCTTTGCCTCAACGCCTCAGATCTTCTCTAAACCAAAAGTGTTTGCAATGTGTGGCACCAAACAGTCCCTCTTCTGGATTTTCTCAAAGCCCTGTGCTTTTACTCGAAGAGTCCTCATGCCCAGGCCAGTTCTCATGTTTGGATGTGTATCCAATTCTATAACCTAATCTTCAGACCTGTACAATTTTCATTCCTTGTAAGGAAGTCAAAGGTCTTTACAGGATCAGGCCCTTAGTCTGTTCCTCTGAAGAGAAAAACAATAGGGTGTGGTCAAGAGAAAAGCAGAGATCCAGCCAAACACCTCCTGGAAAAACCACTTGCACAGCTAGAACAGACAGGTATGGCCACCCCACTAGCTCCGAGCAGAACCCTGCACCCATAAAGGCTGCAGACAAATGTGCAGGAACGTCATCCAATGCCATCACCGAGGAACTATCATCCAACTTTTCCATTGGCAGTAGGGGGGAAATGGTCCAAAAAAATAAACAAAAGCAATGGAAACTATGGATGTGGTCATTAGAATGCACCATGGGAATACTTTGAAAGCAGCCTTGCTGAAGGGTCTTAGGAATGTCCCAGTGTAACTGGCAGCTCTTGAAAAACAGCAAGAGGGAAATGAGACGCATCTGCTGCACATTTCAGTTTCTCCCCCCAGGGTTCAGTGCACAAAGGCCCTGTTCCCTTCTCCCCCAGGACATAAGGCCAAAAATGCTGCCCTGGGTCGCGCATGTGACTTGCCTTAGCCAGGTTCTGCACTGGCCATGGTCACGAAGGGCTGCTCAGAATCCACCCTTGCTGCCCAGGATCCTCTTTTGTCTGAGTCAGACTTCTCCCAGTTCCCAGTCCTCTGGTATTACAGAAAGGGAAGAGAGTTAAATTCAGACAAGGTTGAGGAGGGAGGAGAAGACTTTGCAATTAAATTGCTAATTAAGGAAGTACCAACCTGAAGAAGCTAATTTGCACTGACCTATTTAAAATATCTAGCAGCAGATCATGCATGAATTGAGGTACAGCCCTTTATGCGGCAGCCAACTGGCTTTCTTTCAGAGCAGCAGCTATCAATAATTCCATGCTGAGGACCATCTGATAGGAAATCAACCACTGGCCCCTGGAATGCCAGCATTCCCCACTGCTCTGTTTTCCCAGTTGTCAGCTCTGTTTATAAATTGTCCATTTATAGCAAATCCAGCACCTGCTATGAACACCTCATCCTGCCAAGTGTTGGAGTGCATCACAGAAAGAGCCACTATAGACTTTTTCAGTTCCTTTTAACCTTTTCTCAACCCGGGAATTTGAATATTTGCATAGGAATTTGAGGGAGGACTCTCTCTGTATGGAAAAGGCTAGAGAGTCTATTAAAAGTTAGTGTTTGGCTCCACTAAAAAAAAAAAAAAAAAGAGGCAAATTATCATTCTCTTGGGAAACACAGTGCCCTCTTTCTAAACAAGTCTGACATTGGGACACATTTAAAATAACCCCTAAAAAGTCCATCAGGGTAAAAATGCTCTGAAAAAAAGTTAAGGGAGGCTTTCTTTTTAACTCTATTATATTGCTTTTTAGCTCACTGTCAATACTGCCACTTAGCAGATATGCTTCCTGCCGCTCAAAACTATTATGTAAAACATATTTAAAGACACTTTCCCAGTATTGAAGACCCAATATATATGACCTATATTTTGGGGGTTTTTTCCATACCAATTATCCATTTGCAAAGTGTCTATGGGTGGGTGCCCTTCTTCCCTGTCACAATATGTGTCTGTTCATCCTGTTCATTGCAAAGCAAAATAAAATCAGTGGCACATGTAGAATATTTTTGGAGTATGGGTTCACAGTTTTAGAGGGTTATAACAGTCAAACCAGATGCTGTGGTAGGCAGAAATATGTGGTAACCTGGGAAAGGTACTTTAATGCTTTTTTGCCATTTCCCATAATAATAATCCTCAAATATAAGATCCCCTCTCTTTGAAAGGCAAGAAGGGAGATCTGATTAAGACCACGTGGCTGAGGCAACTGGACTGACAAGACAGATTCTTGACCCCCATCTTGCATTCAGTCAAGTGAGGGCAGCCGTAGAATTTTAATGGGAGAAGTTGAGGGCATAATGTATTTTTTAAAATGTTGAAAAAGCTATCTAGATAAAAGATCATTATGTGGTTAGTATCAGTAGTTGACCTGAGCAAACTCAGGTGATTACTGAGATCAAGAAGAAATAGAGTGATTCAAGGATAACATTTGAATTCATGAAATGAAACACCCATGAAATTAAAAATGCTTGTTCTGAGTAACAGGGTTTTTTCTGCACAAGTTGGAGGCCTGAGCATTCCAGTCTGGGAAAGTTTGTACTTTTTTGTTGCAGTTTATGTAGATGAAACTAATTTTAGATTACATAGGAATCAATTATTTCTTTTCAAAATGGAATTGTACTTAATGGTTTACATGTTACTCCAATGCAAATCACCCCTGCTTACTTTTGGGCTGTTCGATGACCATCTGTTTTACCAACCTGGATTCTTTCACTCATCACAGAAGTCAGGCCATATTATTTGACATGATCTCTGAAATGCCCCCACTGGAGAAAGGAATGTGCAAATTAGGAAACTACAAATCAATTTGAAAACTCAATGACTCTTTCCCATAAATCTGTGTCTTTAATATTAAAAATCATCTGGAGGTGCTGAAAAGAAAGAGAACTGATAACTACAGAAGACAGCAGTGCTACTCTCTTTGGGGCACGGATTAGTAGTCAAGAGAGGTTCTGCAGATCTAAATCCATATTCCACTACCAAAAATAGAAAAGAGGAAACCTTTGAAGCCATAAAAAGGCCTAAGAATAACTGTCAGCAAAGAGCTAGAGCTACAGGCAGGAAGCAATGCTCAAGTGGCAGTTCTGTGCTGCCTTTTCTTTCCCCTCCCCAGTGGCTTTCACATTCATCCTGTTAGAAAAGACAGCTTTCAAAGACTTCCCGTCCACACAGACATGTCAGCCTTCACAGTCGACCTTCCCACAGCAGTTCAGGGGTCTGGCACTGAACATCGCTTCCACACAGTCCTGGGGTTCAGTGTTATGTCCCCCTGGATCATTTCAATCTGCTTCAGGCTGAACAGTGAACTTTTCAGAGACTGTTACATAGAAGTTTTACAATCGGAAATGGTTAGCTGAAAAAAAAATTGTTTCCTGTTTTGCTTTTGATAATTCTACATTTCAGTTCAACCTAGCTTTCATTTTTAAAGTCATGAAAATCAATACACCATACCTGTGATGTTTGTTTTCTCTCATGTACTTTGACTGTTGCTATAAAAGCATCCACTTGAATATCTCTTCTAAAAGATGATTGAGTTAGAAGAGCTTCTTTGGAAACGAGAGGGTGAGGAAGCTTTGGAATGGCCTGTGGGACAGCTGGGGAGGCACAGGGGTTCCTGGAAGGAGAGAGGCGGGTGGGCTGTGACATGGAAGATTAAAAATCTAAGAATGGAAAGTAGGGTATGGTGGGAACGTAGATTCATTAAGACATGGAGGAAGATGGCAGCCCCTTGGTAGCATTTGAGAGATGTCCCTTTAGCTGAGCACACACAGACCTATGTGGGGGCACATGGGTAGACCTCGGCCCTCACTTTTCCCTTTTGGTGCCCTTTCCAAGGCACAGCCTGAGCCATACTATATGAGGGGTTCAAGGGAAATATGGTCAAGAGATTGAAAGGTCCAAATGGGGAACTTTAGAAGAACTGTCAAGAACCTAAAAAGTCACAGATGCTTCTGGTAGCATACAGGAATTCCTGTTTTGAATCATAGGACTTCGCAGTGATGGGGGTTAGGGGGTAGGTAGAGATTGATAAAATATATTTGGCCAAACTAGCTATAAAATTCCCAGTTGGTATATTTTATTCTTTGATATATTTCATATTATGCACACATTATTCATTTGAAGAGATCTTTTTATCTAATCAATAACTTCCAGGATTAATGCAATTTATATGTATTTGTCAGGATGACAATCTGTGCCTAAACATAGATTGCTGTGGCTAATTATAATTAAATTCAGCCCTTAGCCAAGACATAAGATCATTTAAGTTTTATAAGATGAACAGCTTGAGATTCTTAATAGCCTTTATTGCAAAATATTTGAATATTTTATTAAAACAACCAGTTAAACTTCAGCCAAAAGAAAAAATATGATAACCTACACCACTCAGATAGGTCGATGTTTTCAGGTCAGTTTGTACTATAATCCCTTACCTATCTGCTTAGGTAAGAACTGTGAGTTGTATCATAGTTAGCAAAATTGAAGTGGACAAAAATCAAAATCTCCTAGAAAATAGGGAATCAAGAAAAGAAGCAGTAAAACATGACATATCTATTATTAAAACACAATCAGTAAAAAAAAAATTAGCATATAATAAATGTATTTCTCTGGTGTGGAATGTTGATTTTGTGGGATGCTATGGGGGAAAAAGACAGGGCCCACACAGGAATTCTGTACTTCTTGTTGAAATTTACTATGAACCTAAAACTGCACTAAAAATTAAGAGTCTATTAATAATACACACACATAATCAATAAAAGTACTGTTGGTAAATACAGAGAAAAAATTGGTGGTTGCAAAGGCAAGAATTATGTGGGAACATGGGTGGAGTCAAAAAGCACAAATTTTTACTGATAAGATTCATTTTCTGGGAGTATAATGTAGAGTCTGCCGTCTAAAGTTAACAGCCCCATATTGTATATTTGAAAGTAGCTAAAGAGAGTAGATCTTATAATTTCTCATAGCAACAAGAATTTGTATCTTTATGAGGTGATAGATTTCAACTGGTTTTTAATATAGTAATAATTTTTGGCATTGTATACATATATCAGATTATCTGGTTGCACATTATCTGGTTGAAATATTAATTATGTGTAAATGCTTTTAGTTCTCTAATAGTGGCTGAATAAAAAGCCCACTAAGTGCCCTGGTAACTAATATAATGTTAAATGTCAATTGTATCTCAATAAAACTGGGGATTTTAATAAAAGTTCTATATGAGTTCCCTTCCAGAACAAGTCAGATTCATGGACAATAGAACAAGACCTGGTAGAACTCTACCAGAAAACAGTGTTGTCATTTTGGTCTCTGAGGCAGATTCCCTCTCACATTCATGCTATGCAGGTTGTATGTATTGCTAATATTTTAACACTACTTTCAAATGTATTCTCTTTTGCACTGATTATTCACTTTTGCTTTATTTTTAAAGTATTAGAGAAATACTCGAGTAACCAGCACCCTGGACTCATCAATAACAGCCAGGCTTAACTGAGGTGGAGTTTTCTGAGATTCTATCCCTACCTAGAAAGAGTGACACAGAAACAGATCATCTCTTTCTACACTTTTCCAGGGAATAGCCACATCAGTTATGAAGCAAGGAACAATTGCTTACCGCATTTTCTATTTACCTACTTCATAGAACTACTTTGGGGGAAAAAAATTAATTTTGGCATGCTAATACTAAAACAATTTTAGGTCAAAACCTCCCTTCGCAAAAATAAAAATGATGAAATATTAATTATGTGTAAATGCTTTTAGTTCTCTAATAGTGGCTGAATAAAAAGCCCACTAAGTGCCCTAGCTGAAGTTGTTGGTTTATTTGTTTAATACACCTCTTTCTGGCTTTGCCACTAGGCATAGCCACTATTCACAAAGTCTAGCCAAGCTCTTGTTCAGGACCTGGGTATTTGATGACTATGAGGGAACCTCTCATGTTTATGTAACAGTTTTACTCTTCAACAGCACTTACAGTCATCATCTCATCAAATCCTCAGGACAGTTCTTTGAAGTATTATTTTATCATTGTGAAATGACTTAAGAAAACTGAGACTTCAGTCCAGCTGAGAAACTCACCCCAAATCATCCAAATAGTTAAGTGTCAGAACCAGGACTCAATCCCAGGCCTTTTGGCTCAAATCAGTGACCTGCTTGCTAGGTCAAATGGAGACAAGACATTTATTGCCTCCATTTGACACTTCTTGTTACATCATGCATATTCTATCTATTTCTGGGGTCACAAGTATTCAGTCTTACTGGCAACAGGATCAGCAACACTCTATTCTAGCAAACTCAGTGACTTAGCTTTGGAATGCCTATTTTAATTTCTATAGACTTTGGTCCATAAAACTATACTTCTGTGGCATCTGAACTGAGAGTGAAACAATCAAAAAATTCAATCACATCTATGGAATTATAAAAGTCATGTCTTAAATATGATAGCTTGTTGATTTATGGTGTTTACTTATTTTTAACCCATAAAACTTGCATATACTTAAGGCATACAAAGTGATATTTTGATATAGGTACACACTGTGAAATGATTCCCACAAACAAGCTAATTAATATATCACCTCCTGTCATTACCTGTATATATGTGTGTGAGATGTACTCCCTACAAATTTCAGGTATATAATGATACATTATTGTTAACTGCAATCACCATGCTGTATATTAGGCTTCCAGAATTTATTGATCTTGTATCTAAAAAGTTGAGTCCTTTCATTACTATCTCCCCTCTCCTGACACTTTCCAGCCTTTGGTGACCACCATTGTACTATCTAAATAGGACAGGTTTTGTTTGCTTCTATTTGTCTTTGGCTATTTTGGGGGCATTAGGTAGCATAATGTTTACATCAACATGACAGTATTTAATGAAGTTTAGAGTAAGTCTTACAAACAACACATGATTGAGACCAATTAGATAGATGGGCCGATAGTGGAAAAATCTCATTGTTTGACCATCAATTATCTAAGTAGAGGAGAGGCAGTGAGCGGCTTGCCATCCAGATCAATAGCTTGCATGCCAAAATCAAAGAGTCCTTCTCATGCAGCGATCTACCAGGCACATTTTTAGAGAAGTAATATGTTAACTGATTTCAGTTAATAACAGATGCCAAGTTATCTGCTCTTGAATATATAGTTTTTAAGCAGTCTCTTTTTACTTTGTAAATTTCAAGATAATTCTATTTTGCAAGCTTATAATTTCACCTAAAACATGACCAATTAATTACCTAAAATTGAAAAAAATCCCTAAGATAGTTCTTGCCAGAATTTAGAATCACTTCTGTTCGGTGAGCCCCAATATGCCAGTCTAACTAACGAAATTAATGCATCAATGAGACACAGGAATTGTGCTTCCAGGAACTGGCACAAAAGTGATTGACCCCACTGTAAAAAAAGGGAGAAATCCTATACATTCCCCAGTTCACTACCAGGTTCCTCCTTTGGAGTCTCAATCTACTAAATTAGGACAATAAACTAAGAGTAAACAGATTTCAGGAATAATTATCCCACTATCAAGCCTGTTATATCACATCCAACAATTTTTTAAGTAACTTAAGGTTATTTGCAGCATTTACTAATCTTTCACCAGTGATTCCAGAAGCAATCAGAAACTGAAAATTTGGGCATATATCATAGCTCATTGGTTCTTTGGGACCCTGATCTTCCAAATAGAATAATAGTTACAATACATGTAATACAGATAACCTTAATGGCACCCTGATTCTGTGTCAAGCTCTATTCTACATGCTTTACATGGATTATCTCATTGAATCCTTACAACAAATCCCATGAGATAGATGTTGCCATTACAAACTCAGTTAAGGAAATGGAAGTTAAATTACATGTCCAAAACAACAGATTAAATGAGTGGCAGTTTCTGACTCCAGAATCTTGTTCTTCCCCATGACACTGAAATACAACTGTAATTCTTAATCTAAATCATAGGGCTGCTCTAGTCTGTTAGGACAATAGTAGATTGGAAGCATTCCCTTTCTTCTAACAAGCATCCACTATAAATGTGGCATTATTCCCTCTCATTTGGAATAGTTATTATTAGCAAATAATGAGCTTATTTGCTAATTTCCACCAAGAAAATTCCAAAATTTTTTAAGTGGAAGATCTCTAATGCCTCTATTAAATGATTCAGTTCAGTGTGGCCACATGAGGTAGTTAATATCAGAAAAGCTAAAGTTTAGTGCTAGTGTGCTGAGGTTTCATTTCAGAGAATAGATAGTTGTAGTGTTGGTCTGAAAATAAAAAACAGGGACTTGAATAAAATCAGCACATATTTTTATTTCTCAGGGAACTGAATTCCCTTCCAAATGTTTTACTTCCCTCCATAAAAATGAGGCTCTCCCTGGACTTGATACTTTATCAGCAAGTAGAATGATACGACTATATACAAACAAAATATTGTAGTTCCAAAGGCAATTACATTGATTCAAGAATCATCTGTCCATTTGCTGTAAAAAGTTAGATGGCTCATACTCTGCATGGGTCAAAGGATGGTAAGGTGAAGGATACTGGTAGTATGAATCAGAAAACAGAACCCCACTTACAACTTTTACTGGCCAACACACTATTTCAAAAAGATATTTAAGAGGTAGTTTGCTTACCAAACACCAAATGACTATACAGTACATATTCCTCAAGACCTGAAGGTGCTAAAGATACATTTAACTAGCGGCCCAAGAGGCCACCTGGAGATACAGAGATACAGGTAAATATGTGGATATTTAGAATTAGCAATTTACAAACCAAACCCTACCTAACAACCAAACTAAAGAAAAGTAATTGTGATTCATTAGATGGACCATGCATATATTTTTTCTTAATTAGCTTCTTTACCTTCACAAATATAGGGAGAAGATGCCAGAGCTTTGTGAATGGGATCAGAATTATAGAATGGCTATTATGTATAGGACAAAAACACATTCTTCAATATTATTTTTTTATACATTGGAGTCCTTTGATTAAATCTTTTGGGTTATGCTAAAGACACAGGTTTATTTCATGAAAACCAGAATCACAAATCTTCTAAAGTCTCATGTGCAGAGGACGATGGAAATGCTGGGTGAATATATCAGATTCATTGCTGTTTTGCATGGGGCACTGAAATATGTGTGCTGAGGAGGAGCAACACAGGAGTGCAATATATATCATAATATAGCACAAGATCATTTATTATACATACTTGCCATAGTGCCAGACTTTAGGATTAGTCTGTGGAATGCAACCAATTATCCTAATAGGTCAATGCTTGTCAAATACTTCATCTTGTGAACTTTTCATACTCTTAAAGTTGAGGACCGAGAGAACTTGTTTTACGCAGGTTATGGTCTATCAATATGTACTATGTGATAACAATAGAAATCTAAACTGAAAAAATGTTTAAATATTTATTCAAAAAATAACAAGCCCATTATAAGTTAATGTAAACAACACATTTGAACAAAAATACCACTTTCTAGCACAAAAATAGGAATGAGAAGAGTGACATTGTTTTACACTTTTGTCAATCTTTAAATTTGACTTAATAGAAAACAGCTGAGTCCTGCTTTGCATTCAGTCTTTTCTGGTTTGGTATTTTGGTTGTTATTTGTGAAGATCCACCCTCATATACATATGCAATTGGAAAAGAGAATAAAATAATTAGCTTTTACAGATAATTGTGGATATTTTTATACTATACCAAAATTCAATAAAGTGTTTTAAAGATTAGTTAAAATGTAGAGTTTAAATTCATATTAATGAACTTTTCATACTGTTACACTATAATCCAGTGTTCTTATGCATTTTAATAGATTTTAAACTATGTTATAATGCAACACTATATTGTCATTTGGAAAGTGTTACTTTACTAAAGTTATTAAAATCGTCCAAATGTTGACACATTTCTTTATACAATAACAAAAAGTTACATTTATTAATATTTAATATTAATAATGCTAGTATGGAATATTAATTTGTTAATATAGCACTTATTTCATTTTAAAAAGCGAAAATATTGGGAAGATATAAAGCTCATGGTGATGGACACAGTTTTTTAAAATTTTGCTTGAAATCTTAGATTTTAAGATTAACAAAAATTATTCTAGTTGTATTTCTTACAGTGACAACCTTCCTTTATTCATTTCAGAAAAAAAATCTGCTAAATACCCAAAAATATCTGTTTGAATAACCCTGGTTGATCTGTTTATAGGTTCAGACCGATGAGTAGTAGCTGTGGACAGGCCCTCAGGAGGAAGACCCCTTCAACACCATTAAGAAGGAAGCACAACACCAGTACACCTCTCAAGGCTCTGGAGACAGCATGTCCTACATCTTGGAATTTAGTGGGTAGATACAAGAGGCTGATGGACTTTTGTGTGACCCAGAATAGAAAGAGAATCTACTGCATGTCCAGGTTATGGTAAAAGAAGCCCTGCCACTAGGGCCATTTGTTCTGGAGACAATATGGTGCTAGAAGTATCAGTAATTGGAAGACATGCCATGTGGAATTTATGGCAAGTCTCAGTGGAAGAATTGGATTCCAGAAAGGTACAGGAGTTAATCCTTATCTTTGTGTCCGACTCCACAGATCTCAACCTATGAGCAGGGTAAATGGGAAACTTCCAACATTGTCACAAAGCAAGAGTGTAATATAGAGGAGAAGGAAATTAGGCAAAAATACAAACTGCATAGAAAGGATATATTAGTTATATCTACATGATGTTTCTGTACTTAAAGGATAGAAATTACCCCCTCACACACAAGCAAATGATTACTCTGCCCATAAAAAAAATGTTCTGAAGAGAATTGCTAAAATCCACTCATTCAATGTATTTTGCATGAAGAGGTCACTATTCTTTATCTTCCAAAGTCATGCAAGGCCCAATACCCAAGTACCAATGCAAAGCCTGATCCTGTATCCACTGGTAAAGATCTTCAGGAACCCACAGAATCACAGTATGTTGGTAACTGTAAGGATTTTGCAGGTGTTTCTTTTTCTTTTTAAAGATTTGTTTATTTATGCATAGAAGAACTGGTTCCAGAAGGGGGAGGGGGAGGGAGTGTGAGAGGACTTACCAGAGACAGAGTGGGGAGAAGAACAGATGGATCCACTGAAATACACTGCTAAGGGGAGCAGCAGACAAGACAGGAGAGGTCTGCTGTGACAAGTATGGGTTAGTTTCCTAGCCAGGGATCAAACTCAGGCCATGGTGGTGATCACTAAGACTTAACCTCTAGGCCACTAGGGAGGCCCCAGGTTTTATTTCATTGATAGAAATTGACTTGTATGATGGAGGCTTCAAATGTTTAAATTAGCCATTTTCCCACTTTGCTTTGGAACTATGGCATGGGACTGAGGAGAAGTTTGCTGGTGTTGTCTAGGGAAGTTTTTCTCCATTATAAAAAAAAGACTCACAGGAATTACTCCCCCTTCTTTTCTTTGATCTCATGTCACAGTGTCTTCTCTTGATGCCTGGAACTATGATGGCATCATGCCAAAGATGACACACTATAACAACAGCCCACGCCTTTGATTATATCCTTGAATTGTTGAATCAATCGATGCAATAACCCTAAGCCCAGAATTTTGATTTTAACAAAACATGTCCATTATTTTTAAGACATTTTTAATGGGATAGATTTACTTTTATATGTGTATTTTGTATTGCAGCCAAAAACACCCTGATTAGGGATTATTTAATCCATTAGTTTTGTTTTATTAAGAGACTAAGACTTGAGTAAGTAACTTGCTCAACACTCATAATGATTAAGTGACAGAGCTACAACTCAAATGCCGGTGTTCTGATTCTTGAGATAAATCACCCTTAGAGAAAATTCTAGATGGATTCAAAAAGAAATGAGAGGGCCTCCTTGGTGGCGCAGTGGGTTAAGCAATGCACTATGAAGCAAACCGCAGCCACTACAGCATGAGTTTGATCCCTGCTGCAGCCAGGGAGGGGACCCACATGGCACAGCAGACCTCTCCTGCCTCGCCCACTGCTCTCCTCAGCAGTGTGTTTCAGTCAGTCTGCCTGTTCTGTTCCCCACTCTGTCTCTGAGGAATCCTCTTGCCCCCCCATATCTCTGGCCTGTACGCCAGTTCTTGTATGCATAAATAAATAAATCTTTAAAAAAAAAAAAAGAAAAAAAGAAAGAAATGAGACCAGAGAGAGGCCTGGTTGACTCTGAAGGGAAACAATCTCTGGCACGCAGGATGAAGAGGGCTTTTGCTAGTGAGTACAAACCAAAAGGACAGGGTTCCAACCAACACTGAGTGACTCTCCTGTCTTGCTCCTGACCTCCCTACCCACCCTTAAGTCCCCAGAAAGTCAATTAAAAATAAGCATTGACCATGTCACTGTCCTAGATACATAAAAATAACATTACTGTACATGACCAAAAGTGAACCAGATTCTCTGAATTTTTTTCCAACTTCCAAAAATAGTTAGAACTTTCTGCCAAAGAGAGTGGGGCTAGAATTCCCATGAAAAAACATCAGTCCATGGCATTTGCTCCAGTGTAGAAACTATTTAATATACACTAAAGAATGGACTTCTCAGTGCTCTCTCACCCCATCAGACTATTTTTTTAAAGTAAAGGAGAAAAATGTTTTCAGTGTTGTGGCAAAACCATGATGTGCTGGAGAAAGCAGTAGACTTGAAAAACTGCAGGAGACATATGCCATTCATTCTTTGCATGATTTTCTGTGGTGGCAACTAATTTGATCTCAACTTACTGGGCCACAGATACCCAGGTATTTGGTTAAACAACATCCCAAGTAGGTCTATGAGAGTATGACTGTGAGGGTTTCTGGATCAGATTAACATTCACATCAATAGAGTAAGTAAAGCAGATTACCCTCCCCAATGGGAGTGGACCTTGTCCCATGTATGGAAGGCCTGAATAAAACAAAAAAGCAGAGTAAGAGAATTTGCTGATCTCCCTTCAGCTGGGATATCAATCTTTCCTGTCTTTGGATAAAACTGGAATTTATGTGATTGGCTATCCTGGTTCTTAGGACTTTGGGCTCAAACTAAAACTATATCATCGGCTTCTCTGGGAATCTAGGCTTACCAATCACAGTTTCCATAACTGTGTGAACCCCAATTCTTTATGTTAACTCTTTATAAGTCTTAGTCCCCATAGTGTAATTACATGGTCATATAGATTTATATTATCTATCTAGATATATGTTTCTATATCTAGAGAGAGAGAGAAAGAGAGATACTTTCTATTTCTCTGGCAAATCCATATTATTAATGCATCCACCAATAGAAGTACCATCCCTGGATTTTAGATAACATACCAGTGTGACAAAAAGGATCAATAAAGAGAGGTTGTGAAGAAAAGGGGAGGAAAAGAGAGCTGATTGGACACTCCTAGTTGAGATTTGATCTGAAATCACATGAAATAATCTTGGAGCTTTATAAAAAGACAAAAGACATGGGACTTTTCTTTTATTCCTCAATATTGAGGCACTGGACATTGCTGATTCACTAGTCAGTCTTTGAATCTTGACTGTTCACCTCTGTATTCCCATCACCTACCTCTACATCCAGTTCCTGCTCAAAAATGCTTGCTGAATAAATGAAATTTGTTGTATAGGAACACATCAGTTATTTTTTACAAATATTATTATGCTTTGATATTTTTGTTCCTTTCAAATCTATAAGATCTTTAAAGAAACTTCGAGCCAACCCAAGAATAATAATAACCAAAGGGCATTGGTTTGTACCTCACTGCAGGTTTGACTTTATTGGAAGAAGTCTCAGCATTGACTGTTTTTCTCACAATAATTGGTGCTTTGGTTTTGAGGGTGATATTGTCCCATTGTACATACATCTCCTACTATACAACTTGGCTTATAATTTGTGTGAAAGTGAGCTGAGAGAAAAGTTGCCCAGATCTCCCTGGATGTCCCAACCAAACACTTTCAGCAGGGACAAATGACATTCCAGTCTCAATTGTTACATTTTGCTGTTGCCATTAAAGGGTAAGATCAAGGAAACAAACAGATACCTCCTTTATAATTTAGCTTGTAATCCAAGCTTTAAAGCTTTAATTATCTTGATGTGCTTCGTATAAAAGAGCTTTAGTTTAAATGGCAGCAGAAGTCTAAAGTTAGAGTTGTACAAAAATTGAACATGCAATTCTTACTGTCAGATTTTTACTTTTTCAGGCCAATGTGTGGGGGTGGCAGTAAAAAAGGCAGGACACAAACAGAGCCTAGAGTCCTTAAGTGGAACAGAAGCTTCCCTAGACTGATCCTGGGTATCCTAAGGAGCTTTGGTGGATGATCACAACAAAAGCTAACACTTATGAGCACTTATGTGCCAGTCATCATCTTTCACATGTATTAACTCAGATAATCCTTACAAATCGCTTTGAATATATTGCCATTTTATAGATGAATGAAACTGTTCTTAGTGATACTATATTATACATAGTTAACACCCACAGAATTTAAACCAACAATCCTGAGCCCTAAAGTGAACTAGGGGCTTGGGGTGGTACTGAAGTATCAATTGTCAGCTCATCAACTATAACAAATGCAACCAACTTGGAGCTAGGATTTTGGTAGTAGGCAAGTCTGTACATGTTTGGAGGCAAGAAGTTCTACTTCTGTTCAATTTTGCTGTGAACTTAAAATCAAACTTTAAAATGTAAACATTTAAAACAAACAAAAAATACACTATAAGGAAAAATGATACAGGGCCTCCCTGGTGGCGCAAGGGGTTGAGTGATGCACTGTGGAGCTTCCACAGCCACAGCAGCACAAGTTCCATACCCCTGACCTGTACCATTGCTATTGTATGCATAAATAAAATCTTTTTTAAAAAAAATTAATACAAAGTTAAAGTAATCAGCAATGCTTTAGGAATGTTCATAGTTTATGACACATAGTTCTAAGAAACTCTACATGAATGCATGAAATTCAGGACTCACTACACCTATACAAGGTGAGACAATTTTTGAGTCTCTCTTTAAAGATGAGAAAGCCAAGTGTGCATAGAAACTAAGTCACAACAAGTCACATACAGTAATAGTAGAGTCAGACTTTAAATCTGAACATTGACTTCCAGAAGCTATAGTCCTAATCACTATTGTCTCCTGCCTCTCTGGAATTTTAGGACAATTAAGGATGAAGAGATCCCTTCTGGGAGGGGCAAGGTCCAGGAAGGTCAGAAGATTTATGTTTCAACAAAGGCTCAGAGGAACATTTGCAGCTGAAGAAACCAGAGGGCATTTTTTAGTTTTCCCCTTTCCAAAGTAATTCAGAATTTGCGATACAACACGGTCAAGTATCCACAGTGCAGAATGCTGCCTTTTTAGTCATTGCGTAGAAGAGTTACAGTAAGTGAAATGATATGCCCAGCATGGCTGTGCACTGAAGTTATGCTGTATCTTCAGACCACAGTTGGAGATTCTTGTCTACAATTTATCACCTTGTCCTGTGCCTCCCTTTTCCTTCTCTTCATAGCTCCTCTATCTCAAATCACTTTTCCTCCAGGGGTGTCCCAGGACACCACCCTGCCAGAATCTCCACACCTTGCCTCCTAGTACCCCTACCCAGGTTTCAGTTTGGCCTTGGAGTTCTGGCCTTCAGAACAGCCTGGGCTGAATCTCATAAGGTGGGAAAGTTCAGTGCTTGCCTGAGTCACAAGTCATTCCTCAGTAACTCTTCTATCCCAGTGATGCCCTCATTGTACATTTTAGGACTGTGATAGGCTCACTTACTCACTCATGCTCCTTCATGGGACATTAGCAAGGTTCTTCCTGATAGAAATTTCTTTTTCTAGAATTTTGTGAATGTTCATTTATTTTGCAAGTTAAAAAAACCACAATTTGTGGTAAAGTTATTGCATGCATTTCAGTACTGATTACATTTTAGTTTTTCTAAAGTATACAAAACTACAAAAAATAAAACCGTACCAAATTAGACATTAGTACATCTTCAAAAATGATCTGTGGTAAGCTTTACTTTCAAGATGGTCACCATCATTTCTACTTTCCCTATGTACACCCTTCCATCAGGAGGTAGAATTTATTTCTCTATGTCTTGAATCTAGGCTGACCTGTGAATGTGGTAGTGTGACTTTGTGCCAGCTCCAGGCCTTGGCCTTCAAGGAATTGGCAGCTTCCCTTTGTGCCTCTTGGAGCCGAGTGGTAGGGGGGAAATAATCCAGTCCCTTCACAGAACGAGGCCATGTATAGGCATCCGGGGACATCAGGCATGTGTGTGAAGAAGTCTTTTTGACTATCCAGCCCAGGGAAGACTGCTGCCTCCCACCTGACTACATGAGACTCCAAGCAAGAACTGTCATGCTCAGTTCATTCAACCCCCAGAATCATGAATGATAGTAATAAATTTTTGTGTTAAATTACTCAGTTTTGTGTTGACTTGTTACTCAGCAATAGGTAACTAAATTATGACCATCCATATTAACCCCATAATTCTAGGAATCTAGAAAAACTGAAATGCTGATCAATATTCATGAATAAAATGTTTAAAATTTCATTGGTGATCAATATAAAAGTTTTAAAAAAAACAATATTTAAGAAAATTGTGTCTAGAATTTGTGATGTTGTCATTGAATATTTTAATATCATAAGAACATACTTATAATTTAAGCAGCAAAAAAAGAGGTTGAGTCCCCAAAAGCTGCATGAACTATAAAATATTTCTAAGCATATAATATACAATTGTATAGAGATAATTACAAGTGTATTTGCCAAAATGTCAGCATTTTTAATTAAGTGGTAGGGATGAAATGATTATTCTTTTCTTCTTTCTACTTCTCTGGATTTTTTCAAGTTTTGTACAGTAGACACGTATTTTTATTTTTCTGATCATAAAAATACCTACTCTTCATAAGATAAAAAAAAAATCAGACAATACAAAAGGGCATAAAGATAGAAAGATAATCAGACCAAGCCCACCTTATGAGATAACCACTGTCAACATTCTAGAGTAAACATGTAGGATTTTTTCCTCCATAAATTCCAATATATGAATGTGCACTTTAAAGTAGGTTAGGATAGCATACATGCTGCTTTATATTCTGATTTTTTTGGCCTGTTTTACGAACAGAAGAAAATAAATCTTCAAACATAAAACTGATATACTTTTTCTCAGACTATCGCATTGCCTTGCATTACTCCTCTTACAACTAGGTTTATAGAGATGTGTAGACAGACACAAATAATGTAATCATAGGAACAAGACATCATGCCCCCCAAATAACAGTGTAGTAATTATGCCACTAAACAGTAACCCATATACTAGAGAAGAGAGTATTTAGCAAGTTGGAGGAAATGCTTCTTAGTGCTCCTGTTACCCCTATGGAAGCCAGTCTGCTTTGAAGGGTCTTGAACCTGACACCTACCCCAGCAAATGAGGTCTGCTAGGCATAGAGATTACTGGCAGAGCTGTGTGTGGTAAACTGGCCTGAGTCAGAACACTCCTCCCTCACCTCACTAACTCTCTGACCTTGGGCAAATAACTTTACTTCTATAAACCTCCAACTCCTTATCTGAAAAAACAATAGGCAATTGGAATTGCTATCACTCACCTCAAAGGGATGTGGTACAGATTAAGTTGGCAGTCCATGTCTAGGTGGTGGTGATGTCATTATTCTTTCTAGAAAGGGTCATCACATTTGATTTCACCTCATTATTCTGACAAAAACTCAGACAACAACCACTTAGTCCTAGCACACATTCTGCCTGCATTCTATTGAAAAAATGTAACAGGAAAAAGAAAAATAATCAACAGGCATCAAGCACTATACACTATAGAAATATGTATAGCATTAAAAAATGTTCCACAGTCCATTAGTATCCACAATGGGCACTAACAAAGAGTTCAGAAATGGAAGGAAAGATTAACATTTGGAGGGGTGAGGGCTAAAAATCAGGAGGGAAAGAGGGTGGCTACAATTGTTACTAGTTTTCTACATGCCCAGAAGTTTGCTCAGGGCGTCTATAGAACTGAAGCCTCCCTACAAGAGTTATTAGTCCATTTTACAAATGAGATACCCGAGGAAATTAAGCCACTTGCCTAAGGACACACACCTGGAACTGACTGGCCCAGTATTTGAACCCTGTGTTTGATTCCTACCTTCTGAGCTCAACCACAAGGATTATCTTTCCCACACTTAAGGGATTACTTTAAGTGTTAATCTAAGGTTAACACTTAGACTTTAGGTTAACACTTAGAGGGTTGCCATGGTGGGATTTTATAAGATCTTTTCTGGAGTATTCACTTCCTCATACCCCATAGAAGTTATTTCCCTACTCCAAAGCTGATTTCATGGCTGCATTACAGGGCAACCCTAATATAAAATGGGTTTGCCTGACTATGGGTCATCACCCGCCGCTTGAAAGGCACATATAATAAGTCCCAACTGCAGGCACGCACACAAAATTTAATAAAGGGTTTTATTTACAAGAGAAGGGGAAATAACGTGGTGAATAACACAAGAAAAGAGGGCTACAGATCCGTAAATGTCCTACCTGTTCCTCAGAGCTGGAACCCAACAGCAGAGCTGACTCCCAAGGAATAAGGGCCCCCAAGGCCCATATGTCTGCTTTTATACCCAGCCTGGCTGCTTAACTCCACCCTCAAGTCCCAGTGATCTGTTCTTTGATAATGACCTTATGGGATTTGTAGTTCTTAGATATTGTAGGTCTGGAACAGGGGTTGAAGTCCATCCATAACCTATTTGTGTAATCCGTACAGGAGGACATTTTCCCCCTAACAGCTGTACAATAAAATTACCTGGAGACAATTTTAGTAGACCAATCCTCTCTGTGAGATCGTAATGGACACTAAGAATGAGTGGCCCCTGACACCCCTGCGCTAAGTGAGCCAACGTGGAGGACCACTGAGTGGGGACAGAGCCAGCGGTGCACACTGCTTTCAAACAGACTCTCAGGTGGTTTCTGGAGCCCCTCGGCTCCCCAGATTCCTACTCCATCCACAGCACCTGCAGCTTTTGTCCAAGATTTGTGCTTTTCTCTCCCTCTCTCTCTGTTTGATTCTTTGCTCATCAAATCTTTTCTGTCACCAATGACCTTAAGTCACTTTCCTGAATGATTCACCTCCCCCCTTTCAACGTTTCCTCGAAAGCTTTGGTGAAAGCGTGTTCTTCTCCTTTGTTTCAGTGAGCTTGGGAAACCACTCTTTCTGTGGTTTCAACAATAAAAAGGAAAAAAAAAGAAAATAAACAGAAAAGAAAAAGGATGCTCAAAATCACCACTCATGGTTCCTAGGAACCCTATTAGTGATTTTTAAGAATAAGGAAAGATTTGTCAGATCCCTCCTGCCACCAAAATTGCCTGGAAGGAATTTGTGCTGGTATCTTAGGGGTATGTTCTGATTAGAGGGTTATTCTGCATCTCGGGGGTTGGCTGACCCTGAGGAGCTATAGTTTGTTTTCTAAAAGTTACATGATAAAGTGTGAAAGACTTTTATTACAGGAATCTTATTTGTCAAAGAGCCTTCAGTTCTTAATGCCTCATACCATCTGTTAGAAGGTGAAATCCCACTGAATTGTTGACCAGTAAAACCATTATTAAAATATGACCCCAAATGAATGCACAAGATTTTCTGCTTAAAATGATGTCTCACTATTGTTTTTGTGGGCTCTTCCCTTCTGCATGTTCTATATTCACATAAGGAATACAATTCTGGAAATACTTCTTTGACCCATATCAGTTTTTTTCCCTCCACCCCCCCTTCAGTTATTTACACCTCAGACAGGTGTAAATAGTCAGAGGCACCAGTCAATGTAAAACCTTTATTTTTCACTGATAAGCCCACAAAAGGGGGCTTTTATTTGCAATGAATCTCTGCCCATCTCTGACAGTTTAACATCTATGTGGCCATGAGGAAAGCTTTAAATAGCCCAACCTTCAGCACTGTTTCTGGTGGGAACCAGGAATAAGAATAATGATCTTGTCTAAACAACCTGAAACTGACTCCCATCTCCACAGAGTATTTTACATCCCAGAAGAATCTGAGACAAAGTGGAATGTAGGAACTGCAATCTTGATACTGCTGTGCAAGCTCCTTTTGAAAGGGCTTCGGCTTGATCCATCTGCACCTCATTATTAATTTACCTTTTGCTGAGGTAGTAACTAAAAGAAAAATGCCCAAGGACCAAATCTCAGAGGCTCTACCAAGCCAAATTATGGGTTCTAACCTGCTGTTTCTGAAAAGTAACCCTAGATTAGTACAAAATCTTTAATAACAAATTATTCCAGCAACACAAGCTTCTTTTTCAAATGGATCCAAAAAATACATAGGAAACCAAGGGTTAAATAATGCTTCAAGCAAAAGCATTTAAACTTGGGTACATGGTCACTTAGGAATAACTTACTGAAGTGAAAAACATTAAGACATTTGAAATCCTAATTTACAAATTATATAACTTATTCACTATGAAAATGACTCAAAATTGTAAAACTGTTGTAATTACTAACATCTCCTGAAGAAACACAAATGAGATACACTCAGTTTTACAGATGACATGGACTAAACTGAAATCAGAATCAGTCATTCAAGAGATGGGTTATGTCATTTTAGTATTTAAATACATTTGCTTAAAACTCCCCCATGGATATGTCTACATGTGTGTAGACACACACACACAACTATTTGGACCAATAATTATGAGCAGCAATTACTAGTTTTCATTTCATGTTCACTTTATAGTTGCTCAATTGAACTTTCTACCTATTTCTACTAATGGCAGTTTCTTTTCAATATAAAAAGTGCTATCTGGGCACTGAGGAAGGAGCCCACTTTAATTTTTCCTATTCTTTGTTATATTAAAAACCTAATACATGCTATTTTAAAATTAAGTATCTTTATCTACTCTATCCAAAAAATTGGGGATGGTGGAAGCTATCACATTAAATTTAGAGTTAGTAGAAAAACATGAGACATTCTTTAGGAATTTCCACTAGCATATTTATTTCACTGCCCATTAATGATCAGGAGATTTTAGTTTCGTTAACAACTGTTTATATTCTGGTTTTTGTTTTTAAGTTCTGAAAATTTTTAAGACTACCTCAAGCTCCTCCAGAATAGAAGTTATCCTATGGCCATATTTTAAGAAGGAAAAATAACAATCCAGTGTCATGAACTCTGCTGCAGAATTTCAATATACTATGCTGTTCCTCATTGCTGTGAGTACTTTTGTACTTCTTTGTTCTTCACAAAGTATTATTGTTTCATTTTTTCCATTGTCCAGCCCCCCAAAACCTCATCTGAAGAAACAGCAGTCTGTGCCGGGTTTGAATTCACCAGTAGCACCCAGGGTAACCTCAGTCCACAGAATGTGCAAAGACAAGTGAAGCAATGTTTGTGGAGTCCAGCGGCTGAATCCCCTCCACTAGAGAAGAAATGCCCCAATTGTCCTTCCTCAGCAAAAATTGCCATGATGCCCCATAAACAAGCAGTTGTCCGTTGACTGTTATAAATAGACTTTAATACACAACCAGCTGTCTAAGAGAGTTTATAACTGTTGACCAGAGACACAGTAGGGAAGGGAAATGGAAGATTTCCACATGGCAGCAGAATAGCTTGTCTGCAGTGAGTGAGGTTGCACACAGACCCCCCAGTTAAAATATGTCAGCCTGCCTGGATTCAAGCTAAAATTAGGGGACAGTACAATGAGTCTCACATGGGAGTCTTTGCAATAGATACTGTATTCTTCTCCCATGGCTATCTCTCAATTCAGGATTGTGAAATAAGTGGCAGTTACTAACAGAGAGCCTGTAAAAGGCTGGTCAAAAGAGATATTCTAGAGACATTTGACAGAGCAAGATGCGTCAGATTGGCTGTGATAAGCGCTAACCTCTGACCCCCTCTAGTTCCCATTTCCTGTACTGTCTTCCTTTATCTTTTCCAAGATGACTCCTTTTTCTTTCCCAACCTTTCCAGATAACAACTCTCTTAAGAGTATTCTGAACAGTTTATTTTAACCAGGCCAAGTCCCTGGGAGCAAGTTGGTGTCTCAAAAATCTGATGGGATGGGCTGTGACAGAGAACAGGGCCTGAGCAGCCAGTCTTGGGCAGATGTCTCCGCACTGCAGCAGGTCAGGCCCAGGGCTGCTGAGCTCTGACCAGCCAGCCAGACATAACTAGATGCGGCTGACACTGAGGGCAGACAGGATGTTGTTGCAAAGCTCAATAGAACTGAATGGGGGTGTGGGTGTGGGGTGTGTGTGCACGGGTAAGAATGCCTTAGAGAAATGAATATGGCAAGAAGGGCAAGGCAAAGAGAGACACAAGACAGAGTCCAGAGAGAAAGAGTGATCTGAATGTTTTTACCCCCAGAAAATAACCAGGGTTGAAGAACATAAAGATCCTACTTTAACAGAAAAGAGTACATGATGAACATTTTTAAAATGTACCTATTCTGGACCTCAACAGTGTATTTCAGCAGATCTACCTGTTCTGCTCCCAACTTTGTCTCTGGTGAATCTGCTCAAATCTCCCCCCCCCCCACACACACACGCTGCTGGCCTGTACCCCACCTCTTGTACACACAAATACATAAAATCTTTTTTAAAAAATTGTTTAAAAAAAGTACCTTTTGGGCCCACCCTGGTGGCACAGTGGGTTAAGCAGTACACTATGAAGCAAACTGCAGCTACGGCAGCACGAGTTTGATCCCTGCCACCAGGCCAGGGAGGGGACCCACAGGGTGCAGCAGACCTCTCCTGCCTCACCCGCTGCTCTCCTCAGCAGTGTATTTCAGTTGATCTGCCTATTCTGGTCCCCACTTTGTCTCTGGTGGATCCTCTCACCCCCCACTTCTGGCCTGTACCCCAGTTCTTGTATGAATGAAAAAATAAATCTAAAAAAAAAAAATACCTTTTACCAACTATCTGCGCATAAAAGCCTTGATACATGAGAGTTTTCAAATCTGTTTGCAGTTTTCTCCAAATCTCTTTTGCAGTTTAAATGGTATAAATTTTTTCTTAAAAACTCACTGAAGAGATAAAAATAAGCCTGTCATAATTTTTTTGAGCTCTCCAGAATGAGCACCCATCCTATAAGTCCAACTTACCCTGAAATTAACTTAAGTGAGAAGTTTACATAAAGAAAAAAACAATTTTTACCCTCTGGTTGAGACATGCAATTTTATACCAACACTTATTTTTTTGTTTGCATGTTTAATTAGAATTTCTTCTATTTTAAAGATTGAAAAACTTTAAGCTGAGGAAGAAGAGGAACATACCTCAAGAAATAAATACCCAGAGACATTTGGGATGTCTTTTGCTACCTATCTAGTAGGTGTAGACAATGACTCCTTCCTCAGTTTCCTCTTCTATAAAGCAGCATTTAACTCAGAATGTTGTCAGAGATTAAATGAGAAGGGTCCTTGCACCTGGCATTTAGTAGTATAACCTGCTGAAAATTAATTCACTTTAAAAATTTCCATTACTTTCCTTTTTCTTCCAGGATAACTTTGCAATGAAGTAAAATACTCAGAAGCACAAAGAGTATACTGCTTGATGACTTTTCACAAACTGAACACACCCAAGAGACCTCTGCCCTGGTTAATAAGGGCATTCCCTATTACCTTAAAAATTCCCTCATGCTCGCCTCCAGCCTGAACAGTAACCATTATCCTAACAATACTAGTTTTGTTTGTCTGAAAATATACATTATTATTTTTTTAATGGTGGCAAAACATAAATAACTACCATCTTAATCCTTTTTAAGTGTACAGTTTTATGGCATTAAATACATTTACACATCTCTAAAACCCTTTTTGTCACCCCAAACTGAAACTCTGTATCCATTAAACAACCCCACAAGTCCCAGACCCTATCAAACACCATTAAACTCTGTCTCCATGAATGTGGCTATATCTCATCAAGAGGAATCAGAGTATTTGTGCTACCTTTGCCTGTTTTTGTGCTTTATAGAATGGGATCATATAAGCACATACACTAGTGAGTCTGGCTTTCACCCTCCACATTATGTCTGTGGGATTCATTACTTCTGTTGCAAACAACTATATTTATTCTCATTACATAGTATTCCTTATGAATATACCATTATTTATTCTACTGGTGATGGGCATGTTGTTAGTTTCCAATTTAAATATTTTACATGTACTAATATGTTTTTAGCCAAATAAATGCCTAGGAGAGAAATTGCCAGGTCATAGGAAATGCTTATGTTCAATTTTTTAATACAATTACCATACACACATGACCTGGTCTATCATGTAACTTATGTAACTTCTGTCATGAAGAAAGCAATTAAATATTTGAATGAGGGTCTCCCTGGTGGTGCAGTGGGTTGAACGTGGCACTGTGAAGCATCCCCAGCACAGCAGCGCAAGTTCGATTTCTGGCCAAGGAGGGGACTCACGTGGTGCAGCAGACCTCTCCTGCCTCGCCCACTGTTCCCCTCAGCAGTGTATTTCAGTTGATTTGCCTGTTCTGCTCCCCACTCTGTCTCTAGCGAATCCTCTCACCTCCCTTGACTCTGGCCTGTACCCCAGCTCCTGTATGCATAAATAAATGAATCTTACAAAAAAAAAAAAAAAAGAAAACATTTAAGAAAGAAAATATTTTAAAAATAAATAAATATTTGAATGAGCATGATGATGTGAATTCTGCCTAAAACAGTTCTCATCTTTCCAGGGTTTATTTGCTCATTGTCCCCACCTCAAGCCTATGTCCATCTCCACTAAGCTTTCTACACTTATCTGAATAATGTTTTCTTACTCTCTGTTCTCCTTAAGACTTTATGGTGCTGCATTGTTCAGCTGGATAGCACCTCCCTTCTTTAACCTGGTTTTCCAGGTGCTCATCATTCAACCTTCATCCCCTTTGAGAAGTGGTCTGAAAGTACTTAAGTATGTACCTTCAAAATACATTTCCATGAATGTATTCTCTGCTGGAATATAAATTCTGAGGTTGAAGCTCTAATAGTCTCCTCTTGCCCAAGTCTTAAAACAGGATTTCTGGGTTCTTTTTTCCATAGAGGATTTTTGTACATATAAGTATGTTCTGAATTATCCTGACATAAAATATGATATCTAAAAAATGTAAAATTAACTCTTGAAAAACAGAAGTTAGGGATGCTGGCCCCCAGAGTAGAACTACCCATAGAACATACAGTCAGCCTCTGCACATGCATACCCACATGCACATTCCACATCTGGGATTCAACCAATTACAGATGTGGACATCCATCAATGTGGAACCCACAATGAGAAAAAAATCCCAGTATAAGTAGTCCAGCAGTTCAAAGCCATATTGTTCTAGAGTCATTGTATGTAGATCCAAACTACTCAGATGGTAGCAGTTAAATTCAATCCTCTTAATTGTATATAACACCACTTTGCTATTCTAGGTGTTATCAAGGTTAGGGAGTCACTGTTATTTAATAACTCCTAAAGAAATGCGAAAGAAAAAAAGCTATTCAGTGGAACTTTTCCAAAACACTAAAAAGCACTGAAGTCTGAGTTGGTCTTTAGCAAAAAAAAAAAAAAAAAGCAATGCTGAGTCTACACAATTTCAGTTACAGAATGGGGGAAGAGTCATAAGGCTAATGGCACATAAATGTGTGCAGTTAAAAAGCCCATTCACATTTACAACAATAATCTGGAACATTCAAGAAGAAATCTAAGCAGAAATAGGTATGGCCTAAATTTTGAAAATGAAGAAACTTACTCAGGTCTTTTTGTTCTTCATTAAATGTAAAATTATATGGTGAACCTTAAATATTTTCTCCACAAATTATTCTGTAACCGCAATGGAAACTCAAATCATACTTTATGGAACTTAAGCTTGTTCTTAAATAAACTGGGAAAAATACATAAGAATTGATGGAAGAGGGTCCAGTAAGAAGATAGCATTATGAAGCCACCAGGCTTGCCTCCTCTATGTATTTACAACCAAATTACACCCAAGCAGACAACAATCTCAATGAATTGATGACTATTGATCAAGAGTGGCAGAACAGTGAGAAGGGGTAGGAAAAGCTAAATAAACTGAGTTTGGAGCCATATTGGGGTAGTATGACCTTGTGAGGGAGGGGCGGCTGCTCTACAGAGTGTCAGCTGTTGTTAACTCAAGAGCATACACCCACATCAGGGACTTTAAAAAACTGGCAGGGTACAGGTCAGGCAAAGCAGTAATTATCTCAAGACAGGCTTGGTGGTAGAAGCTGGATCTTTTGTTTTACATCCTTTGCAATTCTTTCAATTTAAAGCAGAAACTACTTCCTTAAAGTTATAAAATCTCAGTTGCAAAAGTACTAAAAATTTAGGAAATAAGATAGTGCATTCTTAATTTTTGAAATTCCACTACATAGCTTATACAAAGCCTGGGAAAGGCAGGAAACAGACCTGCCTTCTCTAATTTAGCTCTCATCCAACCAACATTGTCAACTACACAGATTATGCTGCAAGAGGCAGGTTAACATGGAGAACTTTAAATATCTGCTGAGAACACTGAATATTAGGATTATTTTCAAATGTAGCTAATTTATTCCTAGGATTTTGACAGATATTGTAATACTAAGGCACTGAGTAAACAGAGTGTCATCTTTAGCGTGGTTTCTCTTCTGCACCAAAATACAACTAGTTATTTTTGCATTAATATCTGCACTGCAGTACTTTAAGTTTGTAGCTAGGCTTTAGAAATGAAAACCAGAAGTCACGTGAATGAATGCTATGAACATTTATTTTGAAGAGCATTCTAGTTGCTTCTCATTTCTGTCATCTTTAATAGTAAGATTTAAGACCAAACACAGATTCGTTCATTCCAATTCAGATATAAGGGTAGTAAGAGGTACATTTCTAACACAAGAGACCCACATCACTTGTACTACAATTAAAGACCATATTAACTTAGTAAACCAGTCACTAGACAGAAAATTCCTTAAATAAGAGAATTAACCCTTCCTTGAGGCCAAAGCTCTCTGCCTCCAAGAGACAGTCTCCAGTTACCTCTGTGCCTTGGTATCCTGCCCCCATGGTCGGCTCATGACATAGTGCTCCATTGGCTAGAGACCTGATTCACTCCAAAGAGGCTGAGAACGCAAATGGGAAGGAACTGACATTCCAAGGCCCAGACCATCTTGGGCCAACCCAGGCCCATAGTACAGAGAAGGGTGAGAACAGAGGAATCGCTTGAGAGTCCCAAAAGCAGAGAACTGCTTAGCACAGATAACACTTTCCCTGACCCCAAGGGTAGAAACATCTATACCCCACCTAAGTGACCCCCAGTGTGGCACTAAAACTGGTCAAACATCCAAAATCAGAACAATATTCAGACATCTAGACACACAATGGGCCTTAGCTCTCTGAGCAATGGAGGTCATGATAATACTAGAGTACAAGCATCCAACGAGGGGTTATCCTCATGATTCTATCCTTCATACCGTATTTTGAGAAATAAATCAAATCTCACTGCCCTTCAAAAGACTTTCCCTATTATGAGAACCAATCCCAACCCATCATGGGAATCCCAGTATTTGAATGGTTATGGGATTAGCAAAGTCCAGGTATCTCAAAAGCAGCCACACTTTTCTATCAGGGATGTGTTCATGTGGTGCACACTCATCTTGTGTTCATCATCCTGGACCATCAAGGAGAAAAGCCTGACCTTGATGGGACCACAGACCTGGAAGATCCTCGAACAGGTAGGCGCTTCTCTCTGCAGGAACAAAGAGGAGAGTGGATACTATCAGAGCCACAGTCCTCTACTTCTGGGCATTAGTAGGCTAGCTGGGGATATTTTTGAAAGGAGGAGGGTATGGGGAGAAGCTTTTGGATCAGGGCTCCTTCAGAACAATCTTGAGAAACTAATGTATCTTTTGGGCAACACTTGGGGGAAAATGTGTTAGTTGCACTTGTGCCACCTCCAGTGGCTCCTTAGCTAAAAAGGCATCCTAGTGAGCAGGGCACTTCCAACATAATTTTTTTTAAGATTTATTTATTTGTGCATCCAAGACCTGAGGTGCAGGTCAGAGGTGTGGGGGGTTGAGGAGAGCAGTGAGGATTCACCAGAGACAGAGTGGGGAGCAGAACAGGCAGATTGACTGAAATACACTGCTGAGGGGAGCAGCAGGCGAGACAGAAGAGATCTACTGCACCATGTGGGTCAGCTCTCTGGCCGGGGATCGAACTCATGTTTCAGTGGCTGTGAATAGCTTCACAGTGCTGTGTCTGAACCCCTTGCGCCACCAGGAAGGCCCCCCCAATATAATTCTTACAAGAACAAGATTCCATGTCTCACCTTGCGGCACTGGAAGTTGGTCTCCTGGTACTCACTGTTCAGGGTCAGGCAGGTCCCCTGACAAAGAGGAAAATTGAAAGACTTGGGGGCAACAATGCATTCGCCCCAGGCAGCTCGGTGAAGGTTCACCTTTTGATTCTGCAGATGACAAAGCTTCTCTGCCTGGCCAGGATCGTCCTGCTGGTAGCGCTGACCTGGGGGGCCCAGGAACAGCTGTTCCACACCAGGAGTAAAGGGCTTCTGCACGTAAGGCAGGTGAAGCAAATGCAGCTGAGCAAGGAGCGGGGACACCAGCAGCAGCACTAGATCCCGCTTGTCTTCGCTGCTGACACACTCCCTCAGTTTGGCATCAGCCACAGCAGTAGAGAGGGACTCTTCCTCCTCCAGGAGGGTGGGGACCAGTTCCATCCAATACCTTAATAGACAGTAGATTTCCAATAATGACCCTTTCTCTAACTGATAGGATGGAAAGATAATGGGAAAAGAACCCAGGAGGTATCTTCTGGGGCCTCTTCGAGGTTCCTCGAACTCTAGAACCAGCTCGGTAGCATAGGGGGCAACTGGTACCCAGGCCCACAGCTGTATAAAGGAAACCCCCGAGAAGGGTGCTGCTTCAAAATTGAGAAGCCAGTAACCATGTAGGAACTGAGCACCTGTAGGAAGAAGACATGCCAGGAAGCTGTGATCACAGACTGTCCCACAAAAGAAGCTTACAAAAACACGGCGTTCTAACTGTTCCTTCCCCCCTTTTACCCAGCCTCACAGGATAGGACCGAGATTTAGCAGACCCAGCCATGTACATACACCCACAAGATGAGCTTTTGACTCCCCACAGCAGCCAGGGGTAGACAGAGTGTCTTCTGCTCCCATCCCCACAACCAGTTTTAAAGCAAAGAAGGACAGCCCTGGGGCTGACAAATAGCCCGGTCACTGAGACTGAGGACACGCCACTTGACCTGCCACATCTCCTCTCATGCTGCAGTTGCTCAGGCCACCAACTGCATATTCTACTCTTCACAGCATCCTGGCACACAGAATATTAAGATGTCACCCATAAAGTTTTAGAACACCTCACACTCAGAACAACAGAGCTGAGGTCAACAAATTCCTTTCCTGTTAGACCTGCTGAGAAATATTTCCTGCCTCTAACTCCTTGCTTTACTCCCAGAAGCCCAAATATCTGCGGTCATTTACATCTACTGGGCCCACTGGGCCCACAAAATGTTACTGGGAAGCTTCTGAGACATTCTCTACCTTCCAGGCAGGGCACAGTACTTCCACTACTTACTTTTGGACTTGAGCGTAAAGCCACGTTGCCTGACGGAAAAGAACTCATTCAGACAGGAGGGCAGAGTACTGGTGCAGCCCAACGGCTCTGCCCAACTGAAACACATGCACCAAAATCCCAGAGCCAAAAGCACAGGAACAAACCAAGACCTGCCCCACCCACTGCTGACTCCCGCCATCATGCTCACTCTCAGATGCCCCTTCACAGGCTTAAATATCCATCTGCACAGGTGTGGACCCTACTCTAACCCCTACAGCATGGGGCTGATTATGAACTTAAGAAGAATTGAAATCAGTTGAAAAAAATCTCCCATTATTTGACTTCAATACCTGCTTCTCCTTATAAAGTGGAGATGCAAGAGGTGTAGTCCAGTATTTCTAAAACTTAAAAGCATGGGTGTGTAATCAGTAGACAAAGCGCTTCTGTGGAAGGTGAGCGCTGATAGACCAGTGGTCCAAATGCTGGCGACAAGGACAGATGTGGACAATTTACAAGTCAATAAACGACCTGTTTAATTCAGTTTTGTACTCTGTTCTCCTTAGGTTTTGGTGAGCAAAGATTCTTTTATTAAAACATAAATTGCTGGGCCCCAATCCCAGAATTCCTGATTCAGAGGCCTTAGATAACGTCTGAGACTTTATCTTTCAAAAAGTTCCCAAGCGATGCTGGTCCTGAAACTACATTTTAAAAACAACTGATTCACATCCTCTATACCAAGGCTAGCAGGTAGAAGGTGCTCATTAAGTGGACAGTGATTCACTGCTAATCAGCTATACCTGTGTATTTGCAAAGTGAGAGTGCTTTCTTTAATATTTTATGGAAACAGCACTGGTTGATAGGATTATATATTAATCCCAGGTGTATAGCATTATATCACCACTAAACGTCTAGATGCCTTCTTTTTCTACCACTTGATCCCTTCTAGTAACCAACAGTTTTCTGAATCTGTTTACTTTTGTTTAGTTTGTGCACTTGCTTTGCTTCTTCTAAATATGAGTGAAATCAAATGTCATATTTTTTTCCATCTAATTTATTTCATTTAGATCCATCCATATTAAGACATGGGAGCATTTGTCTTTTTTTCAGCTAAGTAGTATTCCATTGTTTATATATACCACATCTTCTTAACCATTCATCTATCCATGAACACTTACGATCTAAACAAAAAAATCATTAAGGAAGACATACACATGGCCAACAGACACATGAAAAGATGATCACATCACTAATCATCAGAAAAAAGCAAATCAAAACCACAAGGGTCGAACATCTCATACCATTAGAATGCTGTTATCAAAAAGATAAGGAAAAACCGGTATTTGTAAAGATGTGGAGAAAAGGGAACCCTTGAACTCTTAGTGGGAATGTAAACTGATATAACCACTGTAGAAAATAGTGTGACAATAACTCAAAATAATTAAGATTGAAGTGTCATTTGATCATGTGTTCACTTCTACATATTAACTAAGGAATACATAAACAGTAATTTGAGATGATGTCTGTTCTTTTTACTCTAGAATGTAAAATAAAACTATTTAGGTTAAAAGGATGAAATTCACTAAATCTGGAAATTATTAAAATATCCGTATAAGGAAACTAATGAGCATTTGGTATTCATACTCCCGAAATTATTTTGTTTTATTCAGAGAGAGGAAACTCTAGATCTTCAGAAAGGTAAAAAAATAACAAAGACATAGGAAACCATTCAGCCCTCTTCATACATCCCAACCCTTGCAAGCGACTATAAATATCATAGCTTATCAATTAAACATTCAAGGTAAGGCATACCCTCATTAACAAAATAACCAGCAGTTCACAATGTTTACTTTTCTTAAAGACCAAATCACATTGACACATATACAAGCAAGAGAATGAAACATCACATTTATTTATTCTCATTAAATAAATTCAGTCTGTGAGCCCTACATTATATAAATATCAAAGGTAACGATAATCAGTACATTCCATCTTTAGAATGATTCACCAACATTAGCTAATGAATGCACACAGCAAGCTTGTAAGGTAGGCACTATTATCCTTTTTCAGCAGATGGAGAAGCTGAGAAAGAAGTAGGTAATGACTTGCCCGTGGTGGGCATGAGTCAGCACTGACTGCAGAGAAGACTCTACACTAAGGACACTGCTTTGAAATATTGTCCTTTAAAAAAAAAAAGGAAAAAAATAAGTCCATTTAGAAATTGAGCTTTAGTAAAAAGATTTTAAGCCGAGAACAGAATTTCGCAACCTAGTAATTTAAATGCTCCCAAGGTTCCCACTAATTACCACCACCTCCTCTGTGTGTTATCTTTGTAGTCAATGAGGTTGATGATAACTCTTTGAGCACAAATGCTTTGTTTTTTAATGAGCAGGTTCTTATGGAACCCCAATTAAAGATGGCAGTGGGCATATGGACTTTCTAGCAAAAATGGCTTTCCTTTTTGTTTACATAAATTAATTTTAAAATTCTCAGCAAAGTTAAAGGAGGGTGTTCCTTTGTAATCCCCAGACCTTCCCTAAATAACTTCAAAAGCTCTATCGTGTGAACACATTAAGTAAAATCCTTCGTGAAATTGTAAATTGCTTTAAAGAAAGTCCTCAAATAATAATCTTTGCACAAGAAGCTTGTTTTAGTAATTTATAGTTGAGCAGCTGTTGTTTTGGTAGCATCTTCAGTTTATTTTACTCAAAAAAAATCTGAAAATGAGTCATGTAGACAGGATGGCCAGATTGCTTTCTATAGTAAATGTTTTTGTACGCTTGTCTCATGGAAGTTTTAAAGTTTCAGAACAGTAGACACATGCAAAAAAATCATTCATTAACCATCACGCAGGAAAAAATGTTAGCTATGATATGTTTATATTCTAATGGATTTTATATTTCCTGTGTCTTTGACATATTATATGTGTATGGTGAGCACATAGGCTAGTAAAGTATGAGTCAACTTTTCTGAATCCCTGCAAAGCCTACCAAATTCCTTATCCAGGTTGTAAGGTAGGACTGACATAAGTCCCTTACTCTGATCTGCCTGTGTCCTCACCATTCAGTTCTGTTCACTGGATGTGGCAAGAATCAGATTCTGATGAAAAGTACATACTATGAATATGCTCAGTGTCTCCTGGCATTTGGGATAATGTATGCAAAGTGTATATTATAAATTATAAGTTGCAAGTCCCTCCTGTAGACAGGAGTGTCATTAACTTCAGTAATGTAATCATCTCTAAGCTCTTGACTAAGTACCTGTGAAAAGAAATGACCATTTAATCCTCTACACATAAGTGTGTTTATTCATTAATAATCAGTATATATATCCTTTCCTACTAACATATAAGGCACCCAAAAACAGAAATTGAAAAGGCATAAGAAGAATAAACAGAAAATTCCTGCTCCCAATGTATTACCTTCGAACATTACTGCTCTAATGGAATGTTGAATCCTTTTTTTAAAAAGATTTATTTATTCATGCATAAATATGCATGCATATTTATTCATGCTCTAATGGAATGTTAAATCTTTTTTTAAAAAGATTTATTTATTCACGCATACAAGAACTGGGGCACAGGCCAGAGGTGGGGGGGGGCGTGAGAGGATTCACCAGAGACAGAGTGGGGAACAGAACAGGCAGACTGACTGAAATACACTGCTGAAGGGAGCAGCCGGCAAGGTAGGAGAGGTCTGCTGCACCTTGTGGGTCCCTTCCCTGGCCGGGTATCGAACTCATGCTGCAGTAGCTGCAGATGCTTCATAGTGTGGTGCTTAACTCCCTGTGCCACCAGGGAAACCCTCGTTAAATGTATTTAGAATTAAGAAAGGATCATTATAATTTACGTAGTAGTATTTGCTAAATATTACTAATTTTATTGTTTTACCTATATTAACTTGATTTATCTTGGTGTCAGTCTTATGCAAAAGGCAAAATGATTATCCCCACTTCACACATGATGAAATTGAGGCACAAACTGGTCATCTAACTTGTCTGTAGTCGCACAAGTACTAAATAGGAAGGATGGAATTTAAAGCTGGGCATTGAAGACTGAAGCTAATCTGAAACTCTGAAGTCTGGCAAGTTATTGTCCTACTAACCTGTAAGTAATAGGAGCTCCTAGCGTAAAGAAAACACCTTGAGAGAAGGAACAAAATGAGTGGGAAGAGCGCAAGGGACTATGGTGATGGTGCACGTCTGAATTGGTGATGGGAATTTCACATGGATGAGAAAAATACACTGTACACAGAATGAAAAATAATGTAAACTATATATATAATTATGAATAAAATAAATTTTTTTAAAAAAGCACCTTGAGTTTGAGGACTGGTGTATTTTATATTTGCATCAAATTATTGATTAGAGTGCCTGGTACTTAGCAGGCACTTCATGGATAGCCATTGAATAAATGTCTAAAGAAAAGATTCTGAAAGTGGACGCATGCATGGATTGATAGATGGATTCACCCAAAATTATTAGATACTTGCCAAAATTTGAATGACCTTGAAATAAGGATGAATTACTATCCTACCAACAAACATGTTCTTTTAATGAAATACTACTTTCTTTTTAGTGAGATTATGTTAATCATGTCCCTTCAGGTAGGGACACTGCCCCACTCGTGAGTCTCCTTACACTTGACCACAAAGCAACTGAAAAAGTGAAAGTACAAAGACAGGAATCTTGTCCACAGAAATAACATAACAGAGAAACTACTTTCATGCTTGCTTTGGAGTCAACAGCAAACTATGTCAATTTTTACAAACATACCCTAGATACCTCCCGGGAAAAAGAAGAAAAGATGAGTGAAAGAATGGACTTGATTTCTATGAATTGGCGTCCAGATATCCAGGTCTCAATCTAGTCTTAATCCTGCATAAATGGTTACTCTTCCCTTAGCTATGTGCTTTGTCACAACACAAACTACCCAAAGTGTAAGACTGGCATTTATCCTCAAACCATGAGAATTAATATATTTCCTTTCCTTCATTTTGAGTGGCACAAAACGGCACCAGGATATGTTAGCCAAGTCTGGAAAAGTTCCTTCAACATTTGAAGAGAAAAAAAAATGCAAGGCTTTTGACTCAAACATACACTGGAATAAAAAGTTTCTTTTGCATCAGTTACTTCTGCATAGAGCTTAAGATACAAAAGCCTCTGAGTCAAAAACCATGACTATAGAATTGCTTCAACAAATCAAACAATGTACATAATGTAATATGATACAAACACTAATAGTTGTGTTTGTTTTTCATTGCTTTATATTCTTTCAGTGCACAATAGTTATATAGAAGTTGAATTCTGGACTTTTGGTGTTATTACTATATATAATTATGTGCATATTAACTATCTATACCTGTTATTTATGCATTATATATAATTATGTTACATACAATATACACTTTGATTTAGATTGATTGGTGTTGCTCTTTGGCACTTTGTTTCAGCAATCAGATATAATAAACACCTTTGCTCTGACAATTCCTCAGATTTATTTCACTCTGACGGCTGTGCCTGTCTTGTCTTTATTTATCCCTCTTAAGGACAATGTCCACTGTGGTATGAATAAGCCTTTACTAAGTTGAATAACTACTGAACTACTTAACATAGGTAGCATTTGCAAAGACATTTTAATCATCTCAATGAATAGAGTCCTACTTCAACTGTTGAGTCAACCAACCAGCAGAACAGCATCAACATCACTTGAGAGCATCTCGGAAATACAGAATCCCCAAACTCTCACTTTCTTGTGTGTTTAATCACAGAGGATAGTGTTAAAAAGCAGACTCTGACTCAGAAGGCTTGGGATGGAACCTGAGATTCTGCAGTTTAGGGAGCGCCCAGATGGTTTCGTTCAAGTCCTCAGGCTCTGAATAAGGACACCTAACTACAAAGCCTGGGCTCCTACTCTGCCTGTCTGGTTTCTGACAAAAAGAAGAGAGTTAAAGGGATGAGTAAAATGTTGATAAACAAGGATTTATTTAGCATATAGCCTGTGATTAGTCCTTTTATGACTAAGTTGGCTATTTGATTTCACATGGACTATAAGATTCCTCTACCTGTTCTCGCTATGTAATGAAAGTAGTACTTCAATTTGTTTTCTGATGTTTACATTCGACCCTTGGATTCAACCAGACAACTTTTAATTGAAATTGTTGTTAAAAGAATCAATGATTTAAAGTTATAATTTTCAAGTAAATAAAGGACTAGCCTATTTTAAATCTTGTGATGATTTAGTATTAATTAAATATTATAGCAGCAATAGATAAGTAAAGAAATCCCAGTGGTTTCCATTCTAACTTATCAGTAGAAATATTGGGAAAATCACCTAGCTGGAAAGAGTCAACACTAATAACAGAAAACAAAATAGCACATCAATAAAACCAAACACTAGGTCTTTGAAAATACTGAAAAAAAAAATAGACAAATTTCTATTATGGCTAGAATAAAACCCAAATCAACACTAGATGTGGGGGAAAAGAACATTCACTATAAATGTAATGGAAAATTTTTTTAATCAAAAGAGATTTTATGGGCTTCTTTAAGATGATAAATTTAAACTCTTAAAAAATAACATTTCACTCCAAAAAATTCTAAAACCTTTGTGGGGGAATGTATAAACATCTATTCAGGAGAGCATGAAAGCAAATATTTTGTGGAAATTTCCCACCATATTTTCTTGTAGTAATTTCTCCTTTTGTGATACTTTGGATTGCCTCACTCTTTAAGTCAATTTTTTGATAAAGAAGTAATATATCCAACTTCCATTTACCCTACTGGATGGAGCTGATGTATTAAATTGCTCTAAGCATTGGTGATTTGCCCTCTTTTTGTCTTTTTTTTTTAACCTTAATTGACAGGAGGAAACTGGATGGTGTATCCACTTTGCCTTAAATCCCAACATCATATAGATTGAATGGGAACGAGAGCAGAGGAATATTAACAATCATGTTTTCACTAATATACAGCAACATTCCTTAATCACTTGTATCAGTAATAAAAAATGATGTTTTGATCACCATTTATCCATATCCACTAGAAAAAGAGGGAATTATTTCACAATTTCTTAAAATCCCAATACACTATAATGATATCAAATGTTTACTGTGTACTCTAAGTATAGTTTGTGCATTAACATTCTTAATGCCCCCCCAAAATCTCTGCGATAAATGATATTACTATTCTTCATCTCACATATGAGAGTAAGGCACAGCAAGCAAATAAAAGGCTAATCATCTCATGGGTAGAAAGAACCAATAATTAAAGAGATCAGTTCTCTCCCAAATTATTCTATGAAATCCCAATGTAAATTTCAATCAAAATTCCAACTGATATTCAGGCAAAGGAATATAAAAGTGAGGTCCTCTTCTTTATTTATTGTATTTTATTTCTTAAGAAAATATTTGAAGCAAGAAGAGCAAAATATTAGTACATCTTAAAAATGGTAGTGAGTATCTAACTATTATTGCTACCAATTTCTACAATTTAATGTGGCTTAATAATTTAAGAAATACAATATTATAAGCTTCATTAATTCTGTGTTTCTAAAATTCTGTTATTCTCCAAATAAAGTCATCAGCTAAATTTATATCTCTTTAAGCACACAAGTAAAACGTATTCTTTAAAAACTAATTTTAAAAAATAACAAACTTTCTTTTTCTTCACTGTCATCATGATAGCAATGTTTATAAATTTGTGAAGAAAATCAAAATAGTGCAAATAAAATCTTTCTCATTGATTCTGGAGTAGGGCGAATAAAAAAGAAGAGAATTTTCCACACCTTATCATGAAATCATAGGGACTTGAAGGCTACAAGAAAAAAACGAGGATCATAACTTATCCCTATGAATCCACCTAGGATGTACCACTTGAATGAAGCCAGTAGTGGCTGTCCAGCTTTTTCAGATGACTTAGTGACTAAGATAATTAATTTGAAAGAGGATAAGCTGTTTCAGACACTCATGGACCTTAATGTCAATTTATTTTCTACTGGTATACCGGACAGTTTCCAAATCTCCAACTTCTAAAATGGTATCTCAATTTCACCTGTAAAAGTTAGATTATCCAATTGAAATACATAAAGTTCAAGAATTGTCACTTGATTTTGTAGCTATAGTGTGTGGTCTCTTGCAACCAGGGCCTTTGGGGACCCTGCCCATTGTTAATTCAAAACTCTTTTTATGACACAAAACTTTCATGCATGCCAAAATTAAAACAGCTTCTTTGTACATTTTTGAGTGTGAAATTCTGGACAACTATGCCAAATTTATTTGTTTATTTTTAGGGAGAAGGTGGCCTTGCCCTGCTGGTGTACAAACACAACATAATCTATCGAGTATCCTGTACTGTTTCAGCTGTCAGTGAAGCTGAAGGGTTGTCTAAGGCAACCTACGATTTTAAACCTTCTAAGTGACTAAGAAAAGATACTAGAGGTTGCAAGTTTTCTTATTGGCTTCAGGACTCAGATTCTAGTTTGAAACAGCAAACACTCAAGAAATAGAATGAGTAGGACCACATGGCTGAAGCCTAACTTAAAATGTTCATTTACACTCTCCCATTCTCTGCCATGAGACTAGAATGTAAGGCATCAGTGGAATTTAGACCTACGACCTTCTGAATATGCTACATGAACCCTTTTTGAAAGGGCTATACTCTTCAGCTTCAGGACTGCTTTTGTTATGTTTGATATGGTACAATTACTAAAATAAGATTGTTGAAATGCCCCTCCCAGTTAATACTAGATATCTCTGCAAAGAAAGATCAGATCACATAGGAATATACATTTTTAAGTTTCAAAACTAAGGTTAATTGGAACAATAGGTATGGTTTCAACCCAATTAATTTTAAACCCATGCAATCATATCCAAATAACCTTATATTTTAATAAACTTATTTCAGCTAACTTGTTGAAGGCAGGGCTGTCCTTTGTCATATTTTATATTGTACAATGAGATAGTACATAGAATATTCTGTTGTTATATTGAAAATCGTAAAAGGTCACCTGTCACATGTAAAAACATTAAAAAGTATATGAATTAAAACTCATATATGTCTAGAATGATGAATATACTGACTTCTAAACAAAAACATACCAAAGGAATCGTACATGACACTACAACAGGAAACACCACATGAGACCTTTTTCTAAAAAGTACTTTTTTCTGACCAGTTGAACAAACTCCAGATCAATTTTATAGATCCAAAATCACTACCAGTCCATCTGTGAATTAATCAGTGTTATAGAATCCCTGTTTTATGAAAGAAACCATGACAGTTACTGTGTGGCATATAAAAAAAGCATGACGTATTTATTTTTCCCATAGGACATTTATAATTTACTCAGGAAGGAAGGGTTTAAGTGCATTAAAACAGGGAGGGGACCCACATGGCACGGCAGAGCTCTCCTGCTGTGCCCACTGCTCCCCTCAGCAGTGTACTTCTATTGATCTGCCTGTTCTGCTCCCCGCTCTCTGTGGTGAATCCTCTCACCACCCCCCATACCTCTGGCCTGTACCCCAGTGCTTGTATGCATAAATAAATAAATCTTTAAAAAAATAAATAAATAAAATAAATAAATTTTTTCTTTTCTCTTTTTTAGAGATATAGAAGACCGAGTTAATCATACCCCTCAGTTTATACAAAATGCTATGTCCCTCTCTTGTTGTTGTTTTTTTCACTCACTTCTGTCCTTTAATTTCCATGTTTCAATCTTTTACCTCTTCCCTCATAGACAGTCATTCTGCTATGTTTAATGTTTGATGTATGTCATTATGTTTGCATGTGTTCTTAAAAAATGGATATTCTTGGGCCTCCCTGGTGGTGCAGTGGGTTTAGCACCGTACTGTGGCCCTGTGAAGCATCTGCTGCACAGTAGCATGAGTTCGAGCCCCAGCCAGTGAGGGGACCCACATAGTGTGGCAGACCTCTCCTGCCTTGGCCCGCTGCTCCCCTCAGCAGTGTACTTCAGTTGATCTGTCTTTTCTGTTCCCCGCTCTGTCTCTGGTGAATCCTCTCACCTCCCACGCCTCTGGCCTGTACCCCAGCTCTTGTATGCCTAAATAAATAAAATCTTTAAAAAAAAAAAAAGAACCAGCAAAGGTAAATTAAAAAAAAAAAAGGATATTCTTGTTTTGTTGCATGTATTTTATGTTATAATTTTATCAAGATAGCCAGAGCAATTGTACAAGAAATAAAAGAAATCCAGATTATAAAACTATTGTTTTTGCAGATGTCATGATAAAATATATACAAAACTCTAAAGACTCCATTTAAAAACAAAATATGGTAAAGAGACAGTCTTCAAAATCAATATTAAAAAAATCCATCACGCTCTTATATACAAATAATGAAAGAAAAAAAATTACGAAAACAATCCTTTGCCTGCAACCTTGTTTATTGCAGCACTATTTACAATAGGTAAGACATGGAAATAATCCAAATGCCCAAAAATAGATGACTGGATCAAGAAGGTGTGGTATATGTAGACAATGGAATACTATTCAGCAATCAAAAAAGACAAACTCATGCCATTTGCAGCAACATGGATGGAACTGGAAGAGTTTATGCTCAGTGAAATAAGCCAGAAGGAAAAAGAAAAAAATTAGATGATTTCACTTATAGGAGGAATACAGGGGAACCAAATAAAGGATCAGGAAAAAACATAATAATAAATAAACAAAATTAACAGGCAACTATAAATCAGAAACATTATGCAGGAAAGGGAAGAGCACAAGAGACTATGGTGATGGTGCATGGGAAAATTGGTGGTAGGAATTTTACAGGGACTACACCTGAGAGGAGAAAGCAAACTGTATACAAAAATGAACAATGATATAAAATATATAAATAAATAAATTTTTAAAAATACTGTTTGCAATTGCATCAAAAAGAGCCAAATACTTATTGATAAATTCAACATATGAAGTAAAAAACTATAAAATACTGTTTGAAAGATCTAGAACAAAACACAAAGATATTCCATGTAAGTAGATGGGGAGAATTAATATGATAAAATGACCATTTTACAAAACGCAATATACAGAGTCAGTGTAATCCTTATCAAAATTTCAATATTTTAAGGAAATAGGACAAAGAATACTAAAATTATTTTTTTAAAGATTTATTTATTTATTCGTACAAGCACTGGGGTACAGGCCAGAGGTGTGGGGGGGGGCAAAAGGATTCACCACAGAGAGCGGGGAGCAGAACAGGCAGATCAACTAAAGTATACTGCTGAGGGCAGCAGCGGGTGAGGCAGGAGAGGTCCGCTGCACCATATGGGTCCCCTCCGCCATATGGGTCCCCTCTCTGGCCGGCAGCAGGGATAGAACTCGTGCTGCAGTGGCTGCGATTTGCTTCATAGTGTGTTGCTTAACCCACTGAGCCACCAGGGAGGCCCCAAGAATACTAAAATTTATATTGAACTACAAAAAGAAGAAAGATGGAGGCATCATTTTACACAAATTCAAATTTTATTACAAAATGATAGTATGATATTGGAATAAAAATATACAGCTCAATGAAACAGAATCTGGAGCCCAGAAATAGACCCATTCTTACATTAACATTTAATCTATGACAAAAGAGTCATGGAAAAAGGAAAGTCTCTTCAACAAGTGGCATTGGTAAACCTGAACAGCCAGATGTATAAAATGAAACTAGATCACTTCCTAACTCCATACACAAAAATAGATTCAAAATGGAATAAAGGCCTGGATATAAAAAACCAAAGCTATAAAATACATTGAGGAAAAGGTAAGTGATAAGTTCCATGATATCAGAATTAGAGATGTCTTTGGGGACTGAACCCAAACAATAAAGAAAATGAAAGCAAAAATAAATAGTCGGGATTATATCAAGCTAAAAATCTTCTATCAGCAAAAGAAAATATCAGCAAAACAAAGAGACTGTATTGAATGGGAGGAGATACTTGCACATCATACATTCAATAAGGGATTAATATCCAAATTATATTAAAAACTCATACAACTGTACAAGGTAAAAAAGTGAGCAGAAGAGAGCCTCCCTGGTGGCACAAGGGGTTAAGTTTCAGCACTATGAAGCTAAACCACTGCTGCTTGAGTTTGATCCTTGGCCAGGGAGCTGACCCACATGGCACAGCAGACCTCTTCTGTCTAACCTGCTGTTCCCTTCAGCAGTGTATTTCAGTACATCTATCTGTTCTGCTCCCCACTCTGACTTGGTGAATCCTCTCACCTCTCTGCAACTCTGGCCTACACCCCAGCTCTTGTATGCATAAATAAATAAATCTTTTTTAAAAAAGTGAACAGAAGATCTGATTAGCTCCTTCTCCATAGAAGACACACAGATGGCCAACTTATTAGAGAAACACAAATGAAAACCACTATGGGATGTCACCTTGCACCTTGAAGGATGACTTACACCAAAAAGTATTAACAAGTATTGATGAGGATATGGAAAAAAGAACCCTCATACTCTGTTACTGGGAATTTTAAATTGGTGCATTGAGTTTGGAAAACACTGTAAATCTTCCTTTAAAAGATGAGGCATCCAGAAAGGGAGGTTGGAAGGTGGGAGCAGGAGACACAGATGGTCCAATAGAGCATGATAGAGGATTACTGGGAATTTGGTGGTAGACATGGTATCAAAACATACATTTGTAGAGGTTTGAACTTCTAATCCCTAAACCAACTTGATTTCAATAAAAATAAGTGGGGGGGGGGAGGGGAGAATGTAGTATGAAGCTTTCAAATTGTAAAAAACAAAAAACTGGACACTCAAAAATATCAATATATGAGTATCCTGAATGCCAGCTATTCATATTGGCTACTAGAGAAATACCTATAATCTGTTATGAAAATTCAATCTCAGTGAGCTAGTGCATAA
The DNA here is from genome assembly GCA_019455555.1 of Galemys pyrenaicus. Taxonomy (NCBI): domain Eukaryota; kingdom Metazoa; phylum Chordata; class Mammalia; order Eulipotyphla; family Talpidae; genus Galemys; species Galemys pyrenaicus. The sequence continues at coordinate 163,112 of JAGFMF010011684.1, forward strand.
TACTAATGAGGAGACATAGCAGGCACAGTCCTTTTGAGTTATTCATCATCATTCAAAGAAATATTGCCACTTACCATCCACTAAAGTTCTCAGTCCTGTGAATTGCTGGGAGGACTCAGTGCTTATTACACTATTGCTTCTCAAAAAAAAAAAAAAACCTTAAATCTGTGGTACCTGACAGGCATTTAACAAATATTTGTTGACTGATTAAGCAATGCCTGATTGTTATACAAAAAATACATTTATCCTTCCTAACAGGAGGTATGTTTGGTGAAAGAATACTGCATTTAACTTGTGACCTGTTCTGCCAATTTGCTAGCTATGTGATATGGGGCAGGATTAAAACAATTTCCCTAAGTTTCCATTTCCAATTCTTGAAGAAGGAAAGAACTCTATCTGGAAAAAGAGCTGCAAGAGGATAAAATGAGGTGCCAGTATGCATAAACACCTGCTATGCAGAGTTTAAATGAACCCTGAATTATTCATTCTCTTGGATATCTGTCCCTAACTATAGTCTTTCCATCATAATTTTAACATACACATGTTCTCTGGGTTATCTGTTATTCCTCCTCCTCTAGCAAAGTACAAAAGCAAGGAAAAATAATAATATTAAATATTACAAGGTCAATTAGAAGGATTAAGACCCTGCCTGAGGATTTAGTAAGCTCACAAAACAGCCACCTGCTCCTGATATATATTGGTAAGGGATTCAGTAAATCCAGTGGTAACTTCCCTGAGTCAGGGAAACTGTAGCTTTCATTATTTGCTAACATTATCATCATCATCATCATCATCATCATCACTATGATTGATAAGAATAATATGAAAAGTTAGGACAGGTGTTAAGATACTACCCTTCAAAAAAATGAAAATCACATCCAAGGAAAAGGAGGAAGTGAAAAGTTTGGAGATCAAAAATCATCTAAGTTAGAAGGGGTCACTCTGAACATATGCTCATCCTCCAGTGGTTCCAGCATGTAAGAGACGAGACCTTTTGGGAGCTGCCTCTACTCTTTTGCCAGGCCAATTAATGACTAGTCACTATCATATGAATATGCAGAGCTGGGCCTGACCTGAAAGTGCAGTAGGGGACATTGGTCCCAGCCAACATGTCTTCAAAGCAGTAGAATAGAAAAATGCAAGTCTCCTGGGTCTGCTCAAACTTCAATGCAGAATTTAAGTGCCAATATATAGTCAGCTGTTTTAAAAATCATTGCGTTAGGCAAATGGCCAACAGGCCTATGAACAAATGTTCAACATCCCTTATAATCAGGGAAATGCAAATTAAAACCATAATGGGATACCACCTGATGCCAATAAAAATGGCACATATTCAGTGCTCCCCTCAGCAGTGTACTTCAGTCCATCTGCCTGTTGGGTTCCCTACTCTGTCTCTGATGAATCCTCTCACCACCCCATGCTGCTGGCCTGTCCCTATGTCTACCTATTATTTATAATAGGTAAGACTTAGGATCAATCCAAATGCCCAAAAATAGATGACTTGATCAAGAAAACGTGGTGTATAACACACGCACACGCGCACGTCAAACACACACACACACACACACACACTGGAATATTATTCAGCAATCAAAAAGATAAACAAGAGCCATTCACAGAAGCATGGAAGGAGCTTGAAGGGATTATGCTCAGTGAAATAAGTCAGAAGGAAGAAAAAAAATACTGGTTGGTCTCACATTTAGGAGGAATATAGGGGATCAAGGAACAAAAATAACAATTACAATAACAACAACAAAACAAAACAAAAGTAAACAGACAACTGCAAAACAGAGATGTTTTGCAGGGAAGAGGGAGGGATTAGGATCAAGGCACAAGGGATTGGGAAGAGCACAAGGGACTATGATGATGGTGCATGGATGAATTGGTGATAGAAATTCCTTGGGAACTACACCTAGAAAAGAAAGCAAACATTGTAAGAAAAATAAATTTTAAAAAATATTTTTAGGGCCTCCCTGGTGGCACAGCGGGTTGAATACCACAGTGTGAAGCATCCCTGGCACAGCAGTGCAAATTCAATCTCTGGCCAGGGAGGGGACCCACATGACGCAGCAGACCTCTCCTGCCTCGCCCGCTGCTTCCCTCAGCAGTGTATTTCAGTTGATTTGCCTGTTCTGCTCCCTACTCTGTTTCTGGTGAGTCCTCTCATCTCCCACACCTCTGGCCTGTACCCCAGCTCTTGTATGCATAAATAAATAAATCTTTAAAATAATTTTTTTAATCATTGCATTAGGAAAAGACGACAACTTAAAAATCAGCTTAGAAATGTTCTTATATTTTTTATTTAAAAAGATTTATTTATTTATGCATACAAGAATGGGATACAGGCTAGAGGTACAGGGGTTGAGAGGATTTACCAGAGACACAGTGGGGAGCAGAACAGGCAGATTGACTGAAATACACTGCTGAGAAGAGCAGCAGGAGGTCTGCTGGGCCATGTGGATCACCTCCCTGGGTGGCAGGGATCGAACTTGTGCTGCAGTGGCTATAGTATGCTTTATAGTGTGTTACTTAACCCATTGTGCCACCAGGGAGGCCCCAGAAACGTTCTTACATTTTTCAATGACATTCCAATATAATTTTCATCTTTCAACATTCTAATATTTGAAAAACTTTGAAAACTTATCTTGTCATATACTAGTTCTAAAGGAGATGAATCTTTAAAATAAAAAGTTTAGACACACCCTCTTCCCCTAGATATCAACAGTGGATTTTAAAAAAGGATAAAAGTTCATACCCATGATCTTAGTCTACCTAGTCCAGTATTTTCTTACCATAAAACTAGCTAGAAATCCCATGTAGTTATCTATTCCCAGTGAGCTATAACAATAACGCCCGCCTATATTACACCAATCTATCCAGTAAAGAAGATGATGGCCTTGTGATTTTCCTACTGTTTTGAGCATTTCTCCAAAAAAAGGTAGTTCTCAATTTGCCTTTGCTCTTTCTGGGACAGGATACAACTTGCAAAGTCTACAAAATTGAGGAAGGAGATGTTTTTGTTTAACTTGCCACATACAGCCTTGTCCTCCTGCAGCCTGGCCTAGCAGATTCTCTGCCCACTAAATCAACTGAAACAACAGATGTCTCCTGCAATTGCCAATAAATGTGTCTGAAGGAGAGGGCCCTCTGCGCGATTTCCTGTGTTCCAGAGCTGATTCACTTTTTGCATCTAAGACATTCTTTTCCTTTGTAAACTAGAGATGGAAGTAAAACTAGAGATGGGAAAAAAAGTAAATTCAAGGTTATAATCTCAGGCTGATACGTGAAATCTTCATAGGCCAAGTCAAAGTTTCACCACTGAAATCTGGGGAAAAACAAGTGAATAAAATCTGTTATAAAAATTTATGTTTAAAAAGAGAAACTTTCATCATAGCATTTAATGTCACCTTGTTAAAAAAAGATATATTATTTTACATATGATTTAAACTTACTATTTACTTAAAGATTTATTATTTATAAGTATTGAAAACAGCCAGATGTCTATTTTAAGATGTACCGGACATAGAGAAGTAAAATGTGAAAGTTCCTCCAACCAACCCCTAAAAGTTACTATTTACCATCATATATGTATTTGAAGTATATAAAAATTTATATTATCATTATCTACAATATAAGTATATGAAATATTAGGTATAGAGTTTACAAAATGGAATTATACACTGCTCTGTTATTTGCTTTTTCACTTTTTTAAAAAAAGATTTACCTATTTATTTATGCATACAAGAACTAGGGTCAGGTCAAAGATGCAGGGGGGTTTCAGAGGATTCACCAGAGACAGACTGGGGAGCAGAGATGTACTGAAATAAACTGCTGAGGGAGCAGTGGGAGGCGAGACCGAAGAGGCCTGTTGCACCATGTGGGTCCCCACATGCTGCAGTGGCTGCTGATAGCTTCATAGTGCTGCAACTTAACCCTTTGTGCCTCCAGGGAGGCCCCTGCTTTTTTACATCTTAGACATCCTTCTCTGTCAGTTCAATAGTAAATATTTCGCTCTTCTTTATTACTAAGTACTCATTTAGGTAGCATCGCTTAAAAAATCCAACCATCATAATTGACATTTGATTTATTGTTACTCATGTAAACAGTGTTCTAGAGGACATTCTTCATTCTCTTCAGAGTAAAAATGTTGTTTTAAGATATAGGTTTATTTAGATATTTGAAAGATATTTCACTTTGCCCTCTATTTTGGCCCTATTCACCACATATGTGTGGCTATTCACCACGCATCCTGGCCCACCTATTACTTCCACTTTTGCTGCAATTTCATGCAACTGTCTGCAGCTTGATGCTTCTCATTCCAGGTTCACCTCATTATCTCACTTCTGCCCCAGTGTTTCTCAGTCTGTGAAGGAATACTTATGGGATTCTGATCAGCTTTTGCACATGCACAAACCATAAACTGTGCAAAGTTAATACTCCCTGAGGCAACCCTCACCCAGTGAGGACAGGAGCTGGTGGGCAATTGTAAAACAGGACCTCAGCGGGTCCTGCAGGAAGCTACTGTCCTGATTGCCCATATGGATGGTTATAAGCTGGAAGAGGCTGCCTGGGCTGGCTCTCACTTTCCCTTTCTCACTCTCCCACTCCTGTTCCCGGCCTCGGGCTCCATCATGCAGAGCTAGGACCTAGGCTAACACAGTACAGATTATATCCTACCAATAGTAGCTATTTATTCTTATCCTCAACTACACTAGGCATTATCCCCCTCTTCAAATGCTGTCAGTAAGCTAGGAAATTAATAAATCCGGTTTGATTTGCATGACTGATTAATAGTAAGTTAATCACAAAGCACACTTCTAAAAATCATCAAGCAAACCACAAGCAAGTATTTCTTCTAATGTTAGGCAAAAACACTATGTTGCCTCTTTTTTTTTTTTTCATTCAGATGAGTTTTTATTTAGCTATTGATACAACAAAACCAGTGGAAATAACATGGTCAGTCCTTTCCCACTGCCTGATAGCCCTTGATGTGTTAAGACAGGACCAGTGAATGATGGTTAGCCTCTAACTCTACTGAGTGTATTTTAGCCATATATTATTTAGCCATATATTATTTCAAAACAGAGAAAATATAATATTTGCATAGCACTTACTAAGTGCTATGTACTTTACATAATTTCAGCTTTATTTATTGCTACCTCCCATCCTAGTTTGAGTTCCCCAGAAAGTAGACATTAAAACAGGATCCTAAAGCAAATGATTAATTTGGGAGATGAAGGCAGGGGAGTAGAGATATGAGACAAGAAAGGCACATTTAAAAGATTTGTATTTCCAAGTTGGCTCTTACCATGAATAACTGGAGCTTAATTCTACAGAAAAAAAAAAATTTAGAAATCATTGCAAAACACACCCTGAGTTATCCCACCCAAAGATTAATAGAGCTCATATATTGGTCAGCAGTTAACAAACAGCTCTGGGAAAGGGTGGGAGACTTCTGACTTATAGTGTTTGCTGAAACCAGCAGTATAAATACTCCCTTAATGACCATTTAAGCTACCACTGAACTTGGAATTGGGAAGAGGTAGACACTCCAGTTTCTCACAAGTTGGTGCCAACCATGTTCAATAGCCACCACGACTGCCATCATGCGTGAAGGGCTGCTCTGGGCGAGAGCGTGACCTGCTTCCAGACTGCCACATAGTCAGCAAAGTGAGCTTCAGAGGCCAGAAGATGGCATGGACATCTGCCCAGTGTGTGCAAAGCAGCGGTAAGGGTGAAGACTAATGTGTGTATAACTTCCCAGAACTCACATAGCTAATAAAGGAAGAGCTGAGATTCAAGCACAGGTCCTGCTGCTACTGAAGCCCTCTATATCCCTACCATGCTGCTCCTTCTCTATTTTCCATTTCTTTGTAAAATTTTTAAGCTGCATGGTAATTTAAAGGTAAATATTTACACACATACATTCTTTTTCAAAAAAATATATTATATAATTTCCCTTTCTCCACTCACAAGGATGTGTTAGTAAAATTTTCACTTGAGATAATTAAAATATTGGGGAATAAAAACTGCAGAGGCAAGAAATCTGAAAGCTCTCATGAATATTTTTATATTCACTAAGAAAATAATTACCTTGACCCATAGGAAAAGAACAAAGGTATTTCACATATTATAGTAATAATAATAATAATAATAATAAAATATATATATGCATATAAATACATGTTTTGAGGTTAAAAGAATAGGCCACAGAGCCAGAGTTTTTAAGTTCAAATCCTGCCTCCACCGCTTCCTAGTTGAGTAGTCTTCATTGAGTTACTTAACCTCCCTGTGCTTTAGTTTCTTCATCTATGAAATTGAAATGATAATAGTGCTTACTTCATAGCAATTTTTTTTGTAGCTCAAATGAAGCACATACCACTGTACTGGCAAAGAGTAAATGCTCAATAAATGTTTATTATTAACAATTATTAGTCATTTTTAACTTCCTTTGCTCCTTAGACACTTTTCAGGATCATTTCCCTACAAACTTTTGATTTATTTCATGTGTTAGAAATAGTGCATGTACCTGTGGATATTTCCTTTCTTCCTATGGGCTTTAATCCAAATGCTCAATGTCTCAGCACCTCCTTTTCGCTCAGACCACTTCATCAGGGGTCACCTCTACCTGCCTCCACCAGTAGTCCCTTTTTCCTTAGAGAGGCTCCTGAAATGCTGTATTAAGTCTTGAATTTATAGCTTTTCATCTTAAGCTTTGCTGAGGCTTCATTGCAAAACTTTCTGCCCCTTTTCTGTTTGTCTCCTCTTCCTCTCTTTCTCATTCCCTCTTCTCCTCTTTCCCTTCCTTCCCTCTATAGCTCATTCTTTCTTCCTTCTTCTTCACTTTCCTCCCAACTATCCCCAATAACAGAAATTAGAATATACATGAAAAGAAATCCTCTTCCTTTTCTAAAGGGAATATACAAGTAAATTTGCAAGTGAAGAAACTCCCTATTAGGTAGAGAATGTTGTAAATAAACGTCAAATCCTAAGGAGTCTTAGTATTTTGTGATGATTTAAATCAGCTCCTGTTAAGTGAGCATTTCCTATATGCTAGGAACTGAGCTGGGGACTCTAGGAAAGTAAGGAAGATGGATAGAAGATGGTCCCTCTCCCCAGGGCCTCATAAGCTAATGAAAAATGTGAACATGGACAAAGTGGCTCTAACATGAAGTAGGTTCTGGAAGTTCTCCAAGGGACAAGGCATTGCCCCATTTTCTACTCTCAGCACCTAGAATAGGCCTGCCTTAGCAGATGCTTAGCAGCACCTCTCTCAGACCTGGGCAGGGAAGTACCCAGCCCTTGCCCATGTCTTAGTGTCCCATGTAGCACAATTTTTTAAAAAAAGTTTTATTTATGAATACAAGAACTGGGGTACAGGCCAGAGGTGTAGGGGGTGAGAGGATTCATCACAGAAAGTGGGGAGCAGAACAGGCAGATCAACAGAAGTACACTGCTGAGGGGAGCAGCAGGCACAGCTGGAGAGGTCTGCCATGCCATGTGGGTCCCTCCCTGGCCGGCAGCAGGGATTGAACTCGTGCTGCGGTGGCGGCTGCGGTTTGCTTCATAGTTCGTTGCTTAACCCACTGCGCCACCAGGGAGGCCCTGTATCACAAATTTGGTAAACAAAATTTACTAAAGAACACCCAGCTATTTACTAGGGTCTGATGTACAATCCTAGCTCAGCATGAATCATAACCCTAAATACTTGTTACCAAATCCAGCATCTCTCAGGTCCCAGGGAAACACTACCTCACACACCTTGTCCCCTGGTCTTGAGATGTTGAGGTTTGTGAGCAGGCTGCTGCCATGTTAGAGAACAACAGGACTGGTAGAAGTGCTTAGAAAGAGGAGTGACAAATGAGCTAACTTGTCAAATCTGCCCCTCAGATACAGGAATGCAAAGACTTCTTATTCACCACAAGTCATATCCTAGTTGTCCAGGTGTCCATGTTATTTCTTCTCTGTGTCTCATTTTGTGAGTCTGGAGTTTCTCATCTCCTAGGGCAGGCAGTATGCACGACAGTTGTACACAAACACTGAGGAACATTTTGCAATATTAAATAATATGTATGACCTAAATCATTATCTTATGTGGGTACAGATAAAACATGTGGGTGCCGTTCCATACATCTGCAATTATATGGATATGGATGGCCAGGATTGCAAACCTCTCAGGTCACATACAAAGTTTGTCATTGTGTAGGATTTAGCAGAGTCAGACCACCAGACCACAAAGGAAGGAAGAACTGAGCATACCAATCTAAAGAAAGAACCTTAGGGTATCCTACAATATAATTAATATAATATAATATAAGTGTTTGAATATTTTTTTGCAAAAATAATAGTTATGATTAAGCCATAGGAACCAAATGAAAAAAAGACTATCATCATACATCAAAAAACAAACAAACAAAGCAAGCAACATAGGTCAAAGAATCAAAGAAGAATAGTAAAGGTAAGCAGAATTTAGCTAACTGTAAGATCAAATTTCATAAGTTATAATTGTTTTTAAATATAAAATTCTAATTTGCTATTTTTGACTATTTTCTACAAAATTTAGTTTCTGATTTTAAGTGCATGCAAATAAATGCAAAATATTTATATGACATAAGTATGTATGTATGTGTATAGATAGATAGATAGATGGGTTTGTTTTTTTTTCCAAACCAGTATTTGGTTGTAGGACCTTAGTCTTTTGAGTGTAGGTCCATTGTTTAGAGTACCACATACTTCCCCCACATACCTCATTTTCTACAATTTCCAGCTTTGGCTTCTTGAAAGCAAAGTGAAAACTGACAGTGCTATTAAATAGATTCTTTGAGATTTGAATGCTTTCCTCCCAATCTTTTTTTCAATCATCACACCCACAACCAATTTCACAGATTTTTTCTCACTAATTCTTTTAAAGCATTTAATGTAGATTTTAAAGGAACAACTTTTCACACTCATATAGCATGTTTTATTAATTATCAATTAGGTATTATTTCACTAAATTCCAGGACAGGTATAATAGTTGTAACCTGGTTTGGGAACAAGTATGACATATTCTCTGGGGGCCTAAGACTCACCTGTGCAGGTGCCATGGGCATACACCATACTGTAGCAAAATGTACTCAGTGACAGGTGTCTGTTATTGGATGAGTTAATTAAATGGAGACTGCTTAGAAACTTTCTACTACAACATCAGCAACAGTCCCTTTTTGGGAGTCAACTTTCCCAAAGATAACAAGATTTCCTGACTTAGAACATCTGTAAATACCTGGGGACTATGGTGTCTGAAAAGAGCATAGAGAAATCAAGTTTTAGCCTTAATTCTTCTGCAAGTATACCATAATATTTATAAACCTGACAGAACCCTAGCATTTGCTCTGTTCTCAAGGTTGCATTATTACTTTCCATGTCTATCTAAGCATTGATCATACAGGGGCATGAAAACACACACACACACATACACACACACACAGAAGATCTGAAATTGTGTTAGTCCAAAAAATACCCACAAATAAAAATATTTTTAGATCGCATTGTTGCCTGTATTTAAATTTATAAATACAAAAAACAACAAACACTATGCCTAGAGATGAAGAAAACTTCTTACATGTGCACAGTAGGTATTTAATTAATAAATACATGATGAATGATGTACAGACTGAAATACTTCTTCCAGTGCATGTTAAATGTTCTTTCCGATGTCAGTGATATTTATGCACAGTGAAGAAATGCACCAATATTAAACAGAACCCTCCAAATGGATGTGGTGTAGGAACTGAAGTGTGACTTAAGCAATTCCCAGAAGCATCATGTGGAAGCAGTGATCTGTAAAGCACTGGATAAAGGTTACTGAATTGTCAGGGCATAAATAAAATGACTGCAAGGCTTGTATCTGAGAGAGAATGGAAATAAAGAGCTTAGAAATAGTAACTGGAGTTTTGAGAGTAGGAGCAACCTCCGAAGAGCAATGTCTCCTTTGTGTCATTAAAAAAAGCAAATGAAGGCAATTCAACATATGTCTTTGTGCTGTAAATACAAAGCAGGATGTAACCGCACCAAAACCACAGTAGAATCTTAACCTTGGGTGAGATGCAGGAAGTGCACCTTCTTTAAGAAGGCTATTTTAACATCTGGCAAAGGAAGAACACCCCTTTCAGTCAAGTGTGTCTCTTGATTATGTTTCTCTTTTAAAAATCAGTTTGGCCCTATGTGGATGCTTAATGACTGCCTGAATATTTATATAAAAAATAAGGGAGAAACGGCTGAGTGCACCAAAAACTGGAGAAAGACCAGCACTTAGGCTTCCCCATGAAGGTGGGTGGTAGATGGAGTCAGAGAATTGCAGCCAGTCGGTAGTGCTGCATTTGGTACCCTTTCACTGGCTTCCCTTTTTGTCACTGTGTACAAATAAAGAGGCAAATGTGTTTGGCTGAAATCGCGTCCTACTTTGTTACCCTGGCCAAACATTAAATAAGTTGGAAGGATAAAGATGTTCACTTTCTCACAGGTACCTGAGCATGTGTGTGCAAATTTAAAGGTTTTTCGATCTAAATAGGAACAAGGAAAGTTTATCCTTTTCAATTTAGAATTTGGTGGGTGTGACAATCCGGGAAGACCTGGGAAATAACTACTGTTTGGTTTTGATGATACACTTGGTTGCCATTAAAAGAGCATATAATTATAGCCTAAAAGTGGACTTGATTTTAACAGATTTATCTAAACTTTCAAAATTTGTACCGTTGCATGTAGCTATCTAAAGCTAACTTCTGGCAGATGTAGCAATATTCAAGAACTAATATGAAATCAGAACCCTTTAAAAAAAAAAATCCCTCGGACAAATCACTCTCCTCTTTACCCGGGAAGGGGTTTTCCTTTTTTTCTATTTTCAAGAAGTCAAAGGAATTTCGTAGGCACTCAGACTTATATGAAGACTGACAAGACAGCGATCTCCTCTCCGAGAGGAATTCCTCCCCCTCCCAACGTGTCTTCATGTTTTACAAAATAAATACCGGGACGCAGCTCTCCCGTTCTAGCTTTCCCTTTACAGACAAACCAGTTCAAGGAAAAGAAGGGAGGGCAGAAACGCTGAAGCGCTACTGCCTGAAGAAAGGTCGAAAGTCATTAACATGTAAATAGTTTTTTCCATTCCAAAGCACCTTATCGCAGAGACGGCCCCAGGGACTGCCAGGGGTCGGAACGCCGCGGCATTCCCCGCTGCTAGCCCAGGGGAGGAGAGAATTCGCACCCTGGCCCGACCCAGCCGCAGGGTCGGGCCGGGAAAAGGGACGTGCAGCGAGATGCATCGGATTCAGGAGGGCCGGGACCTGGCGGAGGATGACATTATCGCGCACTTCCTGGCACAGCGCTGGTTCCTTCCCCAAACGTGCTCTAAGTGGACGTGCACAACGCTGCCTCGCCCAGAGACGGCCGAGGGAGAAAATAACCGCAGAGATCCTTGTTCGTCCACGTCTCTCTGTAGCCAGTGCGAGGGGGCGAGAGTGAGGAAGTGAGAGGTGTTCCAAATCTGACTGCAGGTTGTGAACACGATATTCCAAACGTTGAGGCTTTATTATTTGCGACAAGCGTGGGTGTGGGGACAAAAGAAGAGTTTCTTTAAAAACTTTACTTTTTTGGTGCACGGCAGAACGTCTACTGAACGTTGGGTTTCTTTTGCTTTGCAGTAGGCGACCGCCCAGGGCGCCACCTGCACGTCCCACGCCGGGTGGGGGTGGGGTGGCCCGCGCCGCGCTCCCCCGACGCCCAGTGGCAAGGGCGGTGCGAATGACAGACCGCGGACCCTCGCGCCCGCGCCCCCTCCCACGCATCGCACACCCAGATGGGAACCGCAACTCATTAGGGCTCCGGTCCAGCCGGGCAGAGATTGCCGCTGAGAGGAAGCGGCGCGCGGCCACCGCCGAGGCTCCTCCTCTCGCCGGTGGGACCCGGCACTACCTGGCGGCGCGGAGGGTACCACGCGCAGTGCCCAGACGCCCCTGCGGCGGCCACGTCCGGCCCACCTCACCCGCCGGCGCGCAGTACCAAGGCCGTCCCTCCACCTGCCGGGGGCCGTCCCCGACCCCGGACGAGCCCGGTGGCCCCGCCTGTCGGTGCGGGTCAGGCGCCCGGCGGGCCGCGCTCACGCAGTCGGCGCAGGCGGCCCTACGCTGGCGGCGCAGCGCCCGCTCGTCCGCCCGCCCCCTGCACTCTCCCCGCCCCCTCCCTCCTCGCAGGGGCCGAGCGAATGTAGCCCGCGAGAGAAAATGGCGGCGGCGGCGGGGAATCGCGCCTCGTCGTCGGGATTCCCGGGCGCCGGGGCGGCGAGCCCCGAAGCCGGCGGCGGCGGAGGGGCCCTCAAGATGAGCAGCGCGCCCGCGGCGGCTGCAGGGCTGCTGCGGGAGGCGGGCAGCGGGGCCCGTGAGCGGGCGGACTGGCGGCGGCGGCAGCTGCGCAAAGTGCGGAGTGTGGAGCTGGACCAGCTGCCGGAGTCGCCTCTCTTCCTCGCCGCCTCGCCGCCGTCTTCCTCCACTTCCCCGTCGCCCGAGCCAGCGGACGCGGCGGCGGGCGGGAGCGGTGTCCAGCCGGTGGCTGTGCCGCCACCGCCCGGAGCCGCGAGTCGCGGCGGCGCCCACCCTGCCGAGCAGGCGGCTGTGCCGGACAGCGGCGCCCCAAGCCCCGCGGGGGCCGAGCCCGGAGAGAAGCGGACGCCTGCCGCCGAGCCTCCTCCTGCAGCGGTCCCTGCCGGGTGAGCAGCGCGGCCCGGGGCGCAGCGGGGACTCGGGGGACGGGCGGGTGAGGGCAATGAATGAACCCGGGGCACCGCGCTGGGCGTCACGGGGCTCAGCGCAGAAGGTTGCGCGCTGCTGGCCGGGACCCGCGCCCGCGGGCACCCCCTTTCGCCCCTACGGCGCCCCAGACCTCGTCTGGGGGGCGGGACGGGAGCCCAGGGCACGGACGAACCGAGAGTTTGTTATTGTTTGCAGACATGTGACAGACGTGAAAGCGGCTGCGGGGACCGGTAGAGAAGAGGTGGGGAGGTCGGGGCTGGCTTTGTGGGGCTTCGGAAGAAACGCGGCGTAAAACCCTGGCGGTGCCCTCGGGGCCGAGTTGGGGGGCTAGCGGCAACCCTGGGGTGGTGTCCTGGGATGGCCAAGCCCGAGTTTACTTGCAGGCAGGGATCAAAAAATGGGCGGGGTGGGTGGGAATCCCCGGTCCGAAGCTGGATGGAGGTCCGCGGGGCGGAGGAGACCAAAGCTAAGACCCCACGGCCGTGACAGCAGAGCAGCCTGGCAGCTACCGGAATCCATCGGACGTGCCCCTAATTCCTGTCAAAACGGTGCGGGCGGGCGGGCGGACGGACAGGCTGCGCGAACTCTGGCGGGCCTGCCAGTCTTTTAGGATGGGGGTTTTCTGAATGCGACCCTTTAAGGGATCCGAGAGTTCTTGGAAATGCAGACTGCACCACTAAAACTTGAGTGACTTCTGTTTGGAGTTTGAATTTGGCCTTTGAAGTTGCTTTTGGCGGAGTAGTATAAGAGCCCGGACCGGATGCGTTAGCCACTCAGTTTCAAAGCGGCTGTGGCTGTTTCCCGCAGCCCCTCCGGCTTGGTTGGGGACCGCGGCGCCCGTGCGGGGCTTCCAGCTCCGTGCAGCTGCACGGGTCGCCACCCGACTGACGGATTCTTGGGGTCACTGCGATGGGCTTTAAGCTCACATATGTGTACCTGTGCAGTTATCGTTCGTGTAAGGTAACTCAGACCGGCGCTTCTTACTTAGCCTTATTTATTTATTTATGGCAACTGGGAATTTTTTCCTGGCATAGGAAATTCTTTTAAGTGTGACAACGGTAATCCTTGCTTTAAAACTCTGACTAGTGCATGCAAAGCACTATCTTAATGGGTATTTTGAATTTTCTGGAAATGTTTCTGTGATAGTCATACGTTGCCCTGCGGAGTTCACTGACCTTTATTCTGAGTATTTTATGGAATGGGTCTTTATATTTGTTTCCCTTGTGAGACGAATTGGAAAGTAGGAATCCTTGGTTTTGTTTAATTATTTTAAATGATACTTTAAAAACTTGATTTAAAATTGCACTTTGTTTATTACTTTGAAAGTTACCCCCCCCAAAAAAAAACACCTGAAAAAATATGGTCAGCACTGTACCTTGGTAATATTAGAAGGAAAGAAGAGTTGTGACTGTGATCGTTTTTTCTTTGTGCACTTGTACATGTTAACAGCGTCTAACAAGAGTTATGCTTCTCTGCATTTAATTGCTTGTTTGCAGATTATATTACAATTTAACTAGAATAATTCTTTGAAGGCAGTTTTATACAAGTGAGATCCAGTTAATATAATATTAACCTCCAAATTTGAGAAATTAATCTTGTATATTCTAAGTGAGGCCAACTTTTAGGATATAATAAATAATTTAGCATTTTAGTCAATGAGCTATGTGTGAATATAGTATCAGAACAACCACTGTAAAAACAGTGTATAGAAATTCAGTGTTGTCTCACACAAAATAAGACTCAAAGGGAGGCAGATAGAATTCAGGTATTGAGTAATCCATTCTTAATGTTTTCATTTTGTAACCTAGGTACCCCCTCCTCTAGTTTTAGGGATGGATTATAATTGCACAGTATATGAAATAATGTGTTACTCAGCCTAATCATTTTTAAATGAATTTTACTAGCTAGAATGCTGTTTGTTTACCCAAATGTCCTATCTGAGGTATGCCTTTGTAGTAAAATGTTGAAATTCAGTGATTTTTTCCCCCCATTTTTTTATTCAGTGGGATTGAAATTTATTTGAATCTGTTGGTATATACTCTAATTATTAGCAATTAAGTAAAATTTCAGCTAAACTTTATCTTTTGGGCAATAATTGCATTCATACTTTAAGGAGAAAAATCTAACATTGAGATTTTGAAATATGTTTGTGTTTCAGTAGTAGTATGGATCTGAAGAACCCTGTATCTAAAGACCTATTGTATTTTTTAAAAATAATTCTATAATTTTTTTATTTCTGAATTTCCTTTACTCTTTTATCCTTAGATACAGAAATTGTAAGAGTAGAAAATGTTTGCAAAGTATAAATATAAATGTAACATGTAACATAAAATGACATTTCATAAAACAAGAAACAAGTAATACTCATTAAAAATAGAAGATTTAAAGTCTATCCTTCTTGGGGTAATAACTGAAATCAGTGAAAGTTTTATGCCTGTAAGTGGCGCCCAAGGGTTTGGAATTTTTCTTTACAATACAGAATTAGGGGCTTTTTCTTCCTATTTACTGTCTTTGAAGAAAAATTACAGTGTTACTGTCCATTGAACAGGCTATTGTGAGTTTGGTAGATATAATTACTCCATCCTATTTTTGTAACAAAAAAAACCTAACTATCAATTTGCTGACCCCATGAAAGAACAAGATATGCTGTACTTGTTAATGTTCATTTTTGTTTAAAACTAAAGCTCTTTCATAGGCTGCTTTTATATCCCCATATAGCCTACAGCTTTCACTTCCTTTTAGAAGCTGTTAGGCTAAAAATAAAATGTAGTGACATTTTGGTAGAGGAGGTATGGAAATATCACCTGTCAGTAAATTTTTTTAAAAATTAAGTTGGTGATTTTGCAAAACAATAGAGGTAATTATATAAGTTGGTCATACATTAATTTGTAAGTTTTGTAGTTAGGAATTGTCTCCAAGCTCTATTTTAAATTGGGTAAGAAAATTAATGCATTCTTCAAAGATTAACCCTATTAAGTATAATTTTGAAAGAGAAATATCAGAGTCAGAATTGTTGCCAACTTTTGTTTTCCCTTCATATCTGATTTTGGCAGGGGTGACTGGTTAACCAGCATTCCTTAATATATGATTTTCAATGTACTATAATAACTCCATTTTGTTAGATTAAAAAAAAAACCTAACCAGGAAGTAATTCTGTTCATTGATACTCTTTTCCTGTAAACTTTTTCTGTACACTTCAAGCATAATATACTGCATGTTTTAGAAATGGTCATTGACCTGTAGATTTGAAGGTTTCAAAATATGGAAAGAAAGGAATGGTTTTTGCTTTCAGCAACAGAAAAAAGAACCAACTACAGCTTGCCTGTGCTTCTGATCAGTCTTGACACAGGCTGTGAGCATTCCAAAGGAAGAGATGATGGGATGGCAAGGCAGCTAATGGGAATGGATTCCCTTGAGGAAAAATACAGGGCGTTCAAAAAATGGGGCATTCAGAAATGCTATGTTAGAAAGTGTGGCTTTTGCAGTTGTATCCCGTTTTCTTGGGTCAAGGGATATTTCTCTGTAAAAAAGGTAGTAGAAAAATGTGGCATGGAAAAGCAGTAGTCTCCAGGGGCTGCATAAGAGCTGCATCTCTAACCTTGAATTGTTTTACTTATACCAGATATATCATATGTACTCATTTGACTTGGTTGTGTCCCTCAGTCCCCTTTTTTATACCACAAAAAAAGAGCTGCTTTAAAATGTAAATGGGTAGATTAACATGAGGAAATGTGAAGTATTAGGAATAAAACCCAAGTTTTAAAATCATTTAAGAACATTTTAAACATGGAAAAAAAATTAAGAACAGAATTAAATGTCTCATGTAAAGCCATGAAATTAGTCAGGTGCTCTTATTGCAAGAAATGAAAGAATTTTAGGTGTATCTGAATGCTTAGATGCCTTTTATATGATCACCTTCCTTGCCTGTTGTCAGATATTATATATATTATCTCATTTTGTCATCACGATGACCCTGTAAGGCACTGTAAATTTTGTTTTGGAGAGGCAGAAACTCATCTGTGATGCTAACGCACCATCATCACACAGTTAGAAGGTAGAAGTAGGATTCAAATACAAGATGGTCTAAATCTAAATTAATTTCTTTTCACCACTTTATGCTGGCTGCATTTTCTTTTTCAAATTAATAATCAAATTCATGATTTTTAACAGGACAGTTCTTCAGGAGTCATAATAGACAGTAGGTCTCTACTGAGTGCCACTGCCAATAAATCTGTCTTCTGATATACATACACATATATAATGCATAACTTTGTGTAACCTGCCTCAAATATGTAATACAAGTAAACTGTACTATCATCCTAGGCAGAGAAAATAAAAAGTATTGTTTCTTTGATTTATTGATACGTGATGTATTAAATTATAAATGAAAGGAAATGAACTGGAATTAACATGACTCATTCATCTTAATAATCACATGTGGAGAAATTATTCCAGTATTGCTGGACCCTGTTATTGTTTTAGATTTTATTCATCCAACATTTAAGAACCTCTGCAAGGTGATGGTTTAAGTGGTGAAGATAATGATCCTAATACACAGCCTCTTATGAACATTTTTCACAATACTGTGTAAGTGAGATGGTAATACAGAGGGGTCATCCAGATTAAAATTAGTCTCTGAATCTCATCAACAGCTTTCCACACCTATTTCTGCACTGAATCTACAGGTACCTCCCTAGTTTTCTGAGAATTAGCCGGCCAGGTTGGTAGTTTTGTTCAGCTTGTGCCTATAGATTTGGTCTGCTAATTTTTGCTCTTTTCACTTGCTCTCTTTCCCTTTTCTTAGGACAGATATATGCTGTAGTTTTTCCATTGCCACAGTAATGGAAACAGAATCTTAATACAGATTCTTGATACTATTTCTACCTACACACCCAAAAAGGTGTATATGCAGGACTGCAAGTTTAGGCATGTTTTCTTTCTTTTTTTTCTTGCAAGAGAAAATTAAAATGGGGAAATGGGGAGCAAGAAATTCAGTATCTGCCAGTTCTGATTTTAAAATTCAATTGTTATTATTAGTAACAGTAACTCTGGTAGTTAAAAAAAAAAAACCAAAAACAACTTAAGGAAATGTAAAATATGCTTTAGGGTGTAAGATGATCATGAAGATACCTGGGTTTTCATTTACTCTGTAGCACATCACACTTGGTTTAGGTATGTTTGGTATGGAACGTAGCTCTTTATTAATGATTGAGTCTTTGGAATACCAGTCTGGTTAGTTTGGGTAATAGATTGAAATATTGTAGAGTGCCAGAAACTGTTAAATTCTTATATTCAGCAAGCATATATTTCTGAAAGTACAGTCTGTCAACTGGGAATTGTTAAATGGACCCATCAGAGCTCTTGAAGACTGGAGGGAGTCCCTGGAGCTTATACAGTGTTCTATTTAGTAGGTTAATTAAGTTTGTCACATGTTAGCATAACAGTGATGCTGTATGTGGAGTGAACAGAGTGGGCAGAGGTTTTACCCTTTACAAATAAATGTGATCATTAGTCTTATTGCCTAAGTAATCACTTAACTAATAGCAAGTAATCTTAAAACTGGTCTTACAACATTCTGAATACTAAAGAGCAGTGTTAGCAGACAAGGAAATCTGTCTCATTCTTTATAGCATCTTGACTAGTGTCTGATACCCATAACTACTAAGAGTCCATGAATATTAAGATGAACTAATTGTTCTAAGTGGTTATTTTTAAATTAGTGTATTGGAAAATTAATTGACATGAAGTGATTTTAATCATGGTTTAGCTTAAGACACGTTTTGAAGACAAGAGTTCTTGTAAGTTTTTGTACATTGCCTGGTGTTTAGCAGTTAGTTGGTGTTTAACAAGTAGTGATTGCTAATATTGACCCATTTTCTATAATGTGAAACTGATAAGTAGTTCACTTTAATAACTAATTGTACTTACAAAGTAATTGGAGCCATGATTAAACTGTCAAGTACTAAGAAAATTGAGTTCTGGTATTTGAAAATATCCAGTTGTTTGGGCTAATGGTTAGGCCCCCCTGATTTTCTTAACCCTGATGACTTTTTCATGATATCCCATCACTGTCCTTTTGAGCATTAATGTTAGACAATCCTCAGAGTGGTCCTAGGGTGTCTATCATTCTATTTTATCCAGCCCCACCCCAGTGTCATTAATGCTCCAATATCAGTTGTTGGCCAGTCACATATGGTTACAGGTTTCCTTTCCTAGCCATGACCTCTCCTAAGTGCCAGACCTATACTAGTTGTTGATATGGCACATCCATACTCAGATGTTTAAAACCAAATTCACAATTTTTTATGTAGTTTTTCTTACTAACTTGTTCCCTGCTCTTAAAATGTTGGTACCAGGACTACTGGGGGTTATCCTTGACATCTTCACCATCACCTCCTTGTATTCAGTCCATCTTCAGAGACTGGTCATTTGGCCTTTTATCATATCCCTGGTTCAGGCTTCTGTGATCTCACTTGGACTAATACAGTACTCTCAAAACTTGCTTCCTATAATCTACTGCTTACCACCTTCCAGTCTATTCTCTATATTACGTGGTCAGAGTGATCATTTCAAAATGTAAATCTGATCATAATAACTTCCTGCCAGAAAAATAAATGAAATGAAATTTAAAAATTCTCAAATGTTTTCCATTTAGTTAAACACCATAGACTCCATAACATGCCATGCATTCAATCTTTGCCTGGTCTGGACTCTGCCTATCTCAGATCAGACTCACCCCTGTTTTCTGTAAAATTGCCTTATTTCATTTCCTCAATTTCAGCATGCCACCTCCTGCATGGCACACCCCCTCTTCCGCCAATACTTTCCCCAGGCCCCAGCCAGTTCCTCATTGTTCAGATTTTACCTTATTGATGCTTCCTCATAGAAGCCTTACTTTCTTGATTGCTCAGACTGACTTCCTAGCACAGTGTCCCTACTGTCAATGTTGTGATTTTACATTTACCACCTCATTCATTGAGAGGCTGTTTTCCCTAGAAGACCTTAAAATCTAAGTAGGCTAAGCCTTTAGCTGATAAGGGAGAGATCCAGCACCTAACAGAGTGTTGACTAAATCCTTGAGGGTGGTAATGTCACAGGAAGTTTAATCATCTATTCTTCCCCATTGGTCAGAAGTGGTATAGGGCCTACCTGAGATGAAGTGAAAGCCTAGAAGTCTAGACTGTTAGTGTTTCTAAATTATTGGTTTGTGATATATTCATTGGGAGGTGTCCAGGCTATTAAACTCCAAGTGTGTACATGATGTAACAGAATAGTTGAAGATATAAAGTAGGATAGTTTAATGCTGTATAGAGGGAATAGCTGTACTGCAGGATAATCTGTTATAGGTTAAGAAGAGTTTGCTGTCTTTATGTAAGTCTTAGGCACTTACTCGGGAGCTGAGAATATGAGACTATATATAGATATATATATAAAATAAATATATGTGTGTATTAACAAATAATATAAAGATGTTAGGCATTAATAGGATTCTTTTTTTAAGTTCTCTAGAAAATTATCTGAAGTTAAGCTATAGTATATTATGTATGGTGTTATGTGGTAGGTACAGTATTATGTATAGTATATTATGAATATACTCAAAGATGTCATATATTAATATAATCGTTCTTTTTTTTTTCAAGTTCTCTCAGAATTTATCAACATTTAGGATTTTTGTCCCAATAACTACTTCATCCACAATTTATTAATTTGTTATTAATAATAACTCAGTTTGGAATAAATAGTTCACATTTGCATTAAAGAAAAGCTTTGCTAGACAGGTACTATTTAAGATTTCAGAAGTCAAGAACCCACATAACAAAAAATGTTTTAAAGTTTTCTAGTGGTAACTAAACCTTGCAGCCTCCCTTATCTAGAACACAGTTTGGCTCCAAGAAGTGAGGAAAAAAGACTTGCACTGCCAAAGGACTTGTAACTAAATCTATGCTTTGAAGTTCTTTGATTTTACACTTTGAAGACCTCCAAGGGCATTCGTTCAGAACTCTCTGACACTAATTTAAGATATTGTACTTGCTGCTTTATCTATTTGGTTTCCCTAATACGCAGCAATTTAAAGGACTAGCATTGTGAACAAGAGGCGGGTCCTGTGAAGAGGAATTTAGCAGAAACCTGACAGCAGGGCAAGGGAAGGCTTGAAAACATTGAGAGGCAGTTGTGGGGCTTCCCCCAGAGAGGCAGTGCTGTGTAGAGGTGGGAGATCAGACACCTGGGTTATAGCCAGAGTAGTGTAGCTGGAAAGACACTTAATTTCTTTGCACTTTGATTTTCTCTACTATAAAATGAAGATAGTACTTCAGAGTTGTTTCAAGGACTAAAAGTGTTCACATAGTTTTTAAAAACTGTGCGTGGTATTATTTTCTACTGCAAGATTATAAAAATTACCAGTTTTTTACTAGTATTCTCATGGATTTTAAGAAAATAAAATCTCCTATCCGAAGCTTAATGCATGATACAACTCGCCATCCCCTTCATGACTGTCTAGATGTCCGAGCACTGTTTATTAAATAAAAGTGTCCTCTCTATCTTATATTAAGTTTTCAGATGTTTGAAAGTTCTCGAATACACATTCCTTTATTTCAGATCTTTATCTTGCACTGAGGGTCTAAATTCCTAAATAATCACATTTCAAAGTCTCTTCAAAAATCAAAAGAGATATTCACTGGAAAGAAAAGGATATCTGATTATTAGCTTATTTTTGTTGATTTGTCTTACTGATATTTTGGTGCCTGAAATGTCTTGCTTCAGTGAGAAACCTATATCCAACTACCTCCAGGATTGTTTTTCCAGGAGGAAGTTTTACCAGGCACTAGGCTGCCACGTGTCCAAACTGAATCCTGATCCTCCCCAGCCTCTTCTTCCTCTGCCTCTGTTATCCCAGTAATCCCTGCCACCATCTCCCTAATTGATGTGCTCTTACTTCTCTGGCTTTCTCACCCTCACCGTCCAATCAGTATCTAGTTCTATTGTTGCCTGTTCTCTGCTGGCCTTGGAATCCACCCCCACAGCTGCTAACCCAGGGTCAGGCCACTGTCACCTCATCCCAATTCTTGCAAAGCCTCCTTTCTAACCTTCCTCCTGCTTTTGGACGTGTCCTCCTCCATCTTTTATCTGTACTGCAGTTAGGGAGAGGTTTCGACACTGCTTGTCTGATCTTGACACTTCTAACCACTCCTCATCCACAGAATAAAGTCCAGACTCCTTAGTGAGCTCAAAAGTCCCTGATGACAACTCTGCACCTCTCCCAGCTCTCTCCTAGAAATCCCTGCTCCCCCTTCTAGCATCCTGCTCCAGTCATTTGGTGTCATGTTTATATTTTTGTTACCCCCAGATCTCTGTTTTTCCCAACAGGCTGAGTTCCGTTTCATCCATGTGAACACTCATTTTGCCCCCATTGTGAGATATTTTAAAATAAGTTTTTATTCCCTTTGCAATGAAGAATTATTGGTATTCTACTAAATATAAGTATTGTTCTGCAGAAATCAGTATTGTCCTATAAATTCTGCTAAGCTCCTTGCTTTAAGAGTCTCAGTATCTGAACTTAATTTGCTTCTTTTAAACCTTTTCAGTTTTTCCTTTGTCATCACATATGCAGTCCTGTCTTACGAACGATAGTGTTTACCAAAAAAAAAATATGCTTCTGGATAATGAATTAAATTTCTCTGTTAATTTGTGTTAAAAATTTCAAAGATGCTGTTTCAGGAAAATGTGTTAGTGAGCAATGTATTGCTATAATAGAGAATCATCCCAGACCATCTCAAGTCAGAGAATAAATGTGCTCAAATGTTGTGAGCACAGAACTGACTCTGGCCTGTATGCATCCTTTACAAGATTTATAAATCAGTTGCCCAGGCTCTGTAATGAGCATATCAGATATGGGGTCATTTCAAATCATCTTTTGTCTGGTCTATGGTTTCTCTTTCCCAAGAAACAAAAAGGGTAATCTGGTAAACATGCCAGGTGTCAGGGTTTCATTACTCCTGACATGGGCAATGCCTGTGCCTTTAATAATACTCTTTGGAAAAAAAGACAACATTCTTGAGTGTGCTGTCAGGTGGGCACCAAGATTCTGAGGACCCATTGGGGAGGAAGCATGTGAAGGAGTTTTATAAACAGTCTACCTGATGACTAGCATGGTGCTGGCCCCAGCCTGCAGGGAGGGCAAATGGGTGATGTCTGGAGGGCTTTCTGAGAAATGGGAGGTCTGCACTAGGTTCTGAGGAATTACACAAGTGGAAAGGACTTGCAGAGAGTTCTAGCGGCCTGAAGGTGGGTGTGGGGGAGTGTGTGGAGAACACACAGGCCCGGAAGTTTGAGGTCTTGTGTTGATGTACAGAACTGCAAGTGTAGTTGCTCTGTCTGGGAGAGCAGGGTATGCTTGGGACTCAGAAACAGGACTGGGTTCAAAGATGCCTGACCAGAGAATCTTACAGAGCTCTCTGCTTCCATATTGCTCCCATGGGCTGATCCCTTGATCTCCATGCTTAGGACAAAATAAAAAGCCTTTGTACTTTGACGGGTAACCACAGTGCACTAGGAACTGGGTTAGGCCCAAAGGAAATACATCAGAGCTGGTATAAGAGAGTCTGAACTGTGGCTCTTACACTTCCCAAAATTCCCCATAGTTTCAGAGATTCACAGATTGGGAAATGTTCTCATGTAAAATTAATTCCATTCACTCTCAGGACCAGTGTATGTATTTATTATATGTTAGTTGATATATTAATAGGTTTTAGAGTCTATCTAAAGTATAAATTTTAAAGATTAAAATTTTATGCATTTTAAAGATTTGATAACATGATCACATTTCACTGTATTTTAACAAGAGGTAAATAAGAAAAACCATTAGGCATTAATGGAAGGAATCACATTTTATTTATAAATCCCCTCCCCACCCACCATAGAAGTAACCATTCCAAGCTGCCAGTTGCTGGTTGTATTCTAGGCAGAATGTTGGGGTGTTCCAGGGTTTGTTGTGTCTGGTGCATCCACAGTTACTGGGCGGAGCCCTGTGATAGATCACTGTCATGAGAGTTGGGACGAGAGCTGCCATCCTCTGTGGGTCTTGGGTTTGGACTGGTTTTTGGAAAGTTTGGTGAGGTGATGATGGCACTATTGCCCTACTGCTTGAGTCCACAACTTACTCTCCATAGCCTCCAGTGGAAATCAGTAGTACGGTCACCTTTCATCAGGTCAACAGTGGGCCCCTCTTTTTCAGACTTGTTCAGTGTGCTAGAAGGTAACTTCTTGTAAGACATGAAAAGCATCTTGCAAGTACACTGGTTACCCTGATTGACAAGGTTTGTGCTGCTGTGAAGGAGTATGCAGGGGTAAAGGCATCTTTGAAGAATGCCAGAATAAAGAAGAGTCATTTAATGTAACTGGCCTTGCTGATACTTCAAGAAGGTGCTGGGGGCCAACTTGGTTTTGATGCAGCAATTCAATACCCTAGCTCAAGAATGGAAGGGAAATTCACATACTCAAAGAAGAGTATGACAGTGGAGACATTCAGAAGAGGAGACAGTGGAGACATTCAGAGTGCTCAAATCCCTAGAGAGCTCAGGAGAATCTCCACATCACAAGGTGCTTTTCCATACCTGCAAGGAAGCCAAGCGCAAGGCTTCAAAGTTCCCTTCCCCAGGAGTGGGCCTGGGTCTAATGCACCTCCATTCCTTCCCCTGCTGCTCAGGCCTCCTGGTGCCAGGCTGCATTCACACACCTCAGTCTCCACCTGAGGGACATGAGGCCAGTGGAAACAGGGGAGCACCCTTCTCAAGCCTAACTTCTTCAGCTTCACATGCTGTGCACAGCAGTCAACTCTGAAGTATGTTGCAATTTCTAGACACATAATAAATGTTACTTTATATTCACAGAATATTTGGATTTTCTTACTAGCAGTGAAGACATATATTCAAAAGTTTATTCTTTTCAAAGTCAACTTTGACAACAGAACTGAGGTTACCAGAGGGGAACAGAGTAGGATGGGAGGACGGGTATGGATAGTGGTGGGGTTTTTTAAATTTGTTTAACAAAAAATTTTAATTAGTGTGGCTAAATTTAGTTGGAGTTACTAAAATAACAATTCATCTTTTGCCTTACAAACTCTTAAACTTTTAAACCTGGGTGCCAACTATGAAGAGAAATACAACTTAAAAGCATTGAAGGCTCAGAAGAGCAAAATCATATTCGTTAACTGACATTGATGAAAAGATACATTTTTAAGTTTTATAAATAAAGTGAATATTATTTTTTGCAAAGTGGAGAAAATAAGAGTAGCAATTAGTTAATATGCTTAGAGAGTGGTATTAAAAATTAATTTTTGGTAACTTTGCTATTGAAAAATTTTTTACTTTGTCTAAGAAAGGGTCATTTCTCAGCAATAACTTCTAATAAGCAAAGCAGCCTTTAACTTTTTCTTATATTTGTAAAGACTTTTTCATAAATATACGTGTATACATACTATCTTTTACTACAAACTTTTAAAAATGCAATTGTTCAATACTTAGTTGTATGGTTTCCTTGTTGTCAAAATCCAAATTTAGGTATCTTTTGGGGGTTCTTTTCACATAATTTGAACAGAATTGGCAATTACAAAAAAGTATAAATTTCACTATGAATCTTTTCTAATCTAAAAATTTTGGACTGAAGTTCTAGAAAATTTTTACCTTTAGGTAGATTTAATTCAATCATTGCGATTGTACCAACTTGAAGCTGCTCATGATTCATTGCTCAGGACAGGACCCTCCAACATT
Organism: Galemys pyrenaicus; assembly: GCA_019455555.1. Taxonomy (NCBI): domain Eukaryota; kingdom Metazoa; phylum Chordata; class Mammalia; order Eulipotyphla; family Talpidae; genus Galemys; species Galemys pyrenaicus. The sequence goes on from JAGFMF010011684.1 coordinate 188,658, forward strand.
AATTACTTCTTGTCTTATAGGTTCTTGGTGGTGAAGAATACTTGACCCTTCCTGCTTCTGTCACGTGCATGCAGTTTCCTGATTGTTATTGTGATCATTTGTATTTGGGAGCACTTAGTATGTACTCTCAGTCCATGATTTCCAAACAAAGTTGTGATAAGAAGTCTTTATGCATACTTGTTACCTTAACATCTTTCTTCTAGCCTTTCATGACTGATTGTGATAAATGTATATAGATTTTGTCACCAATACATAAGACAGCTAGATTGTTATTTGTATAACACAAACTGAAGTCATCCTGGAATTTTATAAGAAGATAGTAGGGCATTCCTTGCAGTGCAGGAGGATTTGCTAGGAGAGTTTTAAATAGTGTCAGAAATACACAAGAACAAAGCCTTCCCTTTTTGGGCTTTGGTCCATAAAGGCAGTGTGGCCATCAGAGAGAAACAGTTTATGCTCAAAACTTCTTGATTTCTCTCTTCCCTCTTAACTTCCTAGACCAAAGTTTGGAGTTAAATCAGGTTTGTCTGAAGTCACATCTCTCCATGTAACAATGTGTATTATAATGTTTTGGTGTTGTTATATAAACATTATTATAATGTTTTGGTGGTGATTCCCCCAAATTCAAATGTTGCAGATAAAGCAAATTAGTAAAAGTTTCTTGTTTAAGTAGAGAATGTGGTTGACCTTATGCTAGTCAAAATGAAACTTTTGGGGGCCTCCATGGTGGCGCAGGGGTTAAGTCTCAGCACTGTGACAGCCACTCTGGTCTGAGAGTAATCCCCAGCCAGGGAGCTGACCCACATGGCGCAGCAGACCTCTCCTGCTTACCTGCTACTTCCCTCAGCAGTATACTTCAGTAGCTCCACCTCTTCTGCTCCCCACTCTGTCTCTGGTGAATCCAGGTACCTCTGACCTGCACCCCAGTTCTTACATGCATGCATAAATACAGCTTTTAAAAAAATGAAACGGTTTTTTTCTGATTTCAGTCTCTGTTTCTTATTTCCCCCTCCTAAAGTATACACATGCCACTTACTTCCTCCACTCCAGGTCTTGCTACAGTGTTCCTTTTTCCCTTCACACTGCCAGTTTCTGACACTTGATATTATGGGATATTTGTTGTGCTACTTGCACTGAATTTTGTGTTATAGCAAAGTTCCTAGTATAGTCACTTTTTCCTGCATTTCTCAGTGCTTTACTAAAAATCTTATAAATTATTGGGCATTGATAGGGTTTGTATTTGTAATCAAATATCCTTCACATTTTGAATTAGTTATACCATACTTGTTGACTATCAGTTATTAATTTTTAAAATACCTCAGCTAGGGTTGATTTGTTTTTTAAGTGTACTATGGGAGATTGCCTGCACTGAAAGAAAACATTGGTAATAATACCACTTACATTTTGTCAGTGTCTACTTCAAATATATTTAAAATATTGACTCATTCTTTCACATATACTTAGGCAACATGTGTGAAATCTTTTCTATAAACCATTGAAACAGCTTGGAAACTTCGTAATTTTGGAATTTCAGCCCTGTTTTTCATAGCTCCTTTATCTGTGAAAATGGGATAACATATTTGGGTTTATTAACATGTTGTATGTAAATTTAGGGTTCAAACACTGCAGTCTCTGGAAACCTGACAACCTTAGCTGACTCCTCCAGGATTATGTGTCACCTATAGTTGTCATGGGGTAATGGCATCGTCAGCTCTCTTAGCTGCTGTGGCTTTCAGATTCTTTCTTGCAGTCCAGTAGTTATTTTAGAGTCTCTCTTAAGTCTGACAAGTAAAACATCATCAAATCTCACCTTGGATCCTGGGCACAGAGGGATGGGTTGCTGAGCTACAGCTGGAACCAGGGTGGACTCCCTACCAGTGCTTGGTTCAGACAACACTGAGAACTCCTCCTGAATAAGCTTTGTTCAAAAGAATATTGACCTCTTCTCACCTGCTAGAGCATGGAAACAGCCAGTGGAATCTTTCTAGAAGATCTGATCAGAAATGGGATGAAAGAGGGCCTCCCTGGTGGCACAGTGGGTTAAGCAATGTACTATGAAGCAAACCGCAGCCACTGCAGCACAAGTTCGATCCCTGCCACCGGCCAGGGAGGGACCTACATGGCGTAGCAGACCTCTCCTGCCTCACCTGCTGCTGCCCTCAGCAGTGTCTTTCAGTCAGTCTGCCTGTTTTGCTTCCCACTGTGTCTCTGGTGAATTCTCTCACCGCCCTGGACTCTGGCCTGTACCCCAGCTCTTGTATGCATAAATAAATAAAATCTATAAAAAAAAAAAAAGAAATGGGATGAAAGAGAGGAAAGGCTCATGGTGCTGTTGGCTGAACTCAGTTTCAGAGCCAGTGAACTACACAACCTAATCACTCTTCTTTTAGAGAAGAGCAGAGATTGCCCACAGAAGACCTAGGCCTTTATTCTTTTATCCCGATTTGTAGCTTAATTGTTCATTTTGTAATTCAAGTTTAATCAGATAGCCAGATGGACCTGTACGTGCTTGTTTCAAAAAATTACTAGCACATAAATTTCTGCACTTACTAGCTGATATTTAGATCATTGTGTCTTTATTCTTAAATTTTAAACATTTTTGCAACCCACTCGAACATTTTGGTCATAGGAAGGTATTCATGATTGCCTATGTAGAACTCATGAAAAAGATTAGGAACAATGAATGCCATGAGACTTCTTTAACTTCTTAGGAAGCAAATATCCCTACTTTATGTGATGGTGAGATAATGTGGATAATACTTGGAAAACCAAAATTATTCTGATACACAACTTTAGCTTCCTTTACTTTTTCAGTTCATATGAAAATCCTAATCAAATTGCTGCTCAAATTCAAGAGACAAGGCATTCTTTATAACTGATTCTTTCTTTCCTTTTTGGTTGAAAGATAGGTAACCTCCCCTCCAACTGTTTCTCATAGACTCAGTGTTCCTGTTGGGGCAAACCTATCAGGCTTATTCCCTGTACTCTCTTGCCACCTCTGCAGGGCATTGAATAAAATTACTTCACCCTCTTTAAGTTTGACTGTCTTCATCTGTGAAATGGAAATAACTATGCCACACCTTTCCTGCTTCCAAAATTTGCAAAGATGACATGGTTATGTATGTGAAGTGTTAAGCAAAGCACTAAGATTTCTGGTCCCTGCATTTTGGAATTCAAAAGGACAGCCTCGTGATTCTCTAGATATTGGAGTAGCCTTGGAGAGGTTCAGTCATTTCAGGAGGCTGCACACTGCAGTGCAGGGTGTTGAGGGCAGCCTGTGTTCCCTTCAGTCCTAGTTTGGCAGCATCCTCCTGCTGTGCTTGTCTTACTGGAAATAGCAATAATGGTTAACTTCCTTTGGGCCTTGTGAAGTAAGTGCTTTTGTATTACCATTTTACAAATGAGATGGCAGAGACTGAGAGGTGAGGTAACTTTGGTTGCTAATGGTCAGTGAACCCTACATGTGAACCCTGGTGGTTTGACCCAAACCTTTGCCCTTAACATTTAGGAAAACTTTTTACGCATAATTTTGTATTTTCAAAATACCTGGGTGAATTTGGGTTACATTGGCCCACAGATTCCATTATATAGTATGCATTCCCTTATTATTGAAATAAAAATCATATCTTGTGATGACTTTTAGATTATGTTTAGGACTTTTAAATATACAGGAAGCATCAGTGACACACTTTAACATTTTTCATCGTTGTTTGAAGTTTTTATGAGACCAGTTGTAAGCGTAAAGTAAATCTAGTAGGCTGCAGCATGTGTTTACTGTGCCAGAGAAGAGAGTATATGGTCCAGGCTGCAAATATGGTTAAATTTCCTTAATGTGTAGACCTCTGTTAGTAGAATGGGAGGTGTACTTGGAGACATGCTTTAAAGTAGACATTGGTACCCTGTGGATTGTTGGTGGGACCCCAAATTGGTGTGACTACTAGGGAAAACAATATGAGTGTTCTCAGAAAAGTTAAAACTATCATGGTACAGCAACTCCACTTTTCACTAACTTGAAAAGCTAGTGTCTATGAATGAATTGATAAATAAAATGTGGTTTATAATGGTATGTTATTCAGCTATCAAAAAAAGAATCTTGTCATTTTCAACACCATGAATGGATCTTAAATGTAATTTGCTAAATGAAATAAGACATTAAGGTAAAAACCATGTGGAATCTTAAAAAAACAAAAAAGGCAGCAAAAAATTGGTGATTGCTGGAGGTGGCAGTTGAGGAGGAAGGGAGGAGAGAAAAAAATGGGTGGAGAAGGTCAAGGTACAGACTTAGAAAATAAAACATGAGGATGTAATAAGCAGCATGGTGACTAGTTAACAATATATTATGTATTTGAAAGTTGTTGAGATTAGATTTAAGGCTTTTTCCATCACAAAAAATTGTGTCATTGGTGACAGATGTTAACTATACTTATTATGATATTTCATAATATGTACCAATATTGAATCATATTGTACATCTGAAATGATACAATGTTATAAGTCCTCATTGGTAACAGAGGTGGAAGGAATCACCCCCTTTCCCGGGTACTTCACACACTGTTGTGAAGCATGACATTACATAGGCATCATTTCTGTCTCACAGTTGGTGGTGGGAAAACTTCAGAAAGTTCAGGCAACCAAGTTATATGGAGCAGAATGAATATGTTTGCTCTGTATTTACATATTCCTTTCTTGGCCACTTTTCCCTCCTTAGCCGGGAGGGAAAAAAATTGGTGATTGCTGGAGGTGGCAGTTGAGGAGGAAGGGAGACACAATCCCATGCTTGGATGCCTCAGGCATTTTAAAATGCATTTCTTTGCAATGAAACCTAATTTATAAATGGGTCTTGGGGAAAAAAATAGCTAGTTTTCATTTGCGGTGGTTTTAAATTTTAAGCTCAATTCAACATTCTTTTAGTTTGTTTTAGTTGTTGCTTATGCCTGTTTGAGCAAACAGAGTATGGCTAAATGGACTCCAGTTCATTTACCCTCTTATTAACATTTGTTCTCTACTTGAAAGATAAAGATGCCTGCCTGTCAAACGTATGCTCCTTATTTTGCATTCAGTAGGCATCTTCTTTGATAATTAAAGTTAAATGGTTGAGAGAAGTCAGTAATTTTTCTCTCTCTGACCCTATGCCTCCCCAACAAACAAAAGAGATTATGTTTAAGCTTAACTATAGAAAGGTCATTCAGGTAAAAATAAAATTTCCTTCAAGGAGAGGTAAATATCTTTGCCCATAACTGTCTCTGATACTCCTTTGTTTTACTTTCTAAAATAGTAGTAGTAGTAGTAGTAGTAGTATAGTTGTTTGTCCTGTAAAACTTACAGGACATATACTGTTCAAGGGAACTTCCATCTCCTCTTCAACTCAGTGCCTGTTTATTGACATACTACTACGTGTACACTGCTGTGCTAGGAACTAGTTATCCCCAAATAAGAGCTGAAGCAGTAACGAGGATCATTTGGTTCTTGAGTTCTCTTGATGAATATTGATTATTGGTAGATAGTTTTTAAGAAAATCTTGGGTAGAACCGGGGATTCATTGTAGGTTCCACCTGAATTTGATATTATTCATGTATTCTGTTATGAAGATAGTGCCATGTGTAGTTGTCCATTAAGGGAACAAATGATGTAGGTGATTGGGGGGAGAAGAATGAAGAAATACTATACTTGAAGAAAGTTCTCTTAATGAAAATGAATTGACCCCTCCCCCAACATAATGATTCCCTGTCAGAAAGTGATTATATGTACTTATATTACAATTCATAACTTGTGGAAAGTAGGATAGGCTTAATTTTTTTTATCTTAATATTTCTCCATTGGGTGGAATCTTAAATTCCACCATTAGGATTGGAATTTTAGGGCTTGTGTTTTTCTCTAAAGATACTTTTGTTTAGTTGAACCTTATGAATTGTGCCCAGAATCTTGTACAGTCTCTTTAAGATTAAAGAATAAACAAGGGGTTCATGTTGGCAATTTTAATTCCTATCCATAACTGTGAAGGGGTGGGGGGTGCTCCCTTGGGAGCGTGCCAGGACTTCCTGGAAGGGAGCACAGAAGCACCCACAAAGGAGCGAAAGTCAGGGGTGATACTTAGCCCAAGGAGAAGCTTGTCAGCATTAGTGAAGGGGGAAAGAGGCAGGAGCCCAAAGAGGTTGGGAAAAGCAAAAAGCATTTTGTGGTTGATTTGGTTAGCTTTTTAAGGCTAGAAGAGGAAAGAGTGCTTCCAGGCTGAAGGGAGGGAGCAAAAAGAGGAGGTTCTTTTATTAGCATGCTTTTCAGAAACACTGACATTTCTCAAGGAAGAGTCTTGCAGGGTGCTTGACTAGATGGTGAATAGAAAGCCAGTCTGTGATTAAAAGTTGGCCACAGTTATCAAATTGGTTGATAGGAGTTTTCTTTGTTTTTAAATTCCTGTAGTTCATGGTGTAACAAAACATTCATTCACTCAAAAGTTTATTGAGAATTGATTATATGCCAGGCAGTAGGAATATAGCAGTGATGGAACACAAAAATCCCTGCTCTTGTAGACACTGGTGTCTAACAAAAACATGGTTGTAATTGTGCTTGGACCCTATTTCACGGTTTCTAGTTGCACTTTTTTTTTGACATTTTGTAGTCCTTACTTAGGATGACATGAACACAAACACGGAAGTGATCTTCCTTATCCTGGGTATTCAGAGCATAGCCTTCTTTCCTAGTCTTCTAGCTGGTTCTCACATTTCTCACCTCCTTCCTAATAATCCTCAGAGAAATATTGTCCCTATTCCACTTTGACTTGGCCATGTTCCTGACTAATGGCCAGATTTTGCTGTTGAAGGTCTAGGACACACCTGGAGAGTACAGAGTACTTCCCTGGTAATAATGAAGTATAAAAGTTTTTAAATTATTTATTTTTAGAAGAATAATTTAGAATATATTTAGATCTCCCTATATCCCTATATTATCCCTGTATTAGTTATTATCTTGCATAACTGATAGGTTTCTTAGAAGGTGACAATGATATGGCTATTACTTTTATCTCCACCTCAGGGCTGAGATTGCTTTCTTACTTTACATATTACTAGTGATTATGGCATTGATAAATCATGTCTCCTAAATTTTTTTTTGAGGTTTTGTCATGTGTGTGTGGATATCATTCTATCATACGAAAGTTGTTGAAAACAGTTGCTTTTGCTGTTGAACATTTTAGCCATCCATTCAGCAAACTTTATCGTAGAGAAAGGCTCCAGGCGCATTCTGTGCAGTTCATTGCCCTGGGAATGCCTACTTGGGTCAGTGACCGAAAATTCAAGTTCCCACCTTCATGTTCACCTAAATTCATTTGAATTTAAAGTTGTATTTGTAACATGAAATGTAAAACTGTTAGAGTGCACCTCCCTCCCAAATGTTGAAATAAAATTGACATTCTGGAAACAGGTGCTGTTTTTCATGCTTAGACTGTATTTTCAAATGCATTCTACAGCTGTATTTCCCTCAAACTAGGAGACTCCAAATTTGAGTACTCTGGATTTGTAGTTCTAGCCCTGCCCCCTGTGCATACTCATTTCATTGACAAGCCGATCAGCCCACCCCACCCCCTTCAGCTAGTTCTCTTTCTTCTCAGGTTGCTTTCCTAATAGGACATAGCCTCATGGCTTCTGCTCCTACCCTTCAAGGCATAACATCTTTTGGAATTTTCTTCAAGATTTCATATCCCTGCTAACCACAAGAAAATCAACAGACATTAACAAAATTGGGGACATAGACACATTCCAAGTTATGAGAAATTCGTTGTGTTTTTTTCCCATTAAAATGCAGATTAGTTGGGGCTCATCATTTTTTAGCTTCTTTCCTGGACAAGTCTTTAATATTTTCCTGGGAATGCAATCTCCTTCCCCACTACTGGTACTCCCAGCTCTTCTCTCCTGTAGTAATGCTCCTAGAATGAATGGTGGTTACTTACTTACATGACAGCTACAGTGAAGCTTTTCCACACCTTAGAGATCTTTCTGAGCTGGAAAGTCATTGCATCCTCACAGCTGCCATGATTAATACAAGCATCTGAGAGTCAGTAGTGTTAGAATGGAAGGTGAGTAAGATCTAGGACTTGCCACAAGTAAAATTACAGCCCAAGGGAAAAGACCAGTCTATTCCTTTATGTGGGACATATTTATTGAGCACCTTCCATATGCCAAGCTTTCTGCTAGGGCAAGGATCATTCTGGCCCCAGATCCCACAGTCAAGTGTTAGAGACAATAAGGGCCATAACTCCCTCAGGTGAGTTAGAATAGCTGTGACGGGAGAGGAGAACCTGAAGGCAGCATCTGATGACCCTAGAACTTATTTGATGAGACAAGACTACATTGTATTGTGATCATGGCTTCTGTATGCTAGATAAATTAAAATTTTAGTCACTGTTAGATTTTTTTTTCCAATTTTCAACTTAAAAGTCAGTAATGAATTGAGTCAAATTATTCTAGGTAAAAAAGAATATTCATACATTTGCTCAAGTACAGTCCTTTGTAGCCTTCCCATTCAGATTCTTTTTCTTTAATAACTGAATTCATTAAAGTTCAAAAGTGGTTATGAAGAATGTTTTTGAAGTAAATGCCAGACTACTAAGTCATAAGTCACAACCTGCTACACTAAAATAAATGCAGTTATTTGGTTCTACTAAATTGTAGCTTTTGCAACAGTGAAAAGAAATTGACATATTTGTGAACACCTACAAGATTTCATTGAAATGAAGAAGATATTACTTAGAAAGGAATGATTTAGACTATATTTGGGACAGGATGTCAGAATTAATGTGCCTTCTAGTGGGCAGTTGACATCTTTGATATTAATATTTGCTTGTTACATTTTTAAGGAAAGAGTGCCACCTACTGAAATGAAGGAATTTTTTTTTTCCTTCCCTCCATTTCATTCTTAGAATGTTGTTTCACTTCGAATTCCTAGTTTCTCCAACTGTGTACTACAACTAATTCCAGTAGGTAGCTTATGCCAAACAGTGAACAAAGAAGTTACATTTACTTCTGATCCCCTCTTCCAATGGATTAAGTAGAGAGACTAGTATTCTTAGAGGGAGTTTGGCCTTCAAAACCAGTTGTAGAACCTAAGCATAAGCATGATTCAGCACTTTGCAAGTTTTAAAACTTTCCCATTATTTTAATGTAAGCTGGCCCCAAAGGGATTTTGTTTTGTTTTAAGCTTGATATTTGGGTAGTCAGTGAGAAGGAATAGGTGAGCATCTCACCAGGAAGAAATTAGCCTAAGGAATAACTGAAGGGCGCTGAGGAATATATGGCATTGGTCCAGATCTACTAGGGAGGCCTCAGTGTCATGGGGAATAATATTAATACAGAGAGAGATTGTTTGAGCATGACATGGTTGTAGGTCATTTGGGAAGTTTCCTGGGGTAAGTTGTAATGCAAATACTATAGTTCCAGGAAGGCACAGAGCAGGTTCTTTCTCTATGATCTGGGCAAATGGGTAAAGGAGAGTCCTAGAGCCGTGGTGGCTTTTTCGGGGTTTTATGGAGTTTTCTGCACAACTAGCAGTGAGGCAACCAGATACAGGGCCTCGTAAATCTTCACTCTCACTGGCAATCTCTCATGCCTCTGCTTCTCAGCTACCACTGCTGCTGCCGCTGCCATCCCCGTGACACAACCCAGATCTCAACCCATGTGTGCCCACTTGGGCATGCTCACACCCTACTCCAGTGCCTGCCATCAGGCATGGTATAGGACTGCAGGGGTCTATCATGGCAGGAGGGAAGAAAAAACCTGATACCGACCATTTACCCTAAAATACCTACTTCGAGTATTTGTCAAGAGTAATCCATATGGACTGGTGTTTCTTAAGAAGTTTCTCATTAGTGAAAGGTTGAGAATATGAACACAGGCAAATATGGCAATATCAGAATTAAATTTTATTTGAACCCCTGAACTGCAATAAAATTAATTTTTTAAAGTCGCTTTAGAATTTTCATGATCCTTATTTGTAGTTTATTGGCACATTCTTGGTTTTCTCATTTATCACTAAGCATCAGTCATCTCCAATTTTCTCTACTTGTTTATTAATAAACAAGGGAATAAAGGGATCTCTTTTAAGAAGGTGGACTATAAACCAAAAATGAGGAGTCAAGGACAGACTGGGGACACCTGGTGGGGGGGGCAGGGGGAGGGTTGAGGGAAGATGGGAGCACGAGGGACTGAGGTGATGGTGCACTGGTGAGATGGTGATGGGGAATACATGGGGATTACAATTAATGGCAAGTATATGTAAATTTTAAAATATTTTAATAAAAAAAATGAAAAAAAAAGAAAGAAAAAAAATTAAAATAAAATATCTGGGCCTTTACAGAAAAAAAAAAAAAAGAAGGTGGACTATATGCTAGAATTGTTTATATTTGTTGATGTAGATAAATTGTAGAGTCCATTGAAATATGATATCTTGTATTAAAATCATGAAGTAAAGGACAAAAAAATAGATAGTATAAGGTATCAGAATTCATATAAAAGGTTTGTGTTGTCTAACCCAAATTTGTCAAGCTTGTGTCCTAAACCTGGGTGTAATTAACTAAAGGTTAGCCACATTTTTTCAGTTTAAAGAATAAATTACATCCCAAAAAGTAGATCTTAAAAGTTAAAAACAGTAAATAAATTACTGTGAAATCTACTCGTGTTAGTTAAATAAAGGAGTATTCATTGGTTGAATGGCAGATATTATCTAAAGATATAGTTTTTAATATTAATACAAGGTCAAAACTTTTAGTGGTAATTGTTTTCAGATTAGCAATCAAACTGACTCATTAAATATTAACACACTGTCATCCCAGCTTTTCTTTCCATTAAAAGGAAAGCAAATCATCACTCCTGTGACTTGTCGCAAATTAAGCATTTCTGAAACGATGAAACCAGGTTAGGAGAAGGCTGTGTGACGACTGAGGAAGACCCTGGGCTGGGAGGTTAGAATTCAGACTGGGAATCAGCACAGAGCTGGGATTTGGCCTCTGTAGCGGCAGGAAGGGGTACAGAAGCAGGTTCTGGATGATTCTAGCAGACGGGGTAAAGGAAGGAGTCTTGGAGCTCTCCGTGGCTTTTTCGGTTTTATTTACAGAGGTGGCCAGGTACATGGCAGGCATGGGGGCTGGGAGGCTGGCCCTCGGCCTCTCACCCTCTCGGCTGCTTTGCTGCTTCTCTCTGCTTCTGCTGCTGGTGCTGGCGTCCTCATGATGCCGCCCTTATACATAAGCTCGTGCGTCCAAACCCAGGTGCACCCACTTGCCCATGCCCACCTAGGCATGTGTGCAGCACCACAGGTGTCCATCATTATACCAATGGCGGAAAAGCCTGAAAACTTTTCTGACCCTACAGCCTCCATGCTGCTTTTCTCATTTCTAGCAATTGCTTCACATCTTCTTGGTTCATGGCACTTAAATATGCAAAATAATTGTGTGTCTTGTAAGGAAGAGAGAGTTATATTTCTAGTGTAAAACAACCTAAAAATCTTAAGTTTTGTGATCTCTCCTTTTTGGAACTATTTCTCCTGACAGTTGTTTGATCTTTCTGAAAGAGCACGGATAAGAGACCCTATGTATAACACTCACTACTTTTTAATAATTAAGTGTGAATTGCTTTTGGTAATAATGATGTTCAGGGGTGCTGTGTCTAAAATTCCTAGTCAAGAATTTTCACAGGACCTCTAGATCATGTGGACCATGTCGATAGTGATGGTAATGTTAAGAAAGGATTCTCACATTTTAAAACACTGGGAACCACTGGATTATAGAGGTGGCAAAGAATATTTATGCAATGAAGTTATTAACAAAACTAAATTTTAGATTTAACGAAAAGGACTTAACTAGATTTAACTAAAAGGGAGTTTGTGTTAAACTATGTCTTTTTATTATATCCCCCTCCCAGGAATATAGCACTTGTAGCGTGACATTAATGATGAATCAAATATACACACTTGAAGGGCCCTAAATTACCATCTTGTGGTCTGCTGTGATTTGTAAGATCTTGACTTCCAGAAAGCTTGTGTGTTACTTAAACTCATGTAGCTGGTTAATGGCACAGTCAGTACTTCACTCTGAACCTTCAGATTGCCCAATCCTGTTATTTTTCTTGCTTCCATGAGGCCTCCCATGATGTAGGGAGTAGTAATTCAGTGGCACCTATTTATTTTTAAGGAAATACTTAAGTCAAGCAGAAAAATATGAGATATAAAAGAATAATATGATGAACAGCCTTCTCTATTTAACAAATGTATTTATTTTATCTCATTTTCTGCAGTTGGACATGTGGTTGTGTGTACTTTAAAGAAACAGCGTTAGACACGGGGGCACCTCCTTCCTCCACAGCTCCTATCATGCAGGTGGTGGACCACGTGGTGGCCTTAGGTGGCAGGCTTCACATTCCAGGTGTCTCTGGTAGGCCTTGTCACCTCCTGAAATTAGAAGGAAATAGTTGCACTTTGCACTTTGATCTGTTTTCCAGTGAACAAATTGTTAAAAGAAATTGTGACCCAACATAGTGCAGAAGAGGGAAGACAGGGTTTTTGAAGTCAGAGAGACCTGGTTCTATAACTCAGAATTCTCACTTACTATGATTTTTAGTCTCGTTAATTAATCTGTCTGGTTAGTAACTCTTTCTGCAAGAGTTTCTTTATCTGCATGGTAAAGATGATGCTTCTTACCTGTAACCACTGTGGAACTTAAGACTAGTATGGACAGCACCCAGAAGGCTGGCTTTTATCGCCATCATCATAAATAGTAATAATTGAAATAGTTACATTTATTGTGTGTTTATCATTACTTGGCACTATTTTAAGTGCTTCATCCAACTTCGTTCATTTTAAAACTATAGGTAAAGGCTCAGTGGACAGCACCTAGCACATCATAATTATTAGCTATTATCTCCATTTTACATAAGAAGAAACTAATGGGAGGAAAGTAGGGAGGTTAACATCCCTTTAATAGCTACTATGTAGTAGATACCATTATCCCTGTTTTACAGTGAGGAAATTGAGACACACAGAGTTTAAACAAATTGAGTCAAAGCATATTGGTAGTTAAGTGTCAGACATTGGATTTAGTATAACTGCAGAGCTCATTTCCTGACACATCATGCCAGCCATACTTCTCAGTTATGTTTATGATGTGACTTTTTCGTCCTAGGTGCATGTTTTTCAAATGTTGTTATCCCTGTTGACCAAGAAGCCTTTTTGTGTATTTTATTGTGTGTACCCCCAATATTTTACCATGACCCTAAGGGCACCCCTGCCCCCTAAACACTTTCTGAACTCCCAGGTGTGGGTCTCGTGTGCTGCTGAACACATTCGATCAGTTGCCTGTAGCTGTCTCTGGACGTCACTGCTTGCTCTGCCATCATCTTCTCCAACCATGTTGATCTTGCTGCCTTGCTGGGTTCTGATGCTGCTTCTCAACCTGATGTGACCTGCCTCCCACCCATCACACCTGGGAATACCACATCAGTGTAGACGATATACAATTGCTCTTAGTCTGCCAGAGCTTGGGGGTTGCGGTAGAGTAAAACTGTCCCCTGGCCGCTTTTTTGTTTCATATTCTGAAGCTTTCCTCTTGCCTTACAGTGATTTTTAGAGAAAATGGCTTGTGAGGATTTTTTTGGATCTCATGACTCCTTTTGTCTTCACATAGACCTAAGGCTTTGGCAGAGACTGAGTGGATTGGGTCAGAGACAAATCTTACTAACAAACTCTGGCTTCTGCTCCTGGTTAAATGAGACCAAGTTTGAAAGTCTGATACCCACTTTTGTTAGGGAAGGTTCCTACCAGGAAACTTGGCTAGTCTGTCTGTCTGTCCTCCCGTACCCCCCGCCCCCCCCCCCCCCCCCCCCCCCCCGTTTTGAATTCTTGGAGTCTTAATTGCCCTAAAAGACAGGCTAAATTTTGTGATAGCTAGAAAGTCAAGACATTAAAATGAGTGGTGGCAGTTTGTTCTCTGGGTTTTCCTTCTTAGACCTACTGACTAATTTGAGTCAGAGGAGACTTAACAGAGGAGATGAACCAGTACAGATTTCTCACAGCATATTCCAAGGACCACCACTCTTACCAAAGATGTTCTATTACCTATAAAGGACTTCCATGCCAAATAACTGTGAGGAACGCTGTGCATCATCTTTTTGCCTTTTGGAGAATCATGATGTACATCATCAGTCTTTATGAGAAGCTTTGAGGAGTCCTACATTAAACAAGCAGTTTAACTTTTTTCTTTCTAGTCATTCCTAAACAGCAGAATCATAGGCTGTGTAGTATTTTCTTGAACATTATTTCACCAAAGCTAGTTTTTTTTCGGTCTAGAAAATCACTCTTTAGCTTTCATCAACGCTTTGCCTGCTACTCCCGTGCTTTCCTTTAAAACTATTCAGACACCATCTTTCCAGGACACCCCTCTAGATACAATTAGGGCTGGACATCCACTCCATCCTTACAATTGTTTAAGATAATATTAGAATACATCTGTTATTGCAGAGGCAGTATTATATTTTCCCTGTTTTGCTAGACGCCTAGAAATAGGAATCCTGTCTTATTTATCTTTTGTTTCTTTATTCCACTTTGTATCTCTTTCCTAGCCCAGAGCTTACACAGAGTAAGCAAGTGTGCCAGCATTCATTGAAGAGTGTGGTTTTCTAGCATTAAAGCATAGAGAAGAAAAGCTACATTTGTCACAAAGTCATTCTTCCTCATTCTGAGCATCCCAGTTAACATGCTTTTCTACCAGCTAGAAGAAAGTACTATAGAAATAGTACTAGCTGTTCTATGGGTTTGAAGAAACTATTCTCCTAGTAAAGGCTGTAAAGAGGGCTTTGTGCTCTAATTCAGTGCTGTACCTTCTCCATTAATCTAGGGGCATTCAAAACAATTTAAGGGTTGTTAACATAGAAGGTGCTCAAAATGTTAAATTTAACTTTAAAACACTTAAACTATGGAAAAGGAATATTACAGTAACAGTCCACTTTTCCCAATTATTATTAACGTTGTTGATTTGATTTCTTAGAAGAAAACTTCAATGGTCACAGTTCTTTAATGATAATTGATTTAGTAAAAATGCAATCACAGAGCCATTTGGAAAAGG
Source organism: Galemys pyrenaicus (assembly GCA_019455555.1). Classification (NCBI taxonomy): domain Eukaryota; kingdom Metazoa; phylum Chordata; class Mammalia; order Eulipotyphla; family Talpidae; genus Galemys; species Galemys pyrenaicus. The sequence goes on from JAGFMF010011684.1 coordinate 203,758, forward strand.
TTCCAAAGAAACCTGTGCCTCCATGTAACACTGACTAGGGATCTTTTAGATGAAAACCAGCATGGGAATAGCCGTCTTTGCTTTAACACGAAGTACTGCTTCTGTGTCATGAACTATGGACCCGTGCTCTTAGATGAAGGATAGGTACATGCTGAAAACTGCCACACAGCAGCAGTGTGAGGAGTTCCAGCCTGCTTCCCTACTGTAGTATAAAAACTCACTACATTTATGAATCAGTTCTCTTTTAGACATTCCCAACCCTAGATTTATCAAATAGCACAAACGGGAAATTCTTGAAAGGAAATACACATTTAGCCAAATACTGTAAAAAATTAGCATCCTCTTCCTTGCTTACTGATCTGTGTTCAACAATTAAGGAAGAGGATGCTCATAACATCCCATTTTTTCCCAAAGGTTTCTAATGGTTCTTTGTCAATTAGCAAGGACACAACAAAGGAAGGAATAAACAGTGGAATTTTTAGCACTGAATATCAGAAGAATACTAACCTGCAGGATTAAAAGTATCTGAAACTTGGGGCCTCCCTGGTGGCGCAGTGGGTTAAGCAACGCACTATGAAGCAAACAGCAGCCACCGCAGCACGAGTTCGATCCCTGCTGCCGGCCAGGGAGG